>JALJEG010000023.1:240422-260850 GCA_023653615.1 Apiotrichum siamense
CAGCAGAGCGCCGACACCCCCCCCCGCCCCCCCCCCCCCACCGTGGCCCCCCTGGCTCCACCCGACGTTTTTTTTTTTTTTTTTTTTTCCTTGCTCTTCTACCTCGGCAAACCGCTCGTCGACCCAGCATTTCCGCATAGCATAGATGTATCACCACCATAGGAACGCACCGTGCGAGGTGCAGCTAACCGAGTAGCGGCACGCTAATCGAGTGGTGGCGCCGGCATTGACGTTTCCCCGACACTTTCCACGGCGTGTGGCCGACGTTCTAACAGCTTCCTTTGCCGTTCGCTAGCGAGTAAATCATTTTCTCGCCACGCCTGTTGCTCTGGGACGCTCGAGGTGGGCCGCAACTGACCGTAACAAACTGTGGGACGAACGCGACAGCGGGCCGTACTCCGAGTCGCAAGCGATATCCCCCTCCCCCCACCTCACCCTCTCAGGTCGGTAGAGCAGATTGCGGCATGCCTGGAACCGATCTCCAAGTAGTGGTCGGATGCGCCGCTCTCGTCGCTCTAGCCGCCCAGAACCATGTGTGTCACAACTGGCAAACATAGCCCAGACAATCGGAGAGCGGCGAGTTGGACAATAGATGGCAGCCACAGACCAAGCGCGATCGGGAATCGGGCGGGGCTCGAAGAAACGCTGCGCGGATTCTGCCTCGGTGCTTCAAACGAGCAGATACCGAGCACTCGCCGCCAATGTCGCGCAAGTCGCTCTCCCCAACGGTTTCAACACTGCGCATGTGGCGGACAAAAATATATCTTTCCGGTAGTGCACATAGATCTGGACCGGATTCACGGAACCACAGCTGAATTCCCCACTGTCTCACTTCTCACCAGACCGTTATGCTGGACCGCGGGTTTTTCGAGCCAGCGGGACAGACCCGTCCAGGCGTTATTGCGGCCGAGCCCTGTCTAGGTCTCCTTCTTGTGGTGGCAAGCACGCCATCACAGTCTTCCTTGGTGCTATGGCCGGCCGTTGAATGGCCGCCTGATATCCGTCGGCGGCTGATCTCATGAGGTGCAGGCGTGTCACGAGTCGTCGCAGGACTGACGGCACGCGAGATAAGAACCCAACCTGATACTCAAGTAGGGGTGGGTACCGTTGGCGACCACCGACGGCAGAATCGGTGGCAATGACTGACACTGGTTTACCGCGCAGCGGAGCACGGAACGGACATTCCGGGGCCAGGGCCCTGGTTCAAGTCGCCAACGAGGACACTACTGGAGACTCGGCGATGATATCGTTGGTTTACGGTAGTCGCCTGACTCGCCGCACCACCATCCATGGCTCAGCGAGCGTCCCTCCATGGTATGTCAGAGTCGAGCGGTCAGAGCTCCAAGACGGCAACGTCATGGTTGTTTTGTGTTTGTGTCAATGTGGCCAGAATATATCAATTTGGCCAGAATATATCAATTTGGCCAGAATATATCAATGTGGCCAGAATTTATCCTCGCTGCAACAGTCCGCGTATTTGAAGGCAGGCAAGCTACTGACGTTCCCCCCAGCGCGCATATCCGAGAAATGAATACATTAACGACTGTGAAGGCCTATCAGCCCTCTCGCCGAGCCTCCGTAAACCAGCATGTGGGGACGGGTACGGAGTAATTCACGATCTCGGGAAACACCATACGGGTCAAGTATGATGACCATACTCACTTGCCCACTTGACAGCCAAAGTCAGCCAAGCGACTGGGAGGCATCTTGCCGCCACGCACAAGCGCCACACCCTGCCCTCAGATTGACCAAGTGAGAGCTGCTAGCGAGCGGCAGCGAACTTTAACGAGCCTTGAGCGTCCATCAATAGGAGAAGCTGCAGGTTTGTTCAACCGCACCAGGCAAGACGAAGCAGATATATGAGGAATCAAGCGGGAACAGGAAGTGGCAGTCTGTCAAAGGGGAATCTGGATACCCATCAACCCTTTCATTGCTTATTCCGTGATCACCACATTTCTTTGGTACGAGAGTGGCTGTTGAGAACCATGTAACGAGACATCGGTCTGTGTCTGTCTGACGGATGGCCGATGAGGTCACCCCCGGCGCAAACACTGGTGATAATCGTCACTAGTTGGTCCTTTGAGCTGGAAGACAATGCGAGCTGATCCCGGTAATAGGGATATCTGCCGTGCTCGGCAACCTTGTTGCCGTTCACGCTCTTGAGCGCAGTTACTGTCTGTTCTGCCGCGTCTCTGGTCTTGATACTGCACAAGCCGCACATATCGGCCCAGCTTCGCTCCACTTGCTCGACATCACAAGGGTGATTCTCCGCTGCCACAATGAGCAGGAAGGATTTAGGCGTACCCCGTGGAAGACCTGCACGGTTGACTAGAGTTCCAGAAAGCGACTGGATCACTGAGCACTTGAGGAGTGCCACACCGAATAACGGACAAACTTGGGAATGAGGGCAAGCTGTTGCCGTATGCCCTGGCATATGGCCTGGCAAAGGAGAATGGAAGATGTGGCGAGCGATGTAACAACTGCAAGTGGGCGACGCGCCATCTCCTATCTGCGATACTCTCCCCTTTTTCCAAATTGACAAATGCTCTGCATATCTGACTCCCATTCTTCTGGGGCGTAAGCGCAAAGCACAGTGAAAAGGAACAACGCCCAGTCGTATAACAAGTATTGCTAGGTTTCAAGCCCACTAGGTTCGGGGAGGACTTGAGCTTCGTCACAGCGTTACGAAGGTTGCCAGTGATTGAAGCGTCAGTAAGAGGATGCTCACCTCTGGGCCTTCCCGGCCGGCCTAGACGGATTACCTCCTTCACGCAATGCCTACTGCGTCGATAGTACGCAGCGATAACACATGTTGCACGTGCAAGTCGTATGCGCTTCACCCAAATTATAACTGTTTCCAGACCCGCAGGTCGTCCACAGGACAGGAATACCAACCAGCTCTGGGATTTGCTGAATCAAACCCTACCAACGGCCGCATGTCACTTGACAGTGAACGGTATAGCCTCGGTGTTGGAACAGCTGGGAACCGGGATGTGACGGCCCCCAAAGAACGGGGACGAATGGCCTCGCGGCGGTGTCGCCCGCCCAGGTGGTTAGCGTGATCCAGTGGCACATGCGGTTCGAGGACATGGAGAGAATCGACGTCGCAGAGGCACTAGAAATGACTTCTAGCTCATCCGCGTGCTCTGCACGAACAAGCTCAAGCTCTCGGTGCCAAAGCCCGAACGGTGGGGACCGCAGCCAGGCGGACGCAGCCGTTGCTCCACGTCAGCCGCGTCCTGGCGCCCACCGCTGGACTGTGTTGATAGACGGTGACACTGTGGCACCAGCTTGCTCCCCTCATTCTCGGCTTTGGGCAATGTATTTCCTGGTATTTTCCTGGCAACTTCCGAATGGTAGAGAAACTTTTTTTAGTGGCAGAAACCAGCCTTGGGAGGCTGCAATTCTTTTCGAACCTTCTCGAAAAGCACAGTTAACCTCGAACATGATCCTTGATATCGATGATGGCGAGACCCGAGACCTCCAGAACTCACAGACAGCTGGGGCGCTCCGTCCTCTCCAGGTCTATCTATCCCTTGGCGCGGGACGGCTCGACACGTCTGACTCTGATGCGTTTCGTGTTTCGTCCCTACCGGCCTCACCAACACACGTCGTTGGGACCCGTACGTGATCCGGGCTGTGCAAGCACGACCATGAGACGTGGCCCCAATCCCGCAGTCGTGCCTGTATTCCACCTTATCGGTGCCGACTGCCGCTTGGGCGGTGTCAACCACGAGTGCGTGCTTCCCGCCGGGCTGTCGGGTTGACCTTCTTTGCCTTCGGTTGGGCGGCTGTCACCAACGCCACGTCATCCGCCACTAATGCGCGGAACTCTTTCACAGGCCATGCATGCGGAGTGAAGAAGAGCGGAAAATGAAAGAGAAATAATAAAGAAAGAGACTGAGCCCAAACTCTACAATGCGTGCGGGCCAGCGCCGTGTGGTGTAGTGCAGGTGAGGGGTTCGCGGCTGCGTGCAACATGAGGGCACTGTGGTTGGCATGGTGGATGGTGCGTGTAGCGATTGGCTGGTTCGTGACAGAGGGACATGATGAAATGGGGACAGGGCGGGAGCACTGGTTAGGTTGTCGTGAGACAGGGGGAACGTAGTAGATGACATGGGCGTGGGTGCTGGCTGGGAACCGACGGCCGCTTTACGCTGACGGCCCGTTGGGGGGAGTGGGCTGCTGCGGAGGCTGGGAATGGGCATGGGCACCCTCCTGGCCTGCAGGCGTTAGTTGGCGATTGGCCTCGACGACGAACCGCTGTAGAAGCCACCCCATCCAGCGCCAGACTGGTAATACGCAGCGTGGTTCGGGTCCCATTGACCGGTGCCGTTGCCCTCTGGCGGCGCAGGCGACGTTCCGGGCTGGCCTGGGATGCCTCCATAGCCAGGGTAGTACGAGTAGTTGGACGGGTACATCTGAAGGGTCAGGAACGCATATCAGATTGGCGGGCCAAAGCTACCTACCATGTAGTTGCCAGGAGTGTCAGCCTGACGGTCCTTGCCCCAGGAGCACTTGATGGGACGTCCGTGGATGAGGTGCTGCTCCTTCTGAAGAGACATGATGACGAGGGCGGCGTTGGCGTGGGTGTCGAGCTTGACAAACGCAAAACCGCGGTCGGCCTGCATGCGGATCTCAACAATGTAGCCGTAGTTCTGGAACAGGGGGATGAGATCCGCCTGGGTTGTGTACGGGATAAGATTGCCGACATACACGGTCGTGTTGTACTCGGGCGTCTGGGCAGCAATCTGCTCAAACGTGAGAGGCGTGTTACTACCTCCGAAAGCGGATCCCGAACCCGGCATACTCGAGTGCGCTCGCGAACCACCCGTCTGCGTCTTCTGATTGGCCCAGTTGACACGAATGGCTCTGGAACCAAGCCACTCGCCATTCATCGTCGCGATCGCATTCTCCGCGTCCGCCTTATCCCTAGGGTGTGTCAGCGTGCTATGAAACAGAAAATAACTGAGCGAATGCAAAACAAGGTTCTTCGACCCAATGTGCAAACCAACGTGAATGGCGTCACACGAGCACTGCAGACACCGAAACACCAACCGCAAGGACTCACCGGAACGAGAGGAAACCGTAACCCCTGCTCTTGCCCGAGTTCATGTCCCACATCACGCGGGCCTCGCTCACGGACGGGAAGCCAACAAACGCCTTGCCAAGGACCTCGTCGTTGACCTCGGGCGACAGGTCGCCGACAAACACATGGAAGTGGTGCTGCGTGTCCTCACGGCTCGCCTGGCCCTGGTACGCCCAGTTGACACGGATCTCGGCGTCAAAGATCTTGCGGCCGTTGAGCGTCGTGAGCGCCTGCTCGGCAGATCGCATGTCTGTGTACTCGACAAAGCCATAGTTGAAGCCGCCATGCTGAAAGTTGCGGTCCTGGATAATCTTGGCCGAGACGACGGGGCCGGCGACAGCAAAGATCTCGGCCAGCATCTGGTCGGTCACGCGCGCGCTCAGGTTGCCAATGTAGAGGTGGGGCTTCTTGGGCGCATCCATTGAATTGTTGTTGCCGCCAGGGCCCCCAGGTGCGGCCGCTGCGGGTGCCTGGTCAGGCTGAATGCCGCCAAAGGTGTTGAACGCCATGCTGGGTGTGTGGTGGTGTATGCGATGCTGTGCGGTGGTGATGTATTCGAGATACAGTGTTATATAGCGAACCCGTGGAGCTTGTTATGATGGGATGTGGTGCGGAGAGGGTTGTTGCAAAGGGGTGCAATGGCCTGTCGGTGTAGGGTTTTGGGCGGGTGTTGTGATGTGTTGCTGCAGATTAAGATACGGGAGACCAGAGAGCCCGGAACGAAGAGCGCGACGAGAGAAGAAAAGAGACCGGAAGAGAGAGAGAGAGAGAAATGAATGAAAACCCAATGATGAAGAGACCTAATGCACGGAGAGAGAGAGGATGAGGAGTAGGATGATGTTGTGAACGACGACGACGACCGACTCTTTGATCAAAGATGTGCAGTTCAGACGTTGAGACGGTGATCGTAGCCTTGGCCGCCGGAGGAATCATTATCAGACTAGAATTTGAAAATAACGTGTAAATTTCCAGCAAAGGTGATCTTGGGATCGGTGACCGCCGATAGCCGGCCCTATCCAGTGTCTTCTCCACTGTCTGTCATTGACAGTCGAAATGACTATCGCTGGGCATGTCCATTGCAGCAATCCACTCTCTTCCACTTTGCGGCCGCGGCTTGTGCGTACTTCACATAATACATTGACCACTCAGTACAGCCTGTACTGTAAAACTAACTATGCTGCCCACCATGGGCGTCATTTCTATCGTATCTACGGCTCACCAGCGTGGAATGCCTCGATGGTGATGCGCTTCTGGTCAACACCAAGAGCCTGGAGGTCGCGCTGGACGTCCTTCATGAATGCCTCGGGGCCACAGACGTAGTACTGTGTTGTCGGGTCCTCGAGGTGGAGCAGGCTCTTGTCGAGGCTGGGGACGGTCATGCGGCCAGCGAACACGTCCTTGCCATCGACGGAGGCCACCTCCGAGTAGTAGGTGGCGGTACGGACCTTGCCATTGGAGCGGTCCGCAATGTCTGCGACGTGGTTCTTGAAGACGTGGTCGGCCTCGCTGCGCGTTCCCTGGATCCACGAGACGTTGGGGCCGCTGGCGGGGTCCTTGGCGGCGACGGTGTTGAGGATGGCGAGGTTGGGGGTGATGCCGACGCCGGCGGAGAAGAGCACAATGTTTTCGGGGATCTCGTCGGGAAGGACAAACGAGCCCATGGGGAACGCGGCCTGGATCTTGGAGCCGACGGGGAGGCTGTGGAGGCGGCTCGAGACGAGGCCCTGGGGGTTGGAGAGGTTGCCGTCCTCGCGCTTGACCGTGATGCGGTAGTGGTCGGGGCTCATCGAGTCGGAGAGCGAGTAGTGACGGTTCTGGTAGCAGCCGAGCTCGTCAATCCAGAGGCGGACAGTGATGAACTGGCCGGCCTTGTACGGCTTGAGCGGGAGCATGGAGGGGTCGGTGGGGACGAGGGAGAACGAGGCGATCGACTGGCTCTCGTCGACGTGCTCGGTGATGGTGAACTCCTTCCATCCCTTCCAGGCGCCCTTGGCGTACATGTCGGCCTCGACGTCGATGAAGATCTTGGCCAGCTGCCAGTAGGCCTACGCCGTTAGCCAAAAAACCCCGGGGAACCTTGGCGTCACTCACATGGTACCACGCAGTCTGGAGCTCGGGGGTGAAGGCGTCGCCAAGGACATGCGAGATGGCGGGCATGAGGTTCTCGGCGACGACGCCGTAGTGCTCGGCCTTGACACCGAGCGCAGCGTGCTTCTCCGCAATGCGGATGACAGTGGGGAGCAGCGGGGTGAGGTCGTTGATGTTGGCGGCGTAGCCGTGGATGGCCTGGGCGAGGGCAACCGGCTGGATGCCGGTGGTCTGCGCCGTGTGCGAGAAGACGTCCTTGAGCTGCTTGTTGCTGCCGAGCATGGTCTCGTACATGCGGCGGGTGATGGCGACGCCGTGCTGCGCGAGCACAGGCGCGGTAGCGAGGACGCCGGCCTTGTGCTCCTCAGTGAGGGGCACGACGTCGGCGGGGATGACAGAGGCAGCGGCAGTGGCCATGTTTCTGAGTTGTGTAAGAGATGTGGCGACTAGAGGTAACGGGGTAGGTAGGTTGGTGGGTGCAAAGGACAAAGAGCTCGGACGTACTTATACTGAGTCCTGAGGATGGGACGGAGGATAGGCTTTACAGCAAGACGCGAAAGCATATCGGAGATAGTGGGTTATCGAGGGACGTGGTGAGAGCTAATCGGGCCGAGGGCCGTAGAGGAAGGGTGATTAGGGGGCAAGGGTCGGCTTGTTTGTGTCGTGATGTCGTGGCTTGTCGGCCAAGGCCCGTCATCTTTATACGAATCTCGTCTCCTTGCGCGCAGAGAGGTCGAGGACGGCAGTGCCTGTGGTGCTGACGAGAAGGGTACGCTCACAACAGGGTGCGAGAGTCCACGCGTGAACATTGCCGCTCGGCGTCATGTCCGTGCCACTAATACCAGATGTCGGGTTGGTCCGGGGAGCCATTGTCCATTTGCCCATTCGCCGTGATTCCATTGTCCTGCTGCCGCTCGGTGGTGGGGGAGCGGGGTTGTAGCTGCTGCGGATGCGTCTAGGTCCGCGCGTACCGGTCCCCCGCTCCGTCGCGCGCTGCCAGCATTGCCGCGCGCCTCGTCAAGCGAGTACGTGCCAGAGAACAAAGGAACAAGAAAATATTCCGCGTTCGACGACCCTGACCGGTCCCTCCATGTGTTGCTGCCGCTCTCATCATGATGAGGCACCATTTTGCAGCACGTCTCCCTCTCCAGCTCAGGACCTATGCGAGCCCCGCCTATTGTGCGAGGTGACTTGAGGGCCATCGAGGGCGGAGGTGGCAGCAGTGTCACCGCACCCTGGCGGCTAGACGACCCCGCGCATCTCCACCCAATCGCCACACGGACATTCGGCAGCAAGGGTCGCAGCGCCACGGCCGTAGCGGACTTTGATCTGGTAATTTTTTATTGCTTCGGCGCGTTGCAAAGGGCAGAACGGCAGCGCCGCAGACGCGCACAAGGCATCTACGCTGGGCGAGGAGCTCGGGCAATGACGACGAGGCGCCGCCAGTGGACCGTGCTCGAGTCGTCCCCGAGCCAGGGTTGCTGCAACGCATCTCCGTCTCGGAGTTCCTGCACCCCGGACAGACCCGATATCACTAATCACGGTGAACAAACTCGGCGGCTTGGGGTCCCTGGCCAGCAAAGTTCGTCATCTCCTGGATTGGAAACACATATTGCTGGTGAGCGTGTACCTCGTATCCTAGTCTTCTGTTGACTGATGTCGGGCGAACATGGAACAGGTCCGACGGGTTCGATGCGCGAGTTAGTAGCCTCCCATTCCCAAATCCTGGGTCGCCAATGCTTAATCATCATCGGGCAATGGGCCGCGGTCAGTATACGTGCCCATTGCTCCGTCACTAGCTCGGTCCAGGCAATGTTCCGCTGCACGGCACAAGTCATCCCCCTTTGACTTTGATGGTGGCACCTTTTTTTTTTTTCCTCTTTTTTTTTTCCTCTTTTTTTCGGTTTTCCTTGCCGCCAGATGGAGTTACGACGGCATGCCTGCACTCAGGGAAGTATACAAACAGACTCTGAGCGGGCGTCTCGCTAGAAGAGGCTGCGATCAGAATCGTCCCATCGAGGCCACTTGTTCGCGCTTGTCGCGCTTGTCGCGCTTGTCACCCCCTCGCCCGCCTCGTACGCAGGTGGCATCTCCTTCCCCAGAGTGTTCGTCTGTGAGTGCCACACAGGCCCCCCGGCCGGCGGGCTGCAGTGCGGGGGTGCGGTTCGACGCGGCCCACATCGTGGGGCGGGCCAGTGCGGTGCGACACGCCGTGCAATTTTCTATTGTCTGCGTGCGGGGTGTGGGGAGCCCTGGGACCCACTCCAAGCGGCGAACGACCTTATGGCAGTACCTTGCCGCCCCACCCACCATCTCGCAGATGCTGCCGTAACACAGAAGAACAGAAGACGAGGAAATCCTATTATGCATGCAGGGCCTGAAGATCCCGATTCCGCGCTAGATCGTACATCTATGCTCCTCCCTCCTGTCTCGATCACAGGCCCCGCCGTGATCTCCTGGGTGGCCGCGTCCGCATCAGCCAGAATCGAATGACGTTCTGATCGAGAGCGGAGCATGCATGCCTCGTAGTGCCGGCACGGATAGGAGAGGCCGCGCAGAGAATGCCCACCGACAACCGGCACCGACCGGACCTTGGGTGCCTGCGATCAGCAACCGATGGCCCCAGACCTCGACATAACCAGGCGAGCAAAAAGGCAGTCCCCAGCACCAGGGAATGCCCACTGTTTTGTTGCTGTATGTTGGTGTCACCAGTCTTGGCGTCAGGTCGAGACGTTCTTGTCTGCGGCACCGCTGTGCCCCCTGTCTTTCACTCCCACTCCGACCCGCCTAATCTGAGACCATCGGCGTGCGGTACACGGTCCTATGGCCCGCTGGCCACTGTTGATCTGGTAACACCACGCACGCGGCTGCGTACCACATACCGATGTACAGATATGGGCTGTTGCTCGATGCACGTCCTCCCATAATGCAAAAAAGACTTCTCCGCGCACGCGGAGTACTCCTGGACGAGTTAGGAATCGAACCAAAGACCTTGTCAAATAAGGATGCTAATGACACGCTCTACCAACTGAGCTACACGCCCGAGGATGTCGTCTTTCGGAACACCGGTTCGCGGCCGTGAGCGTCTGACCCCCGTTTGGGCAGTATTTGCATCCTGGACAGGAGGGAATATCGCTGTCGAGATGTCTTGAGCCCCAGAACGGCAGTGGGGGTATCATATCCACCGCAAAATTTTCCGTCGGAACTGCCTGTGCTGTTTAATCCCGAGTGGAGCTCGTCCCGCGGCGCCCAACGTCATGCTGGGTTCTGTGCCCGTCGGGACTACGAACAGGCCGCCCCATTATATACAACACGCCGTCTCAACTCACATAGGTCCTAATCCGCAACCGGTTGAATCTGGCTGGCTGGAAGCCTTTGAGTACGAGTGTGGCACTCCGATTTTCGTGTGATTTATCGCGATTTTCCACAACTCCTCCAATTGACAAGGCAGAGGCATACAACTTTGCAGAATCCTACCCTCGAGGCACATCTATTGCGGAGTATGCTCTGTTTGCCCATGCATGCCTCCATTGGCGTCGGAGGCGACAACAAAGCCTCGTTATATCAGTCGGTAGATAGTTTGACTCTTACTCCTCTCTGGTTGGGACATCAAAATGTCATGGGTTCGAGCCCCATACGAGGCTTTGGAATCCAAAGGATCATCCTCTGGCTTCTCCTTTTGCTCCCCCGTGCTATGCTTGGCCTCGAGAGACCCTCCCTTGGCCCTTGGCAACAGAATCGGCCGCTGACTCGTTGCAGACGTGATAACGGCATAGAAAGCACAGAGCGGCCCTGGCTACTGCTCTGTAGGATGCCGACTGTCATCGGCATAGTTAATGCTGCAATCAGGTGTCATGCCTATCATCCCGAGGGAAGAATACAAGGTTCAAGGTTGTCTGTGAGTACAGCGATAGCTCCTGTAAACAGCTCCCCAGGATGCCGACATGAAAGACACTTCCACAACGAACAACCACTGGCGTTTCATCACCCCCTCTGTCTGCCCGTTACACTCCTGCCCTGCATCTAACCTCACGAGTTGCAGACGCGCGATCTTAGAGATATCGGAGATGGAAGATGTGAAGGGCGATGATCGCCGATAACCGCAATGACGATCGTTGGGCGCGTGCCTGGTGGGATGCTCGCGTGGTCGAAAAGTTGATCCGAGTTTTCGAGACATTGTTGATCCAATCCATCTGTGATCTCCACAAAGTACTACCACTTGTTGCCGCCCGGATACTCTACCAACTAGCACAGCATGGGCACAAATCAATCGCGCCCCGCCTCTGAAACGAGTGACGACGGGCACAAGGCGGCGTCCCCACCCACTGGTGCCCCCGAAGCCTCCACTAGCTCGAGCTCGAGCTCGAGCTCTGTCGCCCCCCCCAGCCCGAGCTCCACCAATCCGCCGTCGCCAACCGACACAATTAACCCGCTCAACCTCGCGGTCGTGCAGGTGCCTGGGCGTGGGCGTGGGGTATTTGCCTCGCGCGCCATCCCTGCGGGCACGGTGCTCGAGGAGGCGCCTGTGCTGGTGCTCACGCAGCAGCAGTGGGAGGAGGGCAAGATGGACGACACGATCCTCGGCGAGTACGGGTTCTGTTGGAGCAACGGAGGTATGGCGCTAGGGCTTGGGATTGGTGAGTATCTAGTATGCACGCAAGGTGCCAGAAGAAGGGCACCGGGTGCGATGCCCGAGCTGCGCGGGTATAATGGCAGTCACTGACACTCGTCCTCCTTTTGCACTTCCCGACACCGCAGCCTCGCTCTTTAACCATTCGCCCCAGCCCAACGTCAACTTCATCCGCAACACCACCGCGGACACCATCACCTTCACGACCTCCCGTGCAGTCGCCCTCGGTGAGGAGCTGTGCATCTGCTACTCGGCCGACGAGACCAAACTGTGGTTCGTGCCTAGCGACGGCGCCAAGTCGCCGCTGGCGGACAGCGACGACGAGGGCGACGGCACACAGGCACTGGCACGCCTGGGACTCGCGCTGAGCGACAGCGAAGATGAGGAAGCCGCCGCGGCGGCAAACGCGAAGGCCGAGAAGCGGGTGAGGGCGAGGGCCGAGCGGGCCGCCAAAGAGGCTGAGGAGAAACGCAAAGCACAAGAAGAGGCCAAGCACGATATCGACGGGAGTGTAGACAGAAGCAACGACAACCGCGACCAGGCAAATGAGTCCAGCAGCGCCCCTGAGGCTAAGATAGAGACGACAAGAAGGGACAAGGGTGGAAACACGCACTCGGCACGGGAAAGGCGGAAAGAAAAGTACAAGCTGAAGATGGAAGCTGCTGCAGCTGCAGCTGCCGCAGCTGCGGCGGTGTCGGTTGATGCGGAAGCTCCGGCACCCAAGGTTGAGGAGGCTGTATCGGCACTAGGCGTCGAGAGCTCCACAACCTCCACGAGCGCAGGAACCTCTGCTGAAGAGGCAGCCGACGTGGCCTCGGCACCGGCATCGAGCAGCAGCACTAGCGCGCTCCCAGACAGGGGAGTACTTGCCGCCGCCCCTATTCCGCGGCACGCCCACCCGGTGACCAGTGCTCCCCTGCCGCCCGCCCTGCACACGAGCGACGGCTCGCGACACCGACACATCGGTCCTGTAGTACTCACCGCCGAGCTTGAATGGGACGATGACCTGGCGGACGGCAGCAAGCTGGTCCCGGAGGAGGAGTGGGGCCTGCTGCGCCGCGCGCGCGGCCCGGTGGAGATTGAGGAGGAAATTGAGGCGGACGACAGCCTGACATGTGGGTCTCGCTATATGGTTGGTGCTGACGGTAGTGAATGTTTGGGCGGTCGAGGTGGCGGACCCGAAGCTGACGCGCCCGGTGCTCGACTTCGTCAAGGACGGCATCGCAAACGACCCACGAATGCGACACCTGAAGCGCGTGCGGCGGACAAAGGATGACAATGGGGCGGAGCATACATATATTGCGCTGGCGATGGACGCGGGCGGGCCAGCTGATACCACGGAGGCGGAGGGCGAGGAGGGCATCACTGCCGCGCGCCTTACCGAGCTGCTCGCGGAGTTCAACCCCGTTCTCGCGCAGCTGACGCCAACGTCCATGCTTGTACCGCGGTTCGCAGCCAAGACACCCGAGCAGCTCAAAGCACGCACGCCACTTTGGCCGGTCACGTTCTCGCCACAGGCGCCGCGACCAGTGGACGCCCGGGGTTTCTCGCGTGCGAAGCTTGCGTGGATCCGCGCCGGTTTGCAGCGCGTCCTCGTCGACGCTGCGGCAGCGAAGGCCCGTGGTGAGCTCCCCGTCGCGGTCTACTGTACGGCCCCGCCGGAGGGATTGTGGCCGTCTGACCCGACGTTCATCCCGCCGACGCCCGGCCTGCGGGCGGCCGGCTGTGATACGCGCTCCAGCGAGGGACACCCCCTGCGGCACGCAGCATTCAACTGCATTGCGCAGATCGCACGGCTGCGTACTGTCCCGCCCTTCAGCGAGATCACGAGCACACGCAACGGCGCCGACTATCTGCTCACATCGCTGAGCCTGTTTGCAACGCACGAGCCGTGCGTCATGTGTTCGATGGCGCTCTTGCACTCGCGTGTGCGCGAGGTGTTCTTCGTGTACCCCCGCCCGCGGGCTGGCGGGCTCGAAGGCTCGTTTGGCATTCACTCGACGCGGGAACTCAACCACCGCTTCGACGCGTGGCGCTGGTGCGGCGGGGAATTGGAGGGGGTGGAGGTGCCGTCCGACGAGGTGGATGCCAAAGTAGAAATCTAGACTGGAGCATGGTAATATTGCATAGTGGTGTTGTGTGCGATGTGATGCTGCCCTTCTTCCCTTCCTGACTGGATCCCACTTAATGGCTCATAGGGCCCAAGCTCTTGTTCTTGAAGCCGACGTTAAACTGCAGAAGCGAGCTGAGACCCTTAGCAATGTCTTCCATCGAAACGCTCGTCCACCTGCCGACAGCCGGTACTCACTTGATGTCTCGCACCCAGGTGCCACCGCCTGGTCGCTCGATGCAGGGGATGGGGTAAGGCGACTTTGTGATGACAACCGACTCGTAGCCCTCAAGCTCGCACACTTCACGACCGTCGATGGAGAGCTCAGCCTTGGAGCGCGATCTTGGGCTGATCTGGGCCGCGTCAGAGCAATGAACAGGATCTCACACGTACCTGGAGGCGCACGGTGCCTTGGCCAGGGAGGACGACGGAGCGGAACGACAGCGAGCGCGGCGCGATGGGCGTGAGCAGCAGTGCGTCTGCTTCAGGATGCGAGATCGGGCCCCCCGCCGAGAGCGAGTAGGCGGTGGATCCTGTCGGTGTCGAAATGAGCAGGCCGTCCGCCTTGTCATGTTAGCTTCTGTGCACAGTCAACGAAACACCCTGGGTACTCACCACCGCTTCCGTCAGGTGCTGGCCGTCAAAGTATGCGTCGACAACACACAGGTGGCCGTACCGCCCGCGGTGAAGCGTCACCTCGTTCATGACTTGCCACCCGGAAGGCGGCACGCGCCCGCACTTCTCCAGCACCTCTCCGTCGGCGTTGAAGGGCGTCACACTGAGGCGCAGGCGGTTGAGCAGTGTCACGGGACCTGTGAGCGTCTGCTCAAGTGCACGCGGCATCGCGTCAATATGGAATGGGAGGAGAAAGCCCAAAGAGCCCATCGAGAAGGAGAGGACGGGCGGGCACTCGCCCGCAGAGAAGAGGTTGGCGACGTGCAGCACCGTGCCGTCTCCGCCGAGGGTGAGCACCAGGTGCGTGTGGGGGAGCAGCAGCGCCTTGTCCTCTGGGGCATGTCAGCGGTCATGGGCGTTCGGCGACGCACGAGGCTCGACAACTATCAGGTTCTCGTACTCGGGGTTCTCGCGCGCCGTGTGCGGCTCCACGAGTAGAGTGAGATGCGTGTACCGCGACGTAATGTGTCTGGCACGTCAGCCGACAGCCGCAGACTTGTGACGCTAGCCCATGGCGTGCTCACTTGAGGATCGTCTTCATCGCCTGCCGTGTCCGCTCGTCGTTGACCTTCTGGATCAGCAGGATGTTGGTCGGGCGCGCCGACCACGCCATCGTGCGATGTCTGCGGGAGTGTCAGTCCGCCGCAGGCGGTGGCCCGAAGGGACCGGTGCAGGGCAGGCGGTGGCGACTGCAAGTCGAGCCCCCACCCGCCCCATCCCCCACTCACGACGAGATGGGCGCGTCCGCCGCATTCGGGACGCAGGGCTGCAATCGCGCCTTACTGCAAGGTCAGCACACTGCATACACCCCAGAAGAGGAGGCCTGCTTGGGGGCATTGGTCCTGGACGCACCGCCGCGCCTCCTCCGCCGTCGGCATCTTAAAGTCGCGCAAGAGATGGACACCACGCGCCGCCATCGCTGCCGCCGGCGCGACCCGGCCGCCGTTGATACAGGGCACGCGCACCCGCACGCCGCCGTGCACCGCGCATCCCGCGCGCCTCGCAAGCCAAGCGGGAGCGCTGCCGAACATGGCCGTGGTTGCTGGTCTGATGAGCTGGGAGATGGGCAAAGTATGAGATGCGGACATCGACTCGCACCAAGCCGTAATCTGACATCAGCTTGGATTGTTAACTTTCCAGGCACGCTCTTTTTTTGGCGACTGCCATGACATGGGCCACGAGCCGAAACCTGCTCTCCTCGATTCCGCTCTCTCCGCATCAACACCCATCCTAAAGACCACATCATGTCCGACGCCCGCCCGTCCAACGCCTCTGCTGGCCCCTCTGCAGGCCCCTCTGCTGGCCCCTCTGCAGGCCCCTCTTCAGGCCCCTCTTCAGCGCCAGCTGGCGCGCCTAACGCCCACACGGCACCTGGATCCGCCGCGCCGCAGCCCCCGCCGCGGTACAGCGACAGGCCACCTCGTTTCCAGAACCCGCGCGAGATGGAGGCGTACTACGCGCAGCTGGCCAAGACGCCGTACGGCCCACCGAGCCCGCGGTTTGCGCGCGCGTTCACGATCTTCACCTGGGGTATTGGCGCCTGTAAGTGTTGGAGCTTGGAGTCTGGATGCCGATGGGGCGCGCGAGTGCAAAAGGAAAGGGTTGGTGTCCACGCCGATCGAGTCGAGAACGGGCAGCTCACATGGCTCTGGACGGCCGGGCTGTCGAAGAGCAGACTGAAGAGGAGGAGGTGATGAAGGTTGGAGCGGAAGCTTGGTCGACAGGACGCCAGCAACAGTAATCGGCGACTCGCCGCTGACAGCAGTCACTATCGGGTACATGGTGCTCTTTGCCGACTTTGGCAAGCGCGAGCACGTCTTCATGCCAGTAAGTGCTGGCCTCCTGTGGCCTCCTGCCTGCAGATCCTAGTCCAGCGCAAGTTGACACACGCAGGTTCGTAGGGAGATGGAAAAGTACACGAGCGGATGGACGACGCTGTCCGAGTCGGAGCGCGACATGCTGGGCCTGAACAAGGAGGGCGCACAGACGGGTGCGGCCGCTACTGCTCCGGTGCCAACGGCCAAGTCTCAGGCCCCGGCGGGCGCGACCGCGGCACCGGCACCGGCACCTGCACCTGCACCGGCACCTGCAGCTGCCCCGATGCAGCGCCTGGTATAGAAATGACGACAACTATGAGCTGTTGTAGTAGTAGACATAGACCGGCGGCACACAGCGCACAGAGCGAGCCCTCATGTACGAAGAGTTGGAGCTCTCGAGCGGTTGCTCGGCGTGCGAGACCGAGTCCGAGATTCTGATCGTCGCCGAGCGTGTCCTCGCTCGGCGCCCGGCCCCGGCCCGATCGATGAAAACATTGGGTGCATGGAAAACACGTGGCTAGCTGCCACACCCGCCGCCACACCATCCCCGTCCTCTAACTCCGCGGGGATATGGCTGTGAGGTGGCCGCCCCCAAAACTGCCCCCACGTGGGTTTGCCTCCGCGCCCGATCTGCAGTTTTACCCTGGCTGAGAAAATGCAGCCACCGGGGCGTGCAGCGCGTACGGTGGCAGGCGGCTCCTGGCTGGGAGGCCCCGTTCGCCCGCTGTGTGCGCTGCTCGCTGCCTGGCGCTCCCTCATCGCCGTCTATCCCATCCAACCGCGGTCCCTCATCCGTCAAAACCTCACGTCAACGCCAAGGTGAGCCCAACGTCCCGGACGGAGCATCGCCACGACGCGGCGCGCGCGAGACACAGCACCGGGGAGGGCAGTTTCCGCGACCTTCCGCGACCTTCCCGGGGGCGTTGGCTGCGTTTCGTTTCTCTGCGACTCTTGTGGCCAACTTTTTTGCACATTGTTCTCCGCTCGCGATATCAATCCCCCCCGGCGTGCGAACCTTTGACCTTGCAACTCACACTCTTGCTAGCCCAAAACCGCGTACTCTCGCGAATTCTTCATCGACAACACATCATGGCTCACTCCAACGTTTGTGAGTGACGAGGGGAACCTCTTTTTTGTGCGGGGTTGTGCTGACGGCGCAGGGTTCTCCCGGTGGGTATCTTTGCGGTTGTCAATCGCGGGCTGAGGCCGCGCGGCGGCTTTGGACCGGGGCGGGGTGGACTGGACTGGCTGGAGGAGGATGGAACGGGGACTCGACCCGGACTCGAGGGGCTCGGAACGGGAGAAGGCCACCGAGAGAAGGCTGCTCGCTGAGCTCGAGAAGAAAGGAGGCGGCGACTGGACTCTGGACCGAAGGGAATCGACGGTGGAACGCGAGCGAGAGAACGGCCAGGACGATGGGTGTGTGCGCAGGCGAGAGGCGGCGGGGGCGGACGGAAGACTGGACGCACGGGTGTATCCCGCCGAGCAGCAATGCCGGCTGTGCACCTCTCTCCGCCGTCCACCGGCCACCTAGGACGCGACCGTCGAGTTGCGGTCTGCCGCGCTGCAACCGCGCTTGGTGCGCTCGTCCCCATCGTCGCCGGTCTCGAGTACTGCGTGCCATGCCCTTCTCCACTCTGAGTCCCGCCGCCTGTTCCCTCGCCGTGGCCACGCGTCGTGTGCACAAATCTGCATGGGCAACCGCCTCTCGCAACTGGATCGGATCAAGCCTCGAGCCCCGTCCCATTCTCTCTCTCTCTCTCTCCCCAGGGTCCGAGCTCCCTCAGCCATTCCCCACGTCCCAGTTCACCAATGCCGGAACGCTGTGGAACCATCTGGAGAGATTCCGAGTGCTAACTCTCCCCAGCCCCCGCAACTACGGCAAGGGCTCGCGCCAGTGCCGCGTCTGCGCTCACCAGGCCGGTCTCATCCGCAAGTGGGGCCTCGACATGTGCCGCCAGTGCTTCCGCGAGAAGGCCAAGGCCATGGGCTTCCAGAAGGTGCGCACCACGGGAGGAAACAGAGGGCACGAGCACCGAGCACTGACACTTCGCAGTACAACTAAGTTAGTTTCGTTTGACACTGTTCATTCGGAGGGCTCTCTGGCGTCTGTATATGTGATGGATCACCATCGACTCTTTTTATATGATGATCGTGACATGTGGCTCTTGTGGCCTAGTGGAACAGGGTGTGATTCTGGACGACTGGCGGGGGGGCTGGGTCTCGTGGGCCGTTTGAGCTCTGTACTGCTGCATGTCGTTGCCCGTATATGGGCTGTGCTGTACGAGCTGGCATGCGCCGTCGCGGCTGCCCAGCTGCTCCCAGCTGCTGCTGCGCAGCAGACAACATCGGCCTCGACTGCATACGTAAGAGTGCCACACCGGACAAATTACGAGTTTTTTTTTGCTTCCGCGCAGTTATCTCTGCGCTCAGGGACGGCCCGTGCCATGTGCAAATTGCACCCAACACCCCAGCACTCCTCGCCGCCGCCACCGCCGCCGCCGCCATCGCCGTTCACACCTCGTCTCCCCTTCTCATCCTGTTCTTCTCGGATCACTACCCGTTGTTGTAGCACTTTTTTTTTCTTCTCCCCCTTCTCCAACCCACTCCAAAAGGGACCTAGTAGAACGGAGGTCATTCTTCCCGGGCTTTTGCGCAAAGGACACTTTCAAAGACCCCAGGCGAAATTTGGTGAGTGTTGGCAGAGGCGGAAGGAAGGAAAAAAGCATAAAAAAAAAAGAAAAAAAAAAAGAAAAAAAAAAAAAAAAAAAAGCCTACATGTCATGTGGAGAGGTTGCGCGCGCGGCGGGTCTCTACCGCACCCTGCCTTCCAAACCTTGAGAGTACAACCCGGGGCCACCGCGACCTTGGTCTCAACGACCCATCCTCACTTGCCGACACCTCGTCTGTGCCTGTTGCTGACGAATTGCGCATATTCGTCCCCACACGCGCGGCTGTATCCCTGTAATCGCTTCACTCGCTGCTCCGCTCGCCATCGCCCTGCCCCCCTTCGCCAACCCCATCCGCGTCAAGCCACTCAGACTCCCGCTACCCCGTCTGCACACGTCGGAAAAAAGGCGTACCCAAAACCACCAACCGCGTTTCTTAGGATCCCTCAGAGTTTACCGTGCGTTTTTCCTGTCCCCCCGCCCCGCGGCGCGCGTCCCTCGGCCGCCCCCTCGTGGAATCCCGGGCCCTTGGTCGCCACTTGCCATCCCACACACTCTTGTCGACATTGCAAACTCACATCTCCAGCTCGTGGATCCTTGTCAACGTCTCTCTGTCCGATAGAGCATGACCGCTGCCTCGCCCATCAAGCCCAGCGGCACCGACCTCGATGTCCTCAAGACGGGCGTCGCCCTCGCGTCGTCTGAAATGAACGGCCACGGCAACGACGAGGTGCGTCCCCGTTTCTTGCCATCTGTTCGTCTACTGTTCATCCACTGACCAACAGTCGTCTGTGCCGTCGCTCGAGGCCGGCTCGGCCGCCGACAAGCTCCTGCTCGAGCAGAAGCGTGCCTTCCGCGAGGAGCAGCGCGCCCGCCTCGAGGCTCAGATGGCTGCCCTTGAGGCCGAGCAGCGCGCCGACGACCTCCTCATGAATGGCGGTGGCGAGCCCGCTTCGGCGCCGACTTCGCCGTTGGGTCGTCTCCCTGCCAACTCGGCCGCCGACCGTGCTCCCGGCGCCGGTGCCCCTGCGCCTATCGGCCAGGGCCGCGAGAATGGTGCAAAGAGCATGCCTGCTTCGAGGCGGACGAGTGCCTACGGTGGTACCTTTGGCATGGAGAAGCTGAGCCTCAGCGTCCTCGAGCCCGGGCGGAAGGAATGGGCCGACGAGGACGACCTTGCCGCGGACAATGCGCAAAGTGAGTGGCATATTTTCAACTTCAATTTTTTGGCCCACGTTTTCACCGTTTTTTTTTTTTTTTTTTTTTTTTTTTTTTTTTGATTCTTACCCTAAAAATATAGTCCCTCTCGTTCCTCCTTCACTACCACGCTGCTTTTCCTTTTTTTAAAAA
>JALJEG010000023.1:260860-317893 GCA_023653615.1 Apiotrichum siamense
GAGGGGTCTTTGGGGGGAATGGAGGGCGAGGTCAGCGGCGTGTTTGGCCCGGGATGTTTGGGGCCCCCGGTTGCCCCGTTTTTTTTTTTTTTTTTTTTTTTTTCTTTTCAGGAGACTGACCCAAAAAATAGAGTCCGTCTCGTACCTCGTCAACGACGACGATGCTTTCCCTGGTGTCAAAGAGTCCAAGCACCTTTCGGCCGCTTCTGCTGCTCTCGACCTCGCCCCCCTCCCGCAGGCGTCGTCGCGCGCCTTTGGCTCCCGTCCCTTTGATACGTCGTCGCTCAAGTCGTCGGACTGGACCCCGTTCCCCAACCAGCCCGGCCGTGGCCTGACCTCGCCTTCAGCCGGCATGGGCCTCATGGGTGCTGGCTCTGGCGACGAGACTCCCCGCGACCCGCTGTCGTCCCGCAAGACGTCGCCCTCGGCTGGTGGTCTTACCGACAGCATTGCGTCGCTCCCCGCGATGCCATCCAAGTCGGTCCCTAGCACGCCCTTCGGCCTTGGCCCCAACGCCACGGGTATGCCTGTCAAGCGCTCAGGCGCCAGCCCGGGCCTTGACAGCTTCTCGCAGAACCAGCGTGGTTTCTCCAACCCCGACCTTGCCCGTGCGTTCAGCTCCAAGGTTGGCGGCGGTGGCGGCCCTGCTGGCGGCGGCGGCGGCTTTGGCGGCAACGGCGGCCTCAACGACGGCCCCCGCCCTTACGGTGCCGACCCTCTCTACTCCAACATGGGCATCCCCAGTGGTGGTAACAACTCGTTCGTTCCTCCCGGCTACGACTCGTACGGCTTTGATGACGACAACTTTGGCTCGGGCGGCCTTTACCCCGCCGGGATCATGGGTCTCAAGCAGAAGCGTGCCGAGGCTGACCGCGAGTTTAACCGCTTCGCGGGCATGCGCCTTGAGGACCTCAAGGGCGAGATCCTCGTGCTCTGCAAGGATCAGCACGGCTGCCGCTACCTGCAGAAGAAGCTCGAGGAGGGTGACCCCACCCACCGTGACATGATCTTCCGCGAGACGTACGGCCACTTCCCCGAGCTCATGATCGACCCCTTTGGCAACTACCTCTGCCAGAAGCTGCTCGAGCATGCCACTGAGGAGCAGCGCTCGGCAATCATCGACTCAGTGTCCAATGATCTTGTCGGCATCTCGCTCAACATGCACGGCACTCGTGCGGTTCAGAAGATGGTCGACTTCCTCGCGCAACCCCGCCAGCCCAAGCAGATCCGCACCCTCATCTACGCCTTGTCTGTCAACGTTGTGGCCCTCATTAAGGACCTGAACGGCAACCACGTTATCCAAAAGTGCTTGAACAAGCTGATCCCTGAGGACAACCAGTTCATCTACAATGCGATTGCCACCAACCTCATCGAGGTCGCTACCCACCGTCATGGCTGCTGCGTGCTGCAGCGCTCGATTGACCATGCGTCGCCCGCCCAGCGCCTCCAGCTTGTCACGGAGATTATCTTCAACTCGCTGTATCTCGTTCAGGATCCTTTCGGCAACTACGTTATCCAGTACATTCTCGATCTCAACGACGCTCGCTTCTCCGAGCCTCTTATCCGCACTTTTATCGGCAACGTCTGCAGCCTGTCGGTGCAGAAGTGAGTGGCCCCTTCAAGGACACCATCTGACCACAGGTTCTCTTCCAATGTTGTAGAAAAGTGTATCCGCGTTGCCGACCCCGAGATTCGCAAGGTTCTTGTAAGCGAGGTGCTCAACCGCTCCCGCCTCGAGAAGCTGCTTCGCGACAGCTACGGCAACTATGTCATCCAGACCATACTCGATTACTGCGAGATTGGCCAGCGCATGATTGTGAGTACCTGTGGGAGAAACTATGAGCGTACAAGTCTAATTCCAGCTCGTCGAGTGCATTCGCCCCATTCTTCCTTCTATCCGCAACACGCCCTACGGCAAGCGCATCCAGTCCAAGCTTCAGCGCGAAGACGCCTCGCTTGGCTACGGCGGCGGCGGCGGCGGCGGTGGTGGTGGTGGTGGTGGCGGCGGCGGCGGCGGCTACGGCGGTGGTGGTCGTGGTGGCTACAACCGCTCGTCCGCTGGCGGCTACCACCCGCGCCACCTTGGCCGTCCCCAGCTCCAGCACATCAACGCTCTCACAGACGTGTACGGTGCTGGAGGTGCTCCCTTCATGGGTCCCGGCGGCTACGGCCGCGGTGCCGGCAGCCACCAGGGTGGGGCTGGTGGTGGTGCTCTCCCCTTCCACGGCCGCGAGATCCACAACCACAGTGGCATGAGCTATCATGCTCCTGGCCCCGATGGACAGCCCTGGCTTCACCTTCGTGGACCTGCCGGCCAGCCGGCCCCCAACTGGAACAACGCCAGCAGCAACCCCGTCGGCGTCGACGCCCTCCCTGCCACTGCACCCGGCGATGTCGACTCGCTCAACACCGCTGACCGCAACGGCGGCGGCCAGCCCGGGCTCCCTCTCTGGCAGGACCCCTCGGCTGCGTTCATGTACCCCAACGGCGGACACCTGCCGATGATGTAACCCCCCGCGCCTCGGCTTCTCTCACTGCTCGACTCTGGAATGGAATCGCGACACCGACGCGGCTGTACCATGCGACCCGGGTAATCTCTTTCGCCAGTGTACAAACCTCAACCATTTGTCTCGGAATTTATTGAAACCCCACCCCCTCATACATATCGGAGACGACCTCTCAAGAACTGAAAAAAAAAACTATAGAAAACCAACAACAATCTCACTCCCCCTTCATACCCCGCGCGCGCTGCTCTCATCTGTAGCGTACGCCTGTAACTCAGCATACGGCCGGGGATCGACGCCTGTTTTATTTCTTTTTTGATACTAGTGTGCCTCTCATTTTCCCCGGTCCGCCATCTCCCGTGTAGAGACAGACGACTTCTTCCGGTGTGCCCGCTTTGTTTGGCGTGTCGAGCGGGCGCGTCTTGTTGAACAGAGATTTGAAACGTGTATGCATCTGTTGCCGCGATCGAGTGCGAGCTGTGCGAGAGCTTGAGAACAGGTGGGGAGAGAGATGGGAGTTGGTCATGGCGAGACGCAGCGGCCAGCCGACTGCCACAGCCGCCAAGCCGATCGGCTCGGCTCGGCTCGTCTCACAGCCGGAAGTCCGTGTCGGGAACTCCACCCGGTGCCTCTTCATTGATCTGTTCGGCTCCCCACCATGTATGTGTTCTATCGGAACCCGACCAACACCTCAACCCCGGCAGGATGACAACGACTATGAACGACACTGGATCCGTAAGCGACTCGGTCCCAGGGCCGAGCGCTGGCACCAGCGCAAGCGGGAATGAGCGCGCCAGGGTCGCCGCTGGCAGCTCTCATGTCGGACTCGGCACCTCCGAATCCCATCCCGCCCAAGCCAACCCAGCCCCAGCTCCACCCACAGTCACAGACACAGACCTGCTTATCGTCGGCGGTGGGCCCGCCGGCCTCGCTGCGGCGGTGCAATACGCCCGCACGCTCCGCCCCTTCGTCCTCTACGACAGCGGGAGCTACCGCAACGCACCAGCGACCGCGATGCAGACCGTGCCGGGATACCGAGGGCGGGCGCCGGACGAGTGGCGGGCGGACGTGCGGCGGGACGTGCGCGGGGCGGTCGCGGCGTATGGGCTGCACGGGGTGGGGGGTGGTGTCACTGCAGGCGGCACACAAGAAGCAGAGGACGATGGGAACGGTGGCGGAGGGGGTAACAATGGGGAGGGGAGCAGCCTTCGCAACGGCCGGGTGATGGGGATCAAGCGCGTGTGTGGGGGCTCCGTCCTAGACCCGCCGGAGAGGACGATGTTCGAGGCAGTCGACGAGCGGGGCGGCGTGGTGCGTGCGCGCAAGGTTATCCTGGCAACAGGTGTGCGCGACGTCTTGCCGGATATCCCTGGTGAGTGAGAAAGGCTGAGGGGAGACGCATCCTGGTCGGCTGTCACTCGTCATCATCCCCTACACTCCGCTTCTCTACCTCTCCAGTAGCAGCGCCAGTGCTGACACCTACCATAGGACTCGCAGACCACTGGGGCAGCCGCGCAATCCACTGCCTATTCTGCCACGGCACCGAGACGGGGACATCGCGCATTGGCTTCCTCCTCTCGCGCGCCAGCGCGGCTAGCAATGCCGGGCTCGTCAGCGCGATGCTCACCATGTGGGCGGGTGTGCCGCACGCCGCACGCTATGTGCTGACGAACGGGCTGGATCCGGGGGCGGACGGGCCGGACGTCTCGGGGTTGAGAGCGTACCTTGCCGTGATCAAGGCCCGGGGGTAAGTTCTGTGGTCTGCAGAGCAATTGCAGCCTCTACTGTTGCAGCTTTTGCTCTCATGTGCCAAGGCTAACTTGAAGCTTTGAGATCATTACCGCGCCGATATTGCGGATAGAAACCACCACCGAAGGAGATCCACTGGTCCTCTTCGCCGAGGGCCGCTCCCACGATCCGGCACCATCCCCACTCGCGCTCCCATACCTAATGCTATCCCCCAAGACGCTCGAGCCATCCCCCCACGCGCGTGAACTCCTCACGCCCGCGCTCCTCGGCCACCACGCGCCGCTGGGGCCCATGGGCGCGCTCCCCGGCCCACCCCTCGGCGCGCCGCCGCCGCACATGCCGTATCGCGCCGGTGCGGATCCGCGGACAGGCGTGCGCGGCTTGTTCTGGGCTGGGAACGCGGGTGCGCCGCATGCGAATGTTAGTATGAGCGTTGCGCAGGGGCAGATTGCGGCGATTGCGGCTGCGGACGAGGCGGCGCGAGAGGACCTCGAGTCGGAGTTGGGGGGGACACGCGGGTGGTAGGAACGACCACAGGGAATCGATTCGAGCAGCATGCGTGTATGTATATCGTACATTGCCTCAGTGGCCCGACTGCTGTAGGTTCGGATTGTTCGCCGCTCTGTGAGAGTATAATGAGCGTATAGTGAGTGTGGCATGTGGCAGCAGACCTCACTCTCTTCAGCACTCGCAGAGGTCGTTTTCTGTCTGCTCTGTCCTTTCTTCAACCCATGCCTCAGTGCAGATATTTTATGTCGCTACCTGTTATAGTCCTGCATCATATTGTCCACTGTGACAGTCCTTTCTCAGCCGCTATCTTCCCCATAGCTGCCCAGTGAGTCATAGCGGGCGTTCTGTACAACACAGAAAGAACACATCTGCTCCAAGGGGCCATCAGGACAGAGGAATCTCTTTTGCAGGTCATCTCCTCAAACGAGCTGGTTATTCATGACAGACCTTGTAAACTACTGGTCTGAGTTTTAGAGAGGGCAGGCGAGAGTGGCAGAGAGAAGAAATTCGAGAAGGTGCAGACGAGTCAGAGAGTCAGGTAGGTATGATGACGACCGGTCCGCGAGTTTCTAACACGGCAAGCTCAGTGACCGGGTGGGCGGACAACTCGCTCTTCTGACACCTGAGAGAGGCATTTTGCCGACTTTCTTCCAGCGACCAGAGCGAGGGCACCGCTCCAGGATGGCTGTCTTGACGACTTGTCCTGGGGGTTGCGGCGGATTTTGAAGAATATCGATCAGTCCCCGATAAGCTGCAGCAGTAGCATCCAAGAGCAAGAGCAGGTCTGGGGTCCTCACATGCCCTGTTGATCGTCGTTACGACTGCTGGTAGGATTGTGATAACCGCCTGGTACGGTTTCTTCCATATGACAACCAAGAGTTGCGAGATCCTTGGGAAATGATTCATGTGCAGAGGTGTAAGATCAGTGGTCGTTCATTGGATAGTGGTCACAGTTTGGCTGTGTGAATCTGCACCCCGCTGCACATGCGCGTCTAGCGTGTCCATAACAGGCAGACATTTGGGCGATAAATGCAAGTAGAAGAACAAATGCGGATAAGATAGAAGGACTGTCGGACGCCAGCACTGCAGTCAAGTTGCGATGTGGCACTCAGAAACAACTCAATCATTCTATCCATTACCACAGTTCCGCAAGCTAGTACCTAGCCATCACCAATCCTCCGCCCTAGTCAGAGTCGATGGCGTTCATGGCAGGACCAGCCCGAAGCGTTCAGCTAAACTCGGAGGTACTCTCGCGCCAAAACAGAATGTGAGCAAAGTCAACGAGAAGTGACCACTCGAGCTGCATCAATTTCGATCATGGTGCCCACGCAGTTGCCAGGATGTGGAACAGAAGTCCTCTTACATTGGGGTCTGGCATCCTCCATATCTCCGCGCCACTCTTCCCTCCCCTTCGCTTCATGGCAGCGGCGGCTATTCGTCGTCAAACTGGCCCTCAACACCAACCCGACGTTCCAGCTCCGCGACCCGCACGTGCGCCTGCGCGAGAAGCGTTTCGAGGGACGCCACGCGCGCCCGCGCCGCGCTCAACTCGGTCCGCACATCCCCATGGCTGGCACCCAACGCGGGGCTCTCGTCAACCTCCATCCAGCCCGAGGGCGGCGGGACCGCGCCCCAGTCCACTTTGGCGAGGAAGGAGGTGATTGCGTCGACCTCGGCGTCGCCGTCGCTGTCGATCCCAGCTGGTCCCGCACCGGTGGCGGCGGCGTCGGTGGTATTCAGAGCCTAGTGGGTATTAGTGCTGCCCACTCTGCGCTGTGGTGTGTGTGTGGAAAGAGGGGGGGAGGGAGTCGGGGGCTAGTATCGCACTTCTGCATCCTCCGCCACTACATTGCAGCCTACGTAGCTTGGGAATGCGCCCAAGAGGCTGGTCTGAGCTTCACGTGTCCCGCGCGCCGTAGGCGGACGCACCCGTGAGCTCATTAGGAGTATTGCGCGTGGGCTAGTACGGCTGATACCGTGCCCCCGGCCCGCCGCCGCTGTGGAAATCGCTCCTCACCCTGCCGCCCGTGCCCTCGTCGGCGTCCTCGTCCTCCTCGTCCTCGTACTCATCGTCGTCATCGTCGCCGCCAAATCCAAAGAAGCTGGACGGTTCGCCTGACGGGAGGAGGCTGTCGTGTAGTGCCGAGCAGTTTGAGAGTGCGACGAAGAGGGACTCAACTGGGGTGCATGTCAGTGGGACGGGGTGGTATGAGCAGTGGCGGGTCAGGCCAGTGGAGAATCCTTGGCCGGACACCAGTGAGCGACACCCGGGGGACTCACGACGTTCAGGCGCAACGAAGATCCGCATCTCGCTCAGCTGCGCGTACTCCTCCTCCTGCTGCTCGCCGCCCTGGGCTGTCCCGGCGCTCTCGTCGATCTGGCAGTAGATGTGCGCCGGTCGGTCGGCGGCGGTCGGCGTGAGCGCGTGCAGCGTCAGGGCCGGGAATCGGAGCGTCCATCCCGTCAGCGAAGTGGGGAGGAACGTTACCGCGCTGTGAGGTTAGCCCGCGCAAAGTGACAGAGGCGCCACTGGCGGTCGAGGGGGCCGCGCCGCGTCTGCGGCACTCACTCCTCGGTCACGTAGAGCCGTCCGTCTACAGGCCCTCTCGCTGCTTCATGCGCTGGCGTGTCCAAAGCCCCGTTCGGCGCGCTCCCACTCGTGCCCTCTCCAGCGGCTGCACCCCAGTGGGTCCAGTTCGGCGACGCGAGTTCGACGCGCGCAGCATCCTCCCAGCGCAGGATCGGGGGGATGTCGGCAAAGTTTGCGGGCGTGCGCGATGTCAGCTCGTCGTGCGCCTCCGGGGTAATGGAGGTTGGCGGGGCGGTGGTGGGGGTCAGCATTGTGGGCTGTGGGACCGTTGGTGGTGGGTTGGAAGGCGACAACAATCGCGCGACGCGACTTGCAATGATGCAGGAGGGATTGGTAGGCCAGTCGGAAATTTTGGTTCCGCAAGTAACCGTGTAAGCTCTCCTCTCCTCGCGCCGTGCGTCGTGTTCATAATGTTCATGGCAGCTATGGCAAGATGGGGCTATGCGCTACGGCATGGATGCGCTACGGGGGTAATGCTACAAAGAATGCATGGCTGCATGCACTATGGACAACCATCTACTGGGGATGCAGATCTACAAATGTCAACCCTCTCCACACGGCACCGCGCACTATACGGACGCTGGCGGGGCCGCTGTGCTGCTATCTACTGGAGGACGTCTACTGGCCGCACTTCCAGTGGCAAATGTCGCCGTCGATAACCTCGTACGGCTTGCCCTGCTGGCGGAGCTTGCCGGCGGCCTTGACGGCCGACTCGGAGCCGTTCTCCTTGAGGTCCTCGTACGACATGATCTCACCACAAACAAACTTCTGCTCGAAGTCCGAGTGGATGACACCGGCAGCCGCGGGCGCCTTGGTGCCCTTGCGGATGGTCCATGCGCGCACCTCCTGCGGGCCGCAGGTGAAGTAGCGGATGAGCTGGAGCGAGGCGTAGCCCGAGGTGGTGATGCGGCCGAGCGCCGAAGGCGTCTTGTTGCCGAGGCCGAGCGTCTCGCCCTCAGCGGCCTGCTCCTCCTCGGACATGGACACGAGACGCTCCTCGAGGGCGACCGAGAACGGAATGAGCATGTCTCCGGGGTTGTTCTCGTCGATCCACGCCTTGATCTTGGGCAGCCACTTGTTCTTTTTACGGACAAAGTCGCGCTCCGAGAGGTTGACGAGGTAGGTGATGGGCTTGGCCGTGAGGAGGGTGAGGCCGTTAATGATCTCGACCTGGCTGTTAGCACTGGATCAAGCCACGGGTGTGTGATGATCAAGAAAAGGTGATTCAGATAGTACGGTCTTCTCATTTGTGTATTCGGGCGTGACCCCGACATCGACGAGCTGGGTTTATCGGCCGTATAGGCCTTTATCATCCGATAGGATAGAGAGGGGAGGGGGTGCCAGCGACTTACCTCCTTGTTGGTCCAGGTGCCCTTGCGGACGTCGCGGTTGTCCTCGGTAAGGACCTTGTGAATCTTCTCCACGGTGGCAAGCTCCTCCTTCTTGGCCTTGTCCGCAAGCGAGACGTTGCCGCACGAGCGCACCTGCTTGCGCAGCTTCTCAATCTCCTTCTCGACCCACTCAATGTCCTTGAGACGGAGCTCGGTCGAGATAATCTCCATGTCACGGATCGGGTTGACGTCGCCCTCGACGTGGATGACCTCGGCGTCGTCAAACGCACGCACGACCTGGAAGATGCCGTCGACGGCGCGGACGTGCGACAGGAAGGCGTTGCCGAGACCGGCACCGGTCGACGCGCCGGCGGTGAGACCGGCAATGTCAATGCACGTCAGGAAAGCGGGGATCGTGTTCTGCGGCTTGTACAGCTTGACGAGCCAGTCAAAGCGCTCGTCCGGGACGGGGATGCGCGCCTCCTCGGGGTCGATGGTCGCATAGGGAAAGTTGGCGGCCTTGCCGAGGTCCGTCTTGGAGAGCGTGTTGAAGAACGACGACTTGCCGACGTTGGGGAGACCGACGATACCGATCTGGGGGTGGTCAGAACATGCGATGGAAATGGTGGCTGCTCAGACCAGGGTCCGCTGACCAACAGGAGGCGGCCTGGCGGTTTGCGAAGGAGAGGAAAAAAAAGTCCCCCCCCCCGACAGACCACAACTACCCACCTTCAGGTTGTTACCCGGACGACCGAGAATCGTCTTCTTCTCCTCGACAACCTTCTTCTTGGGCGGCATCTTCTTCTTGGCGTGGACGGGCGGGGCGGGGTGGAAGTGACGGGCAGAGGACGGACCAGGGATGGCTCGGCGTGCGACGACTGCGGCTGAGGGACCAACGGCGACTGCTGCTGCTAGTCCGAGGAGGGGGGCTGCGACACGAGGTGCTGTGCGGCGTCCGAGACTAGAGAGGGAGGCGAGGAGCATGCACTCTACTCGCGACGTTTTAGGAGAGGGATGGGGATGATGAGCAACAGTCAGCCGGCGGATTTTTTAAATCCCCCTAGTGCCACGATGCCACTCGATTTTTCGGTGCGAGGGATGGAAAAAAAGGTGCGTCGGGATCAAATCGATTGCCACGTGGGTAACGGGGGGGGGCCAGATAACATGTCTCGCGGACGCGCTCGCTTGCCCCACGCGTCATAGGTGTTGTTGCTCAAAGATATGGCACGTCTCCATGTGCCGCCGCCGACCGCGGCGTCTTATATACCGTCTGGTTCCCATCGCATCCACAATTCTTCCCCCAGCGTCTCTCCATCCGCAGCACACGGCCATGGACGCAGATACCCTCCACAAGGCAATCCAGCTGGCCTTCAAGAGTGAGTGCGCGCTAGGGCGTCCACCTTTCCGGCCTCCCTTATCTCGTGGAGATCAACGGCCAAGGCAGCTAACACGAGCAGCCCGCGATCGGGCGTATGCGCCGTACTCCAAGTTCCGGTAAGTGCACAGTCGTGGTCCTTGGGCGGCGGATACGGCGTACGACGGTGCACTCGCGAGTCTGCTCATCATCCGCGGTGTCGCCGACTGCGACATGCGATGCGGGTATGCCAAGTTGTGACGGGTGGGTGATGGTAGCTCGGAGGGGAGATGCTGGGCCAGAGGCACACGGTCTGTCTATCAATTCGCCGCGGGAGCCGAGGCATTCCACGTTTCCGCCGGATCTCGATCAGGAGGTCTCAGATCTGGTTCTGGTTATCGCTTCCGTCGCTTCAAAGGGACATCCGGCTGATGGTCCTCTAGCGTCGGTGCTGCGCTGCTCACGGCCGATGGCAGTCTCATCGGCGGCTGCAACGTCGAGAACGCGAGCTACGGTAAGTGCCTGCGGAGGCGAGGGCTCAAGGGTTTGGGGTTCGGTGTCCCGAACCCCCCTCTCCCCCGCCCCGCGGCCGTGGCTGCCCAGAAGCCTTTCAGCACCTGATCTGGACCCAACTAACCCCAGGCGCGGGCATTTGCGCCGAGCGCACCGCAGTGACAAAGGCCATTGTGCGTGCCTCCCGGCCTCCCATCCCTCTCCTACTGACCCCACGCCTCACAGTCCGAGGGTCACACCCGCGTTGCCGCCGCCGTCGTCGTGTCCGACGTCCCCGCGCCGACGACAAGCCCGTGCGGCATCTGCCGCCAGGTGCTACGCGAGTTCATGGCGCTCAACGGGGACGTATACATCGTCTCGGCGGCGTACGAGAGCGACGGGCTGGCGGGGGAGGCGAGCCCGCCCAACTGGATGGCCAACTGCGGCAAGGGCAGGGTGGGGGTGGACGACAAGTATGTGCGTGTGATGACGCTCGAGGAGCTGTTGCCGCTGAGTTTTGGGCCGGAGAATCTGGGTATGTAGGACATGTAATGTGTGCTGTGTGGGGGGCTGGGGTGGAGGGCGAAGGTGGTGCGCTCGGAGGGGTTGCCGTTGGCGGACGAGAGTGTGGTTCCGAGAATGCGCCGAGAAACCAGAGCGCCAGTACTGAGTCACACACTTGTAGTCGCGATCGGAGATGGAAATGTGTCACAGAAGCGGCTGCAGACGACCTAGGGAACAGGTTGCTGGCCGACCAGTCCTAGCGGCCGCTCTCACATGCCTGGATCTGATCCTCGACTGCCCAATGCGTCTGGCCAAGTGGACACGATAGAGGAGCAAAGTTCCGTTTTGTCCTTCTGCGAGGTGCTTGGCAGCCGTGGTTCTTCACTCTCCAAGCGCGTAGCCCTTGTGGACATCGATTCACACTTATGAACCGCCAGATATGGCCCTTCGGCACCTGTCTCGCTGCGCGTTCTTGGCAGTCAGGGTACCCATTCGCCCAGCGGTCCCAGCGGACTCCAGGGAGAGCTCCCCCACTTCATTCATGTTACGATCTGGCTTGTTCGTTCTCGCGCGCCGCTCCGGTGTCTCGGGACGTGAGAAAGTCAGCCTCGAGCAGTCATGTTCAGTCCCGGGGGTCAGTGACGGCGGTCAGTGAACGCGTCGGACCAATGCCACACACGCAGCACCCGCCTCTCATTCCGCTCCTTCACCACCGGTCGCGCGTTCCACTACGGCTGCCAGCACGACTCCATCGGGCCGTGACCAAGTCTATAGACAAAGTAGAGGTGAGGGCGGATGCAAGGCTCTTATGGTGGTACAGAAATGTAACAGGCGTGGGAGGATCTGGGATCCGGACGAGGGGGTGGCAGAAGAGCAAAAGATAGAGCGGGCGGGTGGACGGACGAACGGGGGATCCCCGTCGTTTTCGTTTCGGGCAGCGGCGAACAAGGAACGGGGCATCGCCGCGGCCGTGGTGCCGAGCTGTTGCCGTCGTTGCGTCGTTACAGCCTGGCCAGACAGAAAGGGAGGGAGAGAAATGGGATGAAGTGTGCGCATGTGCGGGCGCACCCGGGAGAAGAGCGATAAAGGCGGGCGCCCGAGAACCACGGGACTCAAGCGCCGAATTAAAACGGGTCAAGAGCGTTGGAGAGAGCGTAGCGGTCGTGTCGTGTAGAGGGAGCAGGAGAAGTGTTCACATGAGGACGCAGGTGGTCTGCTTCTTGGGCTTGCCGCCGCCGCCGCGACGGTTGGGGTTGACTGGGGTCAACATGCGATCCTCGGGGATCATGCACAGGACTCACGGACAGTGCGGATGGCCTCGTCAAACACATTCTTCAGGCCGACCTGGGTCAGGGCAGAGCACTCGAGGTATCGGGCAGCCTTGATGTCGTTCGCCAGCTGGACACCCTGGCTGTATTGGATAGGTGCCTGTCGCCTCTCGCGGAGCTTTTCGTGTTGAGAGGCATCGTCTCGCAGGTCGAGCTTGGTCCCAACGAGAATGATCGGGGTTCCGGGAGCTTTGGAGGTTAGGAGAAAAAAGTTGCACATGGGCAGACTCACAGTGGTGCTGGATTTCGGGCCACCACTTGGTCCGAATGTTCTCAAAGCTCGGGGGGGAGACAATAGAGAAGCACAGCAGGAACACGTCCGTTTGAGGGTACGACAGAGGACGGAGGCGGCTGGGCTTGTGAGTAGGGTCCCGGGGACGCGCGGCGCCTGTGGCACTTACTCATAGTCTTCCTGAGGTTGTCAGCGTGCATTCTGCGGAGATTGTCCGTCCACTCACCTGTCCAGCAGTGTCCCACAGGCCGAGAGCGACCGTCATGCCATCGACAATGACCTGGGAAGAGTAGTTGTCGAAAACGGTGGGGACATATTCGCCGGGGAACGCGTTGGTTGTGTACGAGATGAGCAGACAGGTCTGAGCGCAGCGTCAGCGGTGGCAAAACGACGCGGGCAACGGGGCACCGGATGCATGGGCGCGTGCGCTGCGCGCTGATCCGCGCAAGCAGAGGGGACGCACCTTGCCAACGGCACCGTCGCCGACGACGACACCTGCGGAGTCAGCAAACGCGCCATGTGGTTAGCGCGGCCGCGCGCAGCCTGGGGCACCAATCGCACATTTAATGTTACGCCCGTTCATGCTAGCCATGGTGAGGACGCGAAGCGAGAGCGGTGATGCGTGCCAGGAGACGGGATGAGCAGTGGACGCGAACGAGGGCGTGTGTCGTGAGGAACGGAGGGGGCACGAGAGGGGTGGCCGGTAGAATGTGCGCGCGGGCAAGGAGGGTGCACTTGGGGTTGGATCCAAGTCGCGGTGGTGGATGAGATGAGAATGCTAGAAGCTAGACGGTGGACGCGGGGAATGTACTAGTTGCAGGAGAACGGTGCGTGCAGAGTGCGGTGATGCGGACCAAGACGGGCGAAGCGATGGGTGGTGCCGTGCGTCAATGCGTGACGTGCGATGGGGGTTGGATGTGAGGTACACTTGGCGGATTGCGATGTATGCGGGACGCGGGCAGAGTATTGCGAGACGGACGTGCCCTTGTAGTTTGCAGCGACGACGAGGGTGGGATCGTGAGCGTGGTGGAGCAGGAGCGGGTGCCGTGTCTCGATGGACGCGGACGGTAGCCGGGGGAGAGGGGATCCACGGAGGATGGCTGGAGGGGTGTGCGGGGAGGGTGCAAGACGCAATGACGGATGCGCGGACAAGGCACGGGGGGCCGGATGGGGAGGAGCGGGTGAGGGATCCTGCTGGGGGGGTGGGCGATGGCGAGCAAGGCAGAATGGATGGCGATGGGAGCGGAAGGAGACGAGGGGCGGGAGGCGAGCAGTGGGCAGCGGGCCACAGGGAGACACGTCGTGGTGCCGGTGCCCGGGTCCAGCGGGAGCAGCACTGCGCAGCAGCGATTATGATGGAATACAAATCCGTTTCCTAATCCACTTACCCCTGTTCCCCCCCGCTACGTGCTTGCCGCCTTTTGTCTGCCCGCCCTACTCCTGATGGCGTCGGCGGCGTCCCGCTCGTGCTGCATCTGATTTGCCCAACAACCCGCCCTCCGGTCCTCTAACAACATGAGCGCAGGGGGCAGCTTCATCCCCCCCAGCCACCAGCCAGCGCTAGGCCGTCAGGAGCCGGCGCGTCGCTAATGTCGCTGCCGCTGGCCGCTGGGTGCGGAGCGAGCTGCCAAAGCCCGGCATGCCTCCCTGGCCTCCCCCTTTGGGCCATGGTGGGCTCCAATCCATGCATGGAATGGGTGGAATGGCGCCGGCCAGCGCCAGTGGCAGTTGCCTCTTTCCGCGGACGGCAACCTGGATGGAGAAAGCTTGGGTGCCTGGGTGCCGTCCCATGCGCGCGCCGGCCGCTCGGTGTGCCGCCCTCATGGCCCACCGTCTTGGGAGGCTTTCGGGGTTTAATATCCACAGTCGCGGAAGCGTGCCGCCGCCTTGCACCTGTGAGCTGGGGGTGAGATCCGGGGCCGCAACCCACATGGGCCGCGGTTCCCGTGCGCTCGCGCGCCAGTCACATCCAGTGCCAGTGCCGCACACACATGGCCTCAGCGCTGGCCATAAATACCGTCCCGGCAGCCCACAATAGTCACCAGAGCGTTCCGCGGTGGACCACAGGGGCGACCGGCTGCCCACCCCCCCTCTCCCCTCCCTCCTCGGTGCTGTCGCGACCTGATCCACACGTGAAGAGGCACTCACGTTCGACACATTCCTCATCCCTACTTGTTCACGTTCGCACATTCGGCTGCCTACTTGCGCTGCGCCGGGCTACATCCCTCGGGGTCGAGGACACACGCGGTGCGCCGCGACGCGCTGCGCCGCGCTGCGCCCCGCCTGCCCGCTCGGCGACGCGCGTCACCCCCGGGGACGATTTAGAGTTGCAATGGCGAGCGCGCCAGAGCGGCCTAGCATTCCCCGAAGGCCCAGGAGGCAGGAGGCGTCGCTAGTGCGATCGCTTATCGGCGGCTGCGTGTGCACCACGTTCTTGCCCATGCGGTCATGCCGTCTCTCGCTCCGGCGTCCTCCCATCCGGCGTCCACCCGGTATCAGGCTTCCTGGCGGGGGGCAATGAGGGACTGGGCGGGGCCGAGATGGTCGGAGTGGCGGTACGGCCTGTATCCGTGTCCGCGTCTGGGACAGAGTGTGGGACACAGAGTCCATCCGGTTGGACAGCCGCCGTCCCTGGGGGTCCTGGCTGCCCGCTGCGAAGGGTTCCGTATATCTCGGTCCTGGTGTTCCTCCCATTGGTCCCTCCACTGGAGACGCGGTGCATTCGCCGTGGCACTGGCGGCGGCTGGTCACGGCACGGCACCGCATGGCAGCACCTGCGTCGCAGCCGCCGCGGACTGATGCTGGCACGAGGTGGGCCGCAGACCGATGCTCGAGCCGGGTGGGCCACCACGGCCTGATCCCGGGAGAGGAACAGTCCACGCGACGGTACTGGTACCCGTCGCAATCTGGCACTGCAGATGACGACATGACTGGGGCAGAAGGACCAAGGAAGCGGATGAGCAATGCCCAGTACGGAACAGATGCCGATACGCCATTTGTCGTGGACAGGCGGGCGAGTCCAGCCGTTGGGCAGAGGGTTGCAGAGTTAGTGGATGCTGTCAGTACGCTCATGCTGGAGGAGATGGAGAAGAATCATGTTGCAAAAGTTCTCTGATCACCGCAGCCAGACGAGGGACGGCGGTCTGAGACATCGCAGCCGCATCTTCAGTACAAGTCGCCGAGCCTGAACAGCCCCAGCGGGAGGATTGGATCACGGACGACATTCATCGATTTTCCGCCACAGGACGACAACCTGGTCCCCACCGGCGATGGACTCGGCGAGAGCGAGCACCCCTCCGCCGTCCTTGCATCGCTGTGGTCCGAGGGCATCGCGTCGAGCAGCCGCGCCTGCGGTCTGTCGGTGTGAGACTGTAGAGTCGCCCGAGGCTGGTGGCACTGTCAGGCGTTAGGTGCCGCAGCGCGCGGCCATGACCGGTCAGCGGGGACCCCTGCCTCCCGGCTTCGAAGCGCGTCGCCCGCGTTGTGCTGGTGGGCGGAACGAAGCCGATCAGCCCATAGCCATAGCCCATAGTTGATCCATGCAAGACAGTCTACAACAGCAAGTGCGGTCACCAATTAATGCCCAAGTCGAGATCCCTCGTTCCGTCCCGTCTACTCCAGAGTCGCCAGCAGGTCGTTCAGCACGCGACTCGTCCGCTCCACGCCCTCGCGCACCTTGCCTCGCTCCGCCTGGCGCACGCGCGGGAGCACGCGGTGGTAGAACTTGTCGGGGTGGAAGACGCGGATCGCGTCGCGCACCGCGCGGCGGTTTGCAGCGTCCAGCGACGAGGGGGTCGCGGGCGTGCGCGCGCCCGAGCCGGGTGCCGACCGCGCTGCCGTGCTCGCCCTGCCTGCTGTGCTCGCCCCGCACGCACCGGCACCATCCGCCAGCACGGCATCCTTGCGCGACTGCAGTTCGAGGTCCATTTCGGCGACGCCGGCGAGGAACGCGCGCGCGCTCTCGACCGTGATGCTCGCGAGATGCTTGTTGATCGCGGCGGGCGACGTGATTGCGCTACTACTCGACGACCCGCTCACGGGCCAGGGCACGTCGACGTAGCGGATATTGTGCGCAACGTCAAGGTTGGCCGCGCGCTGGCGCCACGCGGCGTGGTCGTCGCGCGTGCGGCGATCGCGCAGCTTGCGGGTCCGCAGCTCGGCCATCTTGCGCTGCATCTCGGCGTGCTCCGCCTCCTCGCGTGCCGCGGCGATGCGCTCCGCCTCGGCCTTGGCGCGCGCGGCGGCCGCTTCGGCGGCAGCCTCCCGCTCTGCTTCGACCCGCTTGCGCTCGGCCTCGGCTGCAGCGACGCGCTCGGCCTCCTCCCGCGCCTCCTGATCCGTGTCCTCGATGCCGTACCCGGTTCCGCGCCCGTCTGCCTCTGCCTCCCCCACGGCGATACCCGCCGCGGCCGCCTCCTTGGCGGCCTCGACGGCGCGTGCGCGCTCGCGCGCCGCGGCAAAGCGGCGGCGGAGCTCGGCAGCCTGCTCTGCGCGGCTGCGGTCCAGCTGGCCGAGCTGGTCCGCAATGCGCTTGCTGAGCCGCTGGCGCAGGGCGGCGAGCTGACGCAGCATGGCCTGTTCCTCGGCGGCGGCCTCGGCTTGCAGCTCGCGCGAGCGCCGGAAGTGGTGCTGGTCGTACTCCATGTCGGAGAGGGCGGCGAGGGGCAGGTCGGGCGCGTGCGCGCGCGCCCAGGCCGCGTCGGGCTCGGAACGATCGTCTCCGAGGCTGGCGTCAGTGTGGGCCGGGTGCGGGGGGCTGCACGCACGTGGTCATGTCAAGCGGCTGCTCATGATGTGTTGCAGTGGGTTGTTGGATGCGGACGGTGGAATGAGCGGTCGACTTTGTGTAAAGGTGTGAGGAGGGGGAATAGTGTATGTGCGCCCCCACTTTGGATTTGTATGTCTTGGGGGGTTCTGAACCGAAGGTGCCCACACAGTGCGCCGGTGCCTCCGGTCCACGACACTCGAGGGCATGCTCCGAGCGCCGCGTGCGGCATGTCGTAGAATAATTAGCATGGCGATATCTCCGATTCCGACGCGTTTCAAGCCCCTCCGCTCCCCAGTGGGCGAAAGCATCCGACGAAATCAAGGGGAATCAACGAGTATGGATCGACGGCGTCTCGACGGTGGTCGGGTGTATTTGTGCGCGGGGCTCGCTGCGTGGGAGAGTGTCCTGCGGGCTGGCGCGGAGACAAGGGCCAGGCAAGCTGGTCGTCGCAGTCGCCACTGGCAGGTTGGTAGGTCCCAGACTCTCCAGTGTCCCCTCGGCCCGAGGCCATGTACGTCACTCTACCCACACCTCGGTTCCGCTCGTGCAGCGCGCCGCGGGAGTGCGTGCAGCTAGGGTCTGGAGGCAGCAGCTTATTGTACGGGTCATCCACCGCGGGTTGCCGCACGCGAGGCGGCTGCGGGCGAGATCGGACAGCGACAGCGTCTCATTGTGCGGCCTTGGCGGCGGCTGTCGGCGCTAATCGCAGTAAACGCACCCGCCCCCGCAAAGCGCCGTCGCCGAGGCACGCCGGACTGGCGCAATGTCGGCGGCAATGTCAGCGAAGCGCATCGTATGCGCACCGCATGCGCACCGCTTGCCGCGCTCGCCGCTTGCCGCCTGCCGCGCCGGCCCCCGCACATGGCCGTCACAGCAGCCACTCACCCGTCATGTAGATCAGTAACCGTCACAGTGTGGGGCAAGCGGCAGGCCGCCGGCGTGCCCAGTGACGCAGGGCGGCCTGTCCAAAGGGACGCCGTGTCACGCTGCGCAGGGCCCGGCGGCCCGCAGAGTCTCGTGGGCGGCACGCACGTCAGCCACGAGTCATTTATGAGGCAGGCGGCTGGAGAAGGTCGAGTTGCGCTGCCCCGCCAGCCGCGCCTGCTGCACCTGCGGCGGCAAACACGCAGACGGCACCCGCGTCGCGCGTGGCAGGCCTGCCGGGGTCGCACACGGCGCACGCGGCGCACACGAGTGGCGGCGTGTGAATCGCGCACCTGACCCCGGCCGTGTTTCCCACAGAGCGCAGCTGACGCTTGGCGCGTTGCGGCGGCGGTGGGCGGCGACGCGGGGCGACGCGTTGGCGCGTGGGCCGCCGCCGGGGGCAGTGCAGCCGTGGCCGGCCCTCGGTGCGCGGCCCTCTCACATGACGAGGCGCTGGCGGCCGCGGCTGATCACATGGCGGGGAAGCGTGTGTGGGCGTTGCGGGGAAGAGGCACGGCGCGGGAGAAGGTGGAGGGAGGGAAGACGAGGGTGGAGGAAGAGAGCAGGGAGGACGGGGAGGGAGGGAAGACGAGGGAAGACGAGGGAGGACGAGGGAGGACGAGGGAGGACGAGGGAGGACGAGGGAGGACGAGGGAGGACGAGGGAGGACGAGGGAAGACTACCTCGAGGGAAGATGACCGCGAGGGAAGACGCACCCCGAGGGAAGACGACCTCGAGGGAAGACACACCCCGAGGTAAGACTCTCGAGGGCTTGCCACACTCCGAAGGAAGACGCTCAAGGGCATGCCACACTCCGAGGGAAGACTCTCAAGGCGTGCCACACCGCGAGAGCATCCCGCACCGGGAGCACATCCCACTCCCCTTGGAAGACTCTCAACAGCATGCCACACCCCGGGCACCGCGGCCCGGCTGTTGATAGACTCGCCGACAGCGGCCATGGCTATTCTCATCCCCCGCCACCGGCCAGGGGCGGCCGCGTAGCGCTCGTAGCGCGCTCACGTGCGTGTGCAGAGGTGAATGCTGCTGAATACGGCCCTGTCGCCCACGGCCATTAGTGTCGCGCAGCGTCGACCGCATCGCCCGCGTCGCCCGCGTCGCCCGTGTCGCCCGTGTCGCCCGCCGAACCAATTCATGTGGTCGACGGCGAGATCTGTGATCGTCTGTGCGCGCGCGGCGTCGCCAGCGTCGCCCGAGCTTATTCCCCGCAGCGCCCGCGGGTAGGACCCGGCGACGCTCGTGAGGCAGCCCGCGGGCAGGACCCGTTGACGCTGCGGCAGCCCCGCGCGAGCGCGCCGCCGGCCCTGCAGTCGTCTAGTTTGGGCCCCTGCCCATTTAGCGTTTGCAAGCGAGACAAGAGCTGCTGCGCACAATTGCTGGGTCGCCACAACCGTGGCCAAGCGAATCCAAAGGCCCCTTGGCGCGGCATGGTGGGTGCCCGTGCTCGCCGAGGTGCGGCGTGCGCGGCGTCGCTGTGCGCGTGCCGCGGCGTCTGCGATGCTCGTGCGCCGGTCCTCGATCAACTCCCCCCTGCAATCTAGAAGCGCTGGCGGGGGGGCAAGCGGGGCAGTGGCGCTCTTCCCGGCCTGGGTCGGCTGTTAGGGGGATCTCGAAACAGGCCAATGGCGAGCGGTGGCGCCGGCCTGGCTGCGTTGTTCCGATCGCGGTTCGCGATTCGCGAATGCCGAGCAGCGCGCGTGAGCCTGGCGGCGAGATGACGCTGTGGCGTCGCGCGGGGAAGGTCGCCTCTGGTGTCTGCTCGCCGTCAGTGCCGTCAGTGTCGCTGTCAGCGCTGTCAGTGCCGCCGTCGGTGCCGCTGTCAGCACCGTCGGTGCCGCCGTCGTAGACGCAGCGGCTCGCGCACGACATGTCTCTGCTGGCGCGCACGAGCAGTCTGCGGCGTCCCCTCGCAAACATCCATCAGCGCGCACCAGCACGATATATGCTCCGCAGGGTCAGCTCGGTATTATGCGTTCCCGCACTGCCAGACCCTTCGGGCCTGTCCCTGGTCGCTGTCCCTTGTCCAAGTGCCTCGCCAGCCCCCCTCCCCCCCGCTGGGTCGCGCGGCCCTTGGCGGGGTAGCTCCCTCCCGTCGTGCGTGTATCGTCATTTTGCCGCCGCCGTGGCCACCCTCGGTTGCGCTCGTTTTCGTGCAGCACACTGCGCACACTGCTCTCCTCTGGTGCAGCATCGACGCGTCCAGGCTCCAGGGCGGCAGGCGACGAGGGACCGCACTGGCAACGGCATCCCCGCTGGACCCTAGAGCCACCAGCACAGTGGGTCTTACTCGATCTGGCGGTGGCGGGTGTGCCGGCGCCGCGTCCTCGCTGCCACGAGCCGGTTAGCACACCCACTAGGCCAGGACCGCCCCGTTGCCACCACCTCGACTACCACCGCTCCTGCGGCCACCACCACCACGAGCGCCGCCGTGGCTGCTGCCTTGCTCGTGCACGTCTGCGAGCCCTAGTTGCCTGTGTCAGCTGTTTTTTTTTTCCCGTTGGGCTCGGCGGATTGTGTGGTTGCTATTTCGTTGTTGCTTTTTCCTCGTTGCTCTTTTTTGGTTTTCGTTTCCCTCGTCGCCTTTGTGGTTCCCCGTCCCCTCGCCTTCCTCCTTCCTCCTTCCCCTTCCTCCTTCCCCTTCCTCCTCCTTCCCCCTCCTCCTCCTTCCTCCTCCTTCCTCCTCCTCCCACTCCCTCCCGGGTAGACGACACTTTCCGCCACAGGCTCGAGACGACGACGAGACGACCATCATCCACGACCCCCTCCTCGGAGCTGGCTCTTTGATCTCCGCCAGCTGGCGCTCCTTGTCGCGTTTGCGCTATCCACCCGCTCCTCGTCGCGCCATCCGGCCCGTCCGCCGCTGCGCAGACTCACCATCCCGTCCTCTCGCTCTCTCCCTCTCCTCCCGCCGCCACGACACCGTCACGACCACTCCCATCCTCCCCGCGACCGGCCCCTCTAATACCTCTGTCGCTCGCGCACCGGCCCCGAACGCCGCCCCGAGCCCCGCGCCGGTGCACAACAAAGGTGGGCGGTATTCGGCACGCACGCCGAGGCACAGGTATGTTGTCAGCCCATTGGTTCCGAATAGAATGCAGGCTCGGACGGTAAAAGCTGATCCCATGCTCTTGCCGCGCTTGCTCTCTTGCCGCGCTTGCTCTCTTGCATCGCATCGCTCTCTCGGACGCATCGCTCTCTCGCACACATCGCTCTCTCGCACACATCGCTCTCTCGCATCGCATCGCGCTCGCTCCGACATCTCGTCCCGGATGCCGTCTGTTGCAACCATTGCCGCCTCCCAACACGGCGCATGCGCCCACTCATGACGTCTCTCCCGCCGTTGCCCGCACCAGCCAGCTACCCGGAACATCAGCATCAGCTGTCCATCCGCGACCACCACACATCCCACTGCCGTCCGAGATCCAAACAGGTCACCACCTCGTCCCGCTACCAAGCCCCCCTTACCCGTCCCGTCCTTTGCCCCGCGACGATTAGATCCGTCTTTTGCCGTCATCGCCGTCGCTGCTGCTGCCGCCGCCGCCACCGCACCCGCCCCCTCGCTGTCGGACCACCGCGCACCTCCCCGCACCGCGACGCACCCCCACCGCATCGTCGGTGGCCCACCATTCCACCCCCTACCACGACAATCATCTCATGACCGAAACGATGTACGCCCCGTATCACTACCCATTTCACGACCCGAGCGCCGTCGCCTCTGGCGGCCCCCCACCACCACCGCTGGCCCCTGCCCCCGGCTCCTCGCTTGGACAGCCCTCTTATCCCCATCCTGGAGACATGAACGACCCCAACGCGATGCACTCGCACCCGCACCCACACCACTACCCCCACCACCCCTACGCTCATCACCCGCAGCCCCACCACCCCCACGCTCCCCACCCCGCTCACCACCACCACCATCACCACCACCAGACTGCCCCGCGCCTCCCTGCCCTGCAGGTCCACCCCTCAAAGCTCCGCTCCCGCCGTGACATGGACTCTCCCGCTGGCAAGTCGTCCGCGCCCCCTCTCATCAATCCCGCCAACATGACCCCAGAAGAGGAAGCTGCCGCCCGCGAAGAGGCCCGCAAGGCCCGCAAGCGCGAGATGGGACGCGAGCGGCAGCGCCGCAAGCGTCTCCGCGACAAGGCAAAGCGAGAGGTGTGTGGAATGCTGTCCTGCCGGCGCGTCGCCTCAGCGCCCCGTTTGTCCCCGTTTGTCTAGTCACTAACATGCATCTGCAGGCTGAGAAGGCAAAGGAACGTATGGAAGCCGCCGGGTACATGTCCGAGGGCGTCCTCCATCCTTCGGCCATGCAGATTCCGTTTGGCAGCGGCGTCAAGCCCTCCAGCGCATCGCGCCCCAGTCTGTCCTCCCTTTCCGTGGGATCTTACGACAGCGTCCATTCCTCGTCCTCCACCCACAGCTATTCTGCGCTTCCCCCAATGGCCATGGCTCCCATGGGACAAGGTCACAACTCGCTGGCCATGTCCACATCGTCCACATCCTACTCTGACGCATCCTCGCCGTCCCAGCAGTTCTCCCCCACCCTGTCCGCAACCAACAGCATCAGCGGGTTCACCTCCGACTCGTCCTCGTGGAACGAGCACGCCGCAGTGTTCAGCAACCTGTCCTTGTCTGGCGATGCTGATGCGACTGTCCGTGTAAAGGCCCCTCGTGCCAGCATCAGCCAGTCGCTCCGTAACCTCGCCGATCGCCGCCCCTCGGACCCCGACTTTTCCACAATCTCCAGGCGCCGCAAGTCGGACTTTGACGGTGACCACTCCCACATCGGACTGGCTTCTGTCGAGTGGCAGACCCGCGGCGCTGGCGCCAGCAGCAGCAGCAGCACCTCCAGGCAACGTCGTCCCGTCTCGGTCCCCGACTCTATCGTTCTCGAGTCTGTCCACGGCCCCTCGCGCTCGCCTTCGCCTCCGCCCCCACTCGTCACCGACATGCCTGCCACCGACTACCGCTCGTCGTCGTACAGCGCCGCCTCGCCAGAAGGAATGTACTTTGCCAACTCTGTCGTCCAGGGCCTAAACGAAACGCAGTGGGGCGGCATGCTCCACGCCAAGCTTGGTATCCAGCAACATGACCTGGACCGTATGAGCCCCGACTTTGCTGGTGTGTACGACCGATGGCGTGTTGAGAACAACATGACCCAGTACTTTCTAGACCCTGACACCCGCGCTCAAGTCTTGGCGCAGCAGTCCCCCCTCACGTCTCCCCGAGCCCCCGGTGGCTTTGCCATGCAACAGCAGCTGCCCCCGCGCCACGACGACCGTCCTGTCTCCTCGGCCTCGTCGGCTTCCTTCAACGCGCCCACCGGAACGATGCATCTCGGCCAGGCACACCCTGCGACGCCTTCATCGAGGCATGGCCACTCGTCAACCGCGACGTCACCTGTCCAGCCCGGCCCGTCTGCTCATACGCCTGCCGGCCACCCCGCCGCCATGTTCCCTCCTGCAGACCATGGCCATCAGTGGTCGAGCGCCGCCGCTCCGCCCCTCGCGCGACCTTACGATCCCGACTGGCAGCGCGGAGGCAGCGCCTACGGACCACCGCTGTCGAGCCCCATGTCCGGCGAACCAAAGGACAACTTTCACATGCAGCCCCTTTCCGCCCAACATCCGCAGATTGCCGTCCAGACCGCCTTTGTGAACGCTGCCCCCGAGTTTCAGAGTCCCTCGGCCGGCCCCTCTCGCCTCGGGGCCCCTTTTGCGCCTGCGACGCCCTTGTCCCAGCGAGGCCACAACATGTCTGCCCCCCCCGGTAACGTGCCGCTCTTCTACAACCCTCAGTTCCACCAGCCGCCCATGCCGCCTCATACCCCAGTCTCCGGCCAGCCTGCCATCCCGCAGCCTGTCAAGGAGGAGGACGTGTACCTTCCGCCGCCCCCGCCCCCGGCCCCGCAGCAGTAGGAGTGACCTCACCGCCCTCTGGCGAACACAGCCCGGTTGGCAGTGCAGGCGCTGCGCAGCCTCGGACAATGGCGCGGTATAATCGATCCTAGTTGGAACAAGCCGGTACATACGGCGGCGCAAGGGACAGCACACATGGTACCCGCGCGGCAGATAGTGGCAGCAGCCGCAGCAGCAGCAGCAGCGAGCAAGACACACGGCGCACCTCAGAGCTAGCAGGACGTATCCATCTACATCCCACCACCTTTAATCTCCGACATGCGGTAAACTTTCTTTTATTCTCACACACGAACGCGACTTGTTCAATGGCCCTCCTAATCGCCCCATTTGTGCTTACCAACATCGGCACCCGGGCCTACCACGACAGACAGTCCATTACCTTTGCTTTAGCTCCTCTTCTTGGGATTTCCTCTCGAGGCGCTCTCCTCTCTCTTTTTCCTTTTTTGCTCTCAAGAATCCATTTTTCCGGCCCAGTAATGATCACGACCTTTTATGACGACTTGACGATTTTGCTCTACGATATCACCTCCCTTCTCCGCCTTTCTTCCCTCCTCCTGTTCTCTGTCGATACTTCATTCCTCCCCCCTACCGCCTCTGTCCCATCTTCTACCCTCCCCATCTTGCTTTATTTTCGTAACTGCGAGCATGCATTGCGCTGGCGCATGTTGCACTTGTGATGGACCCTGGCAGCTGCCGAGACGAGGCTAGACACTGTCTCCGGTTATGCTTGTTTGACGCCTGACAGTGTGGGCCCACAATTGTCTAAGTCTGCCACCAGAGATCAAGGCGCGACTCTTTCGTGGTGGTCTCGCGAGCCGCCACTCACTGGAACCGCTCCTCGATGCCGTCACAAACGAACGCGAACGCGACATGACATTACATGAACCCAGACACCAGCAGCGTGACCGGATCGGGCGACTACCCCCAGAGAGGCAACGCAAGGAGCGCGCACGGCCGCCGTCACTCTCTGGTGCGTCTGTCACCGGCCTGGTCCCTACCGTCACGACCGTAACGACGCCCGCCGGACCCGTAGTTGATATCCGGAGTCAGAAGGGGTCCGTCGCGATATCAGCGCATATCAGATACGACAGGGGACTCGATAGCGATAGCGGGGCGCGTAACACGCTGCCGGTGCCGACATTGCCAAAGTGTTACACCCCCATTGATCTAGGGATGCTCTATAGTGCGGGAGTCGTGAAGGCGGCAGGCGGGGTACGGTGTCTCACCAATCGCCCTGCATGCGATACGGCGGGGCTCCTGGGCCCAGAGCGCCCGGGAACTTGAGCACAACAAGTCTGTGGTATGCGTTGCGAGTCAGGATATGGTGGAAGTTGGAGGTGTGCGAACAGAGGCTATGCGAGGTTGGGTGGGGAGGGGCATATGAGTGCGCGTGGCAAGGATGGCAATCCTTTCGTCACAGCCCACTGCAGATGTCAAGCCTATGAAATCAACTATATAACTATATTCTAACTCTCGAGGGCAGAATTGTCTGCGCCGCAGGGGGCAGCGTCGCAGCGCGTACTACAAAGCAATATGCATATGCGCGTACGCGTACGGTTGGGATCCGCCTAGCTTACGAGCGGTCCTTGGCGAGCACGACCTGCGGGCGGCCGCCCTCTACCGCCGCCGCCGGCTCCTTGTCCGCTGCTTCGCGCTCCGCGTCCTCGCGCGCCTCGCGCTCGCGCTCCTCCCGCGCTCGCGCCTCGGCCCTGGCTCGCCGTTGCTCCTTCAAGTCGGCCCATTTGGCCTTGGTGAACGCCACAAAGCGCGCCCAACCCCACCCGCTCGCGCGCTTCAACATGCGCCCAGCAGCCGCCACGAGCCGCCCGCACGCGGCCAGTACCGCCGCGGCCACGGGCCGCGGGCGCCAGCTCCGCGGGTCCCACGTGATGGGCGGCCCGCCATCATCGAGCGCCGTCACGGGGTTGAGGCGCGCAAGCTGCGCGTCCACCCACCGCGGTGCTGGCGGGACAGGCGCCGGCTGCGACGTGTACGCTGCCCAGTCGACGCCGCCGGCGCGCCCGCCGTGCGCGAGCTCGGGACCAGCCAGCCAGTCCTCGAGCCGCCGCAGCAGGCGCACGTCGTTGGGTTGAGGGAGATCGGTGGTCTGGATCGAGAGTGTGGCAGGGAAGGGGGACGCAGCGAGATGTTCGTCGAGCTGGCGCGCCTGGAGCGTATCGGTGAACTTGCGGTCGCCTATGACGAGAATGCGCAGTGGTGCCGTGGGCGTTTCGGGTTCGGGCTCGGGTGCCGCAGGCGGCGCGGCATCCGGAGACGGGGCTGTGGGCGACACTTCGGGGACCGGCTTGCGTTCTTGCGCAGCCACCATCTTTTCTTCGAGACTACTAGCCTGGTTCTCATGCTGGCTCTGCAGGGGCCCACACAGCGGGCCGCTCGCGACCTGCGTCCGCCACTTGTCGAGCAGATGGGCCTCGGCGCTGTCCTCAGCCTGCACCGCCGCTGCAACAGGTGCATTCTGCAGTGCTCGCAATGTGTGTGGCTGGGTCCGCCCCACGAAGAAGTCGATAATGTCACGGGCGCACGCGGGCTTGGCGTGCCTGTGCGCGAGCACCGGCGCTCGCAGGGAGACGGAGAGAGACTCGGCGCCTATGCCCCCTCGGTCTTTTGCTGAGCCGGCCGAGTTGGAGACGACGAGGACACGGCCGGGGAACGCGCGCAGCAGATTCGTCCAGGCTGAGGCGTAGGAGGGGAAGATGGAGTCGGAGTGGGGGATTGTCTGGGGTCAGTGGGTATTCCTGAATGCGAAGGACAGGGGCTATCCCGGGGGAGGGGACGAAGGAGGTCGGTGGGAGGACGCGTAATGAATATCACAGAAAGGCGGTTCCAGAGCTCCAGACAGAACAGCCGGTTCGTAACTCACCACACAGTTGTCCTTGTCAACAACAACGGCGTTGAAGCCCTCCTTTTTCAATCCCGCATAGTCGAGATATGCGATACCTGCGTGTCAGCAGTGGAGCTCCGCAAGTGTACTTGGCTTGCTCCAGAGGAGAAAGGGGAGGAAAGGCAGAGTCCGCGCGAGTCCATACGCCTGGCCGCGAGTGGGGAACCGTTTCGACGTTTCGAGCTCGCGTTGTCATCCCGGACTATACCTCTGGCAACCAGGAGTGGCCGCGTCTATGGTACGCGCTCGCACTATGGTCGCTGTTGCGACATCCATCGCCGCCCCTCACCCAGCTCCGCTCCAGCTCCCTCGCGATGACTTACTCGCAACGCGCACATCGGGGCGCAGCAGCCGCGGCCGCAGCACCCCCATGAGGTGAATCAGCGGCGCAGGAAGCGTCGGCATGTTGGCAGATCGCGCGCGCGGCGGGGCAGCCTACCGGGCGTGTCCACGGTCCTGTCCTTCTCGGTCCGTCGCCGTTCCGTGTCCGCCTCGGCTGAGCTGGTCCGTCCGAGTCGGTGCTCTACGTGTCCGAGTCCGGGGCTTTTGTCGTTTTCCACGTCCCTCGTGCGCCTATGCGAACCCCGACGAGACGATTCGGGCTGGGGTGGTGATGATGGGATATGTCAACAGTTCGGAAACCGTCAGATCAACACAAGGTGGAGGTCGCTCGATCTCGGCTTTCCGAACGCGACAACGGCTGTCGCCCGCCGCCGTACCCCTCCATCGCCTGCCTAAACGGTATGCTGGGAGGCCATGCATCTTGCTCTCTCTCCAGATCCGCCTAGCGGCATATCCGATGCATGCATGGAGAGCGTCACGAGCTAGGACGGGGTAAGTCCGCCTCTCTCACCATCGCATGAGAAGCTCCTGGGGGGCACTTCTTGTCGGGGGATTCGGAGAAACCGGAGTGTGGCACCTGCCAGACAGCGTGGAGACCCCGCAAACACGTCCGTCGCCTGCAGCAACATCAAACGTCCACAACAGCGGCCCAAGACACCTCGAGTCCTCTCTCAGAACCTTGCCCCGTCGATTCACCTCCAGATGGCATCCCAGACGCCCGCCCTTTCCACCTCCAAGAGTCCCAGCCTCTCAGCCGCCGAGAGCAGCACCGACTCGGCGGCGCCCGCGGCGACCAAGCCGCTCGACGCGGGCGCTGCCGGCGGTGCGAGCGTCGGGGCGTCGCCAAACCCCAACCACGACGGGCCGACCAATGCTAAGAATGTGACGAGCCCGGGCGAACTGTGTGGTTATGTGAGTTGGAGGGTGTGGGTACAAGTGGGGGAGGGGCGAGGAGGGTTGTTGGATTCTGCCGCCTGGCTCGCAGCTGTCTTGGTTTCTCCTCCACTTTGACCGTGGCGTGGCATTGGCCCGCATACTCATTGCCCAGGTCGACACGCTTCTGAACACGCTCGAGCAGCGGTTCGACGACATGAGCGAGCAGGTCCTGTGAGTAATGCGACACGTGACTGGCTGCAGGGGGCTGACATGCAGTGCACGGAGTGAGTCGCGGAAAGAATGCGGCCAGGACCTGGCGGAGCGTAGGCCAGGTGGATGGTGTTGAGGCAGAGCGACAGATAGGAGATTGGGACTGGTTGGTGGCCCGCGGTGGCCTGAGCTTGGAAGATGACGAGGGCGTGGTGGTGTCCGCCTGGCGGGCTGCATGGTGGCAGTAGCGGTGCTTCCATCTTCGTCGCTCCACGCACTTCGTGGACGGGGTTACCTTCCAGCTGCGTGCCTCTCTCTCCGTGTGCCACGTCTCCCAGCCGGCTCGCCTGACGACGTGCTCCGTGGAGGTTAGAAACACAGCCTGGGTCTAGCTTTTGGTCTGCGACCAAGTCCTCCCTTGGAAGTCGCGTCCAACCGCCTTGATCCTCCATGTTCAACCACCTTCATTCTCTCCATCTCACCCTGTGCTAGACGACCCCCGGCTGACCCCCAGTGAACGACATGGCGCACCGGATAGACAACCTCGAGACGGCCCTCTCGGACCTCATGACCGGGGGGGACGCGACCAGCCCGTCGCCGGCAGCGAAGCGCTGAGCGACCGAGGGCGTTCAGTCCGAGGGCTCGACTGAGCGCGTCGGGGACCCCCTGGGCTTCGCCTTGTGGAGGCTGAGCCCCGCGTCGACTCCCTTGTTCGGGGATGGGGAGAGAGCGTCTCCTTTGGGCATCTCCCCGCGGGCATAGATGTAGTAGAGTTGTATGTAATCACGAACGATCGAGCTTGGATGGCTCTGTGGACCCTTTGCCTGGCCCGGACAGCGCTGTGCAACCTGCCCGCTCGGACACTCTGCGGCCCATGTGCAACAGGCAAGCGAGCTGCGTGACATGACATGTCCGCAGGTCATGCGGCGACGGCTCTCGCGGACCTGGTGCGCGGCGGCGGCGGCGGCAGCGGGGGGAGGGCAGCGTGGTGCTCGACGTGTTGTTGCCGTGGCAGTGGACGTCATCAGCAACCTGCTACGTCACTGGCCGGCGGGTCGTTTGGAGCCAGTCGTCATTGCCTGTTGCCCCGCTCCATCACATATGCATGCATCGCCCGCGCTGTTCTTTCTCCCCCTCTCCGCATCGTGGTCCTCCCAGAGCCCTCCCTGCCATCGCCCCCGCCCCCCTCGCGATCCCACGCCGCCGCGGCAGCGCTCCCCCTGATACGTCCCCGACCCCGCCCAGGGTCCGCCGGCAGCGACCGTCAAATCGAAACCGGCAAAAGCAACCCCGCGAGCGTATCGACAGCGCCGCCCAGCAGCCGCCGTCATTGCACACAGGACTCCCCGCTTGGACGACATCCTCATCTCGTCTCCTCTCCATCCATCACCACCGCCCACCCCTCTCGTTCCGCTCGTTATCCACCATGCCCGTCGTCGACCCGCATTACCTCTGGGCCGCAGGCCATCTCACCGTCGTCCTCAATGCCGGTTAGTAGCACCTGGCCAACCCACAGACCCCGCGGCGCGGGCCACCGGACAGCGTGCAACGCCTGCGGCCACCAGCACCGTCGTCGCCTGCAGCTGGCGCGGCAGCGGGCAGGGGGATGTGCGTGTCTCGGCGTGTGGGCTGCAGCCGCCTGGACAGCCTGGATGCATGCCGTATCTGCTCGCCCGCGGCGCGGCAGACGGGCGGGGGGCCGTGGGCGGTGTGTTGATCGCCTTATCCATCCATTGCGGGTCGTGTGCGCGCCCATCCTCCCCCCGCCGCGGTGTCCGTTGACGCGACCGCGGCTGGGTGCTGTGTGTCGGGGTTCCACTCCCCGCCAGAGCCATACTTGTCCGCAGCTTGCAGCCCGCACTGCAGTTTGCAGCCCGCAGTCACAGCCGCAGCCCCCCTCCCCCGCCCCCCACGACGCCACCACTTACACTCCGCAGTCTACATCGCCCTCCAGACGGTGCTCTTCCGCGGCACGCCGATTTGGTCGTACCGCCTGCTCTACGTCGGCGCCATCCTCTCCTACGCGATCGTGGTCCTCAAGTCGCTCGGGAAGCCGTCCGGGCAGAACTGGATCCGCCGGGCGATGACCGACGAGAATGCGCAGTACGGGCTACTGGCTCTCTACTGGTGAGTCGGGCGTGTGTGGAAGAGGCGGCCGAAGTGGACCAGTGTCCCCGAGCCGCCACACCAGGCCTTCGGGCTGCATCACACCGTTTGCTGCAGCTCGGCAGTGTTGGGCGGCACCGCATCTGGTATCCCGTCTGCCGTCCCCTGCTTCTCAAGAGTCCTACCTTGCGGACAGGTTCTAACCTCTGCAGGCTCATCTCGAAGCCGGTCAACGTGTCCATCATCCCGTTCACGACATTCTCAGCCTTCCACTGCGCGACGTTCCTCCGCACGAACGTCCTCCCCAAGTTCTACACGTGAGTGTCAGGCTCCTTTGATGGTCGAGTCGTGTGTTGAGGCTCCTGCTGCTCCTAGGGATCTAACCTCCCCTACTGCCTTTCCCCGCTAACGGACAGCAAGGCCCCCGCCGCCGCGCCTGGCGCTGCCGCTGGTGCCGCTGGTGCCGCTGGTGCCGCGGGCGCCGCTGGCGCCGCGCGGCCCGCGCCCAACTGGGCCGAGAACCTGGGTCGCCAGATCCAGCTGTGGGTCAAGGGCAACTACAACAAGGCCATGAACTTTGTTGCCCACGCCGAGCTGTTGATCCTCGCCCGTGTGTTCCTCGGTGCTCTCACCTTCCGCTCGTCGTTCATCACGCCCCTCTTCCTCGCCCACTTTATCCGTGTCCGCTACCACGCCTCGGTCTTCACCCGCAACGCCGTTGACGGTGTCGCCGCTCGCGTCGACGGCCTCGTTGCTGGCAAGTCCCCCGCCGTTGTCAACGGCTGGAACACTGTCAAGCGCGTTGTCCGCACCTGGGGCGGTGGCTCGCTCGCCAACACCCAGCCGCCTCCCGCCGCTCCCGCTGCGGGTGCTGGTGCCGGCGCCGCTGGCGCCGGCGCGGGCGTCAACGGCGCCCGTCGCTAAAAGTGTCCGACCTGGTTCTGCGACACCCTCCTCTAGAGAGCGGCCGACGCGACGCCGCAAGCTGGGCGCAGCGCGACGTGTCAGGCGTGTGCAGACGCAAGAAGAAGCCGATATCCCTACCGTAAAACACCCCAAAAACAAACATACACAATCCCCATCTACCCAGTAGCCTGTCTCGCGCTGTGCGACTACGCGTCGCCGGCCCCTCCCTCTTAGAACGACTGAACCGGCTGTCGCTGCGACGCCGCGTCTGCCTGCAACGTACACGTATTAATATGCAGAGCTCGGTTGTGCCATGTTCGTGTCCCGCTGAGGTGGAAGCTGAAGGGTGGTGATGCCGCTGATCAAGAGCTAATGCGACTGATCAGGTATGGGGCATGTGCTGATGGTAGCTCATCTTGGTGACTGGCAAGGCCGAAGCCGGTGTCGAAGCGAAGCCGTGGCAAAGCCTACACGCCGTTATCGGCGCACGTCTCGGGCCCAGTGCACGTCGAAGGCGAAGCAGACTCGGGCAGCCAGCGACACTCGCACGGAGCCTGGCCACTGGGAGGCCAGCCCCATCGTCCGTGGAAGGGCAAGTCCATCCCGCTGTTCCCGCACACCTCGTACGGGCTGCCACCTGCAGCTAGCCCGCTCCGCGAGTCAGCCGCCGTCCCTCCCTCCCCGGTCGAGCTGTGGCGCGGCCCAGCTGCAACACCTGCGGCGTGGCATACTTCATCGGCTTATTGCTTACCCGTTGCCCACCCCCCCGGGGGTAGCCACGGTGCGCCGACGCCAACTCGAGTGCCGGCTCTGCATCACGTCCGCGCTCCGCGACCCGGGCCCTCTGGAAGCAGGTACTCGGGCCAGCACGACCGTCTCCAACGCACGCACAACGATCAATGACGACATTGTCGTCGCCAACGCATCACAGCGATCGATGACGACACATCTAGTTACCTGGGCGATTCCAGCACGTGATCGAACCTTGTCCCGGCAGCGAGCGACTGGCAGCCGCTGCGGTCAGTTGCGAGGAGCCCACCGGGCTGTACGACTCGGGATACACCATCCACTGCATCAAGACGACAGACTACAACTGCCGAGTCCCAAAGTACCAATCGACGCCATACCGAACCTAGTCCGACGACAGAAGAGGGGAGGGTGGGGAGCGGACGGGGACGCGGGGGGTGGCGACACTTGCGTGTCTTGTTGTTGACCTAGTGGTTTTCGGGGTTTGGGTTTTGATGCTGTTACTGTTGCTGATGTGCGTTGACTAGAGGGGATTAATACCGTGAACCACCGTCCGTTGTTGGGGAGAGGAGAGAGAAGAAGAAAAGGAGGGTAGAGGGAGAGCGAGAGAGAGCCTCTGCATTTCACCACTGCGGAGCGCAGCTGACTTAGTGGTCAATGATGCTGAGGTTGCCCGTGATGAGCTTGTTCTCGAGCGAGGTGCCGTCAGGGATCATGATCTTGTTGCCCTCGGTCGCGACAATGATGCAGGTGCCAGCGAGACGGACGCCCTTGCCGAACCACACGTTGCCCGAGACGGTGAGGTGGTCGAGCTCCTTGATGTCGGGGATCGACTTGAAGCGCTTCTCAAAGTTCTGGCGAGTCAGCAGAGATACAAACAGGCGCAGGGCCGCTTCCCGCCTAGCAGAGATAAAACCAGACGCAGCGCCGCTTCCCGCCAACACTCACCGCAACCTTCTTAAAGTCCTCGCCGAGCTTGACGACGGGGGTTCCGCCAAACTCGCGCGTCTTGTCCATGGTGAGGACACCGTGCTGAAGGTTGTACAAGGACGACTTGATGAGGAGCAGGTCCGAGCACGACTTGACGGGGAGGAAGCGCGAGCGGGGAACGTTGATGCCAATGGCAGAGTCAAAGTGCTTGATGGAGGCACCAATGGCGGTCTCGAGCTGGATGACGGCCTGGCCCTTGTCGGTGACCTTGTTGTTGACAATGATCTCGAGGTTGAGCTCGTCGTTGTCCATGATGCGCTTGATGGCCTTGAGGTTGATCCAGATGTTGTTCGTGTTGACTGCAGTCAGCACGGGTAGCCAAGGCTCGACTTACAAATCTTGAACTTGCGAGTGGAGCAGAACTCGTCGTGGTGCTCCTTGGGAACCTGGGCGACCTCGAGAAGACGGGGCTTACCCTCGTAGTCGATGATGGTACCGCCCTTGATGTCGGCCTTGGTCTTGTCGGTGACCTCCATGACGTACTCGGCCTGCGAGTCGATCATGGTCTGGAAAATGTTCAGGTCAACGACGGCACCCAGGTTGTCGACGTTGGAGACGAAGATGTACTCCTTGCCGGCGGCGAGGAGCTGGTCGAGGAGACCCGAGTTTGTGAGGGCGTCGAAAATGTCGCCATGTCCGGGAGGGTACCAGTTGGCCTTGTCCGACTCTGCCGACTCGGGGACGGGGAGGAGCGACTCCTTGTCGACACGGGGGTAGCGCGACTGGTTGAAGGTGAGGATGGAGATGTTGTGGTTCTGGTACTTTTGGATGATGCGGGCAGTGTCGTCGTCCGTGTTGAACGAGTTCATGAGGATAAAGGGCACGTTGACGTTGTACTTTTCGTTCAGGTGCTCAATCTGGCGGACCGAGAGGTCGAGGAAGGTCATGCCCTCGCGGACCTCGATGATCGACTTGGGGCCGACGCAGCCCATGGTGGTGCCGAGACCACCGTTGAGCTTGAGCACCGCGAGCTTGCTGAGGATGGACGGGTCGACATTGGGGTGGGGCACGTAGGGGCGGACCTGCTCGGGCTTGGGCGACTTGATCTTGTCCCAGTCACTGGGTGGGGTCAGCGGCGGGTGGGAGGCGGGCAGGCGCCAGTGGCGCGCAGGGCGGGCGGTGGACACGCGCGCGAGGTCCACCCGGGACACGCGCAACGCGGGCCAGGTGCCACGGCGCACGCTCACCGGCAGCCCGCACTACGCAGTGCCCATCACGGTGGCAACTGCGCTGACGCGTCGTGCTACAAGCCCCCCCAGACCACACTCACATCTTCTCGCCCTTGGCCTTCTCGGTGAGGTAGCGGTTGAAGAGGAGGAAGAACGACTCCATCTCGGCATTGAAGATCTGTGTGCGTGTCAGCCGTGCCCCTGGCGCTCTGTGTGCTGGCGATCGTGCAGCCCCTTGAAACGGGGCGGGGTGGTGAGTCACGTCAGCAGCAACGTGCGTCTACTGCGCTGCTGGTCTGTTGCGACGGGTCGAGCGCGGGTCGAGCGCGGTCGAGCGCGGGTCGAGCGCAGGTATCTCGACCCGTGCATGTGCGGGGCGAGCCCTGGTGATGGCGAGGGCCTCCAGCGGTGCAGCGGCGGCAATCGCACCCTGCGCGCCCCGCGCGTTTGACATGAAACACGGGGGGGGGGGCAAGGCGACAGAGGGGACAAGAGACGGCAGCGGCACAACGGCTGCCCACGGCAAGATTGCAGGCAGCCCGGCAGTGCACGCTGCAGTGCGCGCTGCACAGGACGCTGCACGCAGGGCACGAGCAGCTGCGGACGGCGCCAGCGCCGTCCTCGCCCGGTGGAGGTGACTTTTGGTGGGTCTGTACCCCGCCCCCTTTTTCCTGGCGGGCAAATACGCGCCCTCCACGACAGTGCTGCGGACGGGGCCGCGGCCGCTGGCGTCTGGTAGGCGCTCCGCCGCGGTCTGCGTGTGGGCACGCGGCGAACAGCGCATGTGCGGTGCGGTGCGGTGCGGTGCGGCGCCGCGCGGCGTGCCCGGCGGCGTGCCACGGCGACACGACACGCAACGCGGGCCGGACAGCCCCTGGCAGACGGCCCAATGGCAGCCCTACGGCACACCCGCACGTGTGGATCCAGCAAGCGCGTGGTGTGGACACGCAGCGGGGACGGAGGACCGCGAGGAGCGGGGATGCCGACCCCCCTGCGGCACTGCCGCAGGGGGGCGGGTCACGAGCGACACGGCGAACAAAACCAGCAGACCACCCACCTTGCGCTTGTCCGGGTTGGTGACGCCCTGGACCATGCGGTTGAGCTCATTGCGCATGGCCTTGGCGGCGATGCCAGTCGTGGCCGACTTGAAGTCCTGTGGGCGGCGGCGCGCGCATTGCGGGCATGTCGGCGAGTGAGGGGAGCCGGAGGGTGCGGAGGTGTGGACACGGGACACGCGCGTCAGCACTGGGACTCTGGCTCTGGCTCTGGCCCACGGGGTACGCACGATGCTCGAGTGGCCGCGCTGGCGGGCAGAGACGGGGGCTTGGGGAGCGAGGGCCATGGTGGATGAGGGACGGAGGGAGAGACGGATGGTGAGGAGAGAACAGGAGATGCCGCGGCGACGACGGAATATAAAGCACCCCCGGGGCAGGGAGCGGCCGGCAACTGCGGGCCTGCGGCGGCTCGCTGGCCCCAATGGGGCGTCATAAGGGTCGCCAGCGCTCCGCTCCGATCACTGCGCTGTGCGCTGCCGCTGCCGCTGCCGCCGCGCTGCCGCTGCAGCCCTCCTCATGCATGCACCGCAGGCAGACCCGCAGACCCCATGCATCCCCTCGGACACGGCTCGCATCCTCCTGGTGCCAGTCCCAGGTCAGCTGCCGCGTCGCACCGTCCCTCTCGTAACTGCTGCCAGCCGGCCGCCAGGCCCGCCGCTAGCCGCCCTGGTGCCACGTGGCCGAGCTGCCCAATCCCGCACGCCGCACGGCACGTACGCCGCTTGCAGACGAGCGCAAGGGGGTGGGGCCGAGCATGTCGGGCTGCCTGGTGCCCCAGAGCTGGGGGGCATTGTGGTTGGTGGTGGGCTGCTGGTGGGCGGGTGCGGGTCCTGGTGCCGCGCTGTGCGGCTGCTGGTGCCGCGCTGGTGCGGCTGCTGTGCCGCGATGGTGCTGCTGCCGCTGCCGTTGCCGCTGCCGCTGCCGCCGCCGCTGCCGCCGCCGCAGACGCCGCATCTCGTACCGCACGCCTTGCGCCACTCAGTGCCACGAACATGGTCTCACACGCTTCCGACCCGAGGGCCGAGGGCTGAAACGCGCCCCGTCGCGCTGCGGCGACGCGACTGCAGACGGGGGACCACGACCAGACGGGACCACCGCAGACGCGAGACTCCCAACCAGTTGACCGAGACCACAATGCCGGCCCACGGCGACCACAGCGACACAGCGACACAGCGACACAGCGACACCGCGACACCGCGACCACAGCGACACAGCGACACAGCGACACAGCGACACCCCTCCCAGCGGCCTCTCTCGCGGCGGCCCCTCGCACACCCCGCAGCATGCCCCCGCGCATGTCCCCCATGCACCTCGCGGCATGCCCTGCCCATACGAGCACATCCCCCCCGCAGCAATCGGCTATCGGCCCGTCGCCAGCCGGCACGTTGCCCGCGCTGGGGCGGAGCGGAACCCCCAGCCCGCTCGGTCAATTGAGGAATTTTTCTCCTGGGGCCGAGTTTTTTTTTTTTTTTTTTTTTTATCTTTTTTCCGCGGCGATATCAGCCGCACCCGGCAGATCGGCAGATTTCCTCGTGTCGATCTCTGCCGATCACCGAATACGCCGAGATCGGGATCCGAGATCCAAGACGCGCCCAGAAGCTTCGTCCCGCGGCGGGCAGTCGCATGCGAGTAGAGGTGGGCTGGTTCTACGAGCTGCGGCAGCGGCCGTGCCCGCGCGAATGTCGCACGTGCGGTCCTCGATCGCGATCGCCAGAGCCAGAGAACAGGGGTCAGCGGCAGGGGCTGCGCGCGCCTGGGCGTGCGTGCGGCTTTGAGCGGTATTGACAAGAGCCTGTCGCGCTGCAGGGGGGGCCATAACACTCTGAGCGTGTGGACGCGGTTGTCTTCGGAGACGGCCGCGCCGCGGACATTGAGCCGTCAAGAGTCGACATACCGTCCATACTACGCCGTCGCATCATGCGGACGCATTGCGCGCATCGCGCGGTGCAACCCTGCCTCTCCGTCCCAGCAGGTGCCCCGTGGCAGTGCACGAGCCCGAACAGCGCGCTGCCGACACCGAAGACGCGCGGCGCGGCGCATCGCTGCGCATCGCTGCGCGGCGCATCGCTCCTCCCTGCTGATGGCGGGAACTGGAGCAGAGAGCGACCCCGGGCAGCCTTGCTACGCTCAAGCCGGCCGATAATACAACCCGCATCCAGATCCTGCCCCTCTGGCCCAGCACCCCCACGACAACGATCCCCCCGTAAGCTATCCGATGCATGTCCGTGGATCCCGCAGCTCTAAAGGGACACGGCCGGCGGCGTGCGCGCGGCCAAGATACAGTCTATGTTTCGTGTTGAGCATTCTACCCGTCATGTCACTTAGGTCGCAAACCTGCAGTCGTCAGCAAATCCCTCCGCAGCAGCCGCCTTCGCGCGCGGCACACCGCGCGCGGCACACGCCGCACTCACACGCCAAGAATCTTGAACGGCTGCGTCTTGGTGCCCTCCTTGCCGAGCAGCTGGCACTCGACATAGTGGCTCCCGGCCGCGACGTTCTCGTTGATGATCGTCAGCGTCGGGACCGCGGACCCCACTTGGGCCGTGCCCTGCAGCTCGACGCGGTTCTCATAGTCATCGTCAACCCAGCACGCCGTGCGCCCGCCGGGCAGGGGCCCCTCACTGGGCGCCTGGAGGTAGTAGATAGCGACCTCGCCCGCACTAATGTTCAGAGGGACGCGCATGCGCGAGCCCGCCTCGCTCGCGTACCAGTGGTGCTTGTCCTCCGCCACGCCCTTGCGCGGGTGGTGCGCTTCCCATCCCGAGCCGTAAAAGTGCGCCGGCGGGAGGGGGTTGATCAGGTCGTTGGCAGAGACACAGAACGGCTCGACCTCACGGAAGGTGAGGATATCCGAGGGGCGGTCCGCGAGGCGCGCGTGCGGGACGCGCATCGCGCGCTGCTTGGCCGCGAGCCCGCCGCCCTGCGTCTCGAGCTCCTCGACCGACATGTCGGCGTCACTCGCCTCCGTCTCCTTGTCGTCGGCACCCATGTACGGCACGTCAAAGGCATGGCCCATGATCGCCGCCCAGCCCGAGCAGATCTGCGTCTGGATGTATGACACGAGCAGGTCGGCCATGAGCTCGTGGCCCGCAGGCGCCGCCAGCACATTGTCCGCGTAGAACTTTCCGCGCGTGCCCTCGGGATCGAGCATGTAGTCGCGGTACAGCAAGCCCTTGACAGAAATGTGCGGGACGTCGTAGAACTGGGCTACAATGTCGTGCAGCAACTCGGGGCCGGCAAAGCCGTTCTGGATAAGTACCTGGGGGGCAAAGTGGCCCAGCAGAATCACGGCAGGCTGCTCGGGGCGGTTGAGCACAGAGCGGACTAGGAGCTCAAAGTGGTTCATCCACTGCGCCTCGCTGAGGGGTTAGTGGCAAAGCGCGCTAATCGGTGGACAAGCGCCGTGCCATCGGCGCCGGCGCAGCGCGCACTCACTTTGGGTCACTCGCGTCAAACTCGAGAATGACCAGGTCTGTCGTGTCAGGCAGGTGGTGCACCGAGCAGTAGGCAAAGTAGGCCGAATCGGCACGGCGCTCTGCCCCGTTCGTCAGCTCGGAAAACGGGTGGGGGAACACGGAGCTCCACCACTCGAACAGCTTGGACGGCCAGCAGCGGGGGGACACGAGGTCGTCGCCCGCGCCGTGGCACGCGGACACTGAGCCGCCGAGCACCGAGATGGTGATCGGCTGGCCGCTCATGGCCTTCTGGATGACGCGCTGGAGGCGCGCGCCGGTGCCCGTGTGGATGCGCGAGCGGAGGAGGGGCACCTGGCCCCACTTCTCCGCGAGCGTGTCGTTGGGCCCAAAGGTGGGGCAGAAGGAGAACGGCGGCGGGTCAGATGCCGACGCGTTCAGATAGTCCTTGGGCGTCAGGAGGCCGGGGGTCACGCGGTAGTGAGACTGCGCGACGTCGGCTGGCGGCGAATTAGCGGGGCGGAGGGCAGATGCGGACCTACATGGGACGAAGCGCGAGAGCAGCAAGAGACCGAAGCATGCGCCGACGAGGTACAGCACGCGCCGTGGCACGCCTGGGTGGGGTCAGTGGGGCTAGCAAGGGCGCGCGGGGCGCGGGGGCGCGGGTCGCGGGGCAGCACGCGGGGGTAGCGCGCAGCACGCAGCGCGCGCACCGCCGGCACAGCGCTCACCAAACTGGGGGCCTCCGCGGCGCTCGCCCTTGAGGTCGACCTTGATCTTCTCGCGCGACAACGACATTGCGAGTTTACAGGCGAGTGGTGTGAGGTAGACACGAAATGTGCTCGACAAGGACGGCGACACGGCGTCGCTGGCTCGGGTGCTGGTGGTCGCGGTGACGGCGACGGACTTTTGGCTGGGGGTCCTGAACGTCAGGACACGGGGAGCGGACGAGACCCTGGACGAGTCCTTGGATCCCTTCGGGTGACGGGCAGAAGTGGGGGCGCGGTGTGCGTGCTGCTCGATGTCGCGACCGCCGATGCTGCTGCTGCTGTCGTTGTCGTTGTCGTTATCGTCGTCGTGGATGGCGAGAACGGCGGAGGGGATGCATTGAATCGTGGAGAGCCCTCAATTCACCTGGTCCCTGGACGGTTCCTAATTTGAGTGGGTGCCTAGTGGCGGGAGCAAAAATTGTAATCCCTATTAGCCGGCTCGGAAGCGTAAATCCTAATCAGCACGTGACCGCGGTATGACGCGCGCGGCGGACGCGACGCGCGACGTCGAGCAATCTCGAGTCCATCGTCCGCATCATCCTGGCCCCTCGCACAATGGCTCTCCCAAAGCACCTCCACGCGGGCCTCACCCCCGACGAGCTCACGTTCCTCGCAGAGGAGGACACGCTCGACATTGTCCCCCTCTTCTCCATGTCCCGCGTCCGTCTCCTCTCCGGCATCTACGGGCCCTTTGAGCCGCCAAAGCGCGCGACCGTGCCGCTCTGGCTCGCCCTCAGCCTCAAGAAGAAGCGCAAGTGTCGGATTGTCTCTCCCGAGTGGCTCCAGGTTGGTGAGTTGTGTATCAACAGGGGGGCACCGAGGGCCAGCAGCGCTGACGCCTCAGAAAAGCTCCAAGCCCTGCTGCGCCGAGAACGCGAGAACGCCGAGGGATTTGAAGCGCTTCCACGCCGCTTCATCGAGACGAGCAAGGTCCTCATCGACGTGTGAGTGTGGGCTGCGCGCGCGCGCCCGCTTCCGCGGCACGTGCTAACATATTGCAGGGCCCCCGACGACCTCGCGCAGCCGGGCGCACTGCGATCTCTGCTCAAGGACCTGCGCGAGGTGCGGCAGGCCAAGATCCGGACGGGTCTCCGCAGCGAGGGTGTCATGCGCGGGACGTACCTGCAGGTGAGTCGCGCGATTGGGCGTCGCGGAGCGGCTGCGGACCAAGTCTCTGGTACTCTCTCGCCGGAACGCGCTCGGTGGACGGTCCGCGCGGCTGACGCCTAGGTCACCAATCTTACGCCCATGGAGCTGTGCGAACTCAAGCCCTTCCTCGTCCGCGCGATGGGCATGATCCAGGGGCTGGAGCAAAACGACGGCGACGAAGACGAGTGAGGCGCAGAGGGAGCGGGCGTGGCATGGCGGACATGACGCGTGATAGACGGCCGCTGGTGCGCGGCGGCGGCTGCGCGATAGAGACGGCCTCTGGCCTGCGCTGTTGTACATTGTAATATGCACTGGGTTTCGGACGCGTTGGCGATGGAACATTACTTCACGGAGGCGGGGAGAGGTAGCCAGTGTTGCCCCTAGACCCGCAGCCCGCTCCCCCGTGCGTACCGCATCACTTCCCACTCAAGGGCACGGGACGTGGAAGATCAACAGCTTTGACCAGTCGTGGCCCAAGGCCGACACCACAGCTCTCTCTGTGCGCAGTGGGCATTGCTCCTGGCATGGGTGTGCTTGTTCAACCTACACCCACGACTCGCATCGTCCCCGCTGTCATGCTCCTAGGCTTGACCTGGGCACAGCCGGCAGGCGCAGCCTCCGCCAGCCGTAACATCTGGCTGCACCAGCGACGCCATGCTAATAAGTACATGCTGCTCTACGTATCTGCCTGTCTCTATCACTCCGGGCTCCGCCCACACCGCGCTCATGCGGCAGCGGCGACGGGTGCGCTCGCAGCGGCAGGCGCGGCAGGCTGAGCAGCAGCATCGGACGCGGCCTTGGCAGCGCGTTCCTCCTCAATCTTGCCAATGGGGTCCTCGGCGTCGAGGTCGACGGCGTGGATGCCGTCCTTGTCAATGAGGATGCAGTTGAACTTGAACTTGATAACAAGACGGGTCTCCGTCTCGTTGATCGCCTTTTTGATCACGTCGACGCCCGCGCGGCGCTCAATGTTCTCGTACCAGTACTTGTCCATTGTCGAGAGCGAGACGTGCATGCCCATCCCGTGCGCGGCGTACGGCACCGTGGCCTTGGTGCCGAGGTAGTCCATCCAGAAGAGCGTCGGCGCGCCGACGCCACCCGGCTTGGTTGTGTCGTAGCCTGCGAGCAGGAGGTTGACGGCGTAGGGGCGGCGCGAGCGGATGCTGTCTGCCAGCGAGCGCCGGATCCAGCTGGCGGCGGCGTCGGGCAGCAGCGGGTTGTGGTGCCGGATCGCGTACAGCCGCATGTTGCGCTCGACATAGTCGGCAAAGTTGTTGGTGTCGCCGGGCTCGCCGCCGTACGCCATTGCGAGGTGCGGGCCAAGCGCCTTGATCTTGTTCTCATCGCTCTTGAACTGCAGGATCGAGCGGCCCGCCGACATGTCCGACGCGAGCAGGACGTAGTCCTTGCCTGGGGAGGGGAAGGCAGGAGATGCGGTTGCAGCGTGCGATGCGGGGCGAGCGCGGGAAACATCGTGTCAGCTTGGCGGCCATGGGAGAGAGCGACGCGCGGAACACGCACCAGTAAGACCGAAAGCGCACTCCATCGCGGCTGGGGGATTGTCTGTATGCCGGGGAAGAGAATAAAAAGGGAGGAGAGAGAGTTGTCCGTGCGAGTGCCTGCTTGATGTGAGAGGCCGCTGCTGCTTCTGCTGTGGTTGTTGCTGCTCCTGCTGCTGTTGTCGACGACAGAGACGGTGATGATGATGATGTTGATGTTGGCGTCGAGGACGTCAGCGAACGAGCGACAACGGTTGCGCGTTCACAGTCGTCACCTGCGGGGTAAAGGGGGAGTAGCAAACAAGGGCCACGTGAAAAGCACGCTATGTTACGTAATACACCCCTACAATGGTGACACGTCTCGGCCTCATAATTGTCGTCACCAGCACACGTCCCATCTCGACATCCCTCTCCGTCCGACTCTCTCTCCACGTCGCTGCCTTTCTTGCAGCAACTCACAGCAAGGACGTGGCAGAGAAGCACACGGTCTCTCGCGAAACGCACCACCGCGCGTCCCCGGCACAAGACACGCATAGATACCCCGCCGTCCTCGTTCCACCCCCCCCCCCTCGACCACGCGTCCAGCCCCGCAAGATGGCCGCGCTCGACCTCTCCCCCGTCACCCTCCTCCTGCAGGAGGTGCAGACGGTGACCTCGGCCATGCGCCGCAACCAGCGCTGGGCAAGCGTTCCCGCCAGCACGTACGCGAGCACGGGCATGGCCGCGTCCATCACGTCGCGCGGCCGGCGGTCGCTCCCACACACCGGCACCGGCACGCCGGGGGCCGTGGGGGCCGGCGCCGCGGGTGGGGCGCGCGGGAAGCGGCGCGCAGACGACGAGGGTGACCTCATGCTCGCGTTTGTCGAGCTCAGGCGGAGCTTGACGGGTGTCACTGGTGAGTCCGAGACGCAGCCGCACCCGTGTCGTCGCTGACGACCCCCGCAGACATCACCGCCATCTCGCCCATCGTTATCATCGAGCCGTTCATTGCCCTCGTGCGCTCCCCGCTCACGTCGGGGCCCATCACGTCTCTGGCGCTCACAAGCCTGCACAGCCTCGCGCTCCACGTCCTGCCGCTGTACCTGCAGCAGGCGCCGGGGCCGTCCATCGGGCCAGCCACGCCGCTCCAGCTCGCCATGATGCACCTCACCGCGGCCCTCGCACAGTGCCGCTTCCCCTCTTCGTCCCCGCAACAGGATGAGCTTGTACTGCTGCGCCTGCTCCGCGTCATCGAGGCGCTGACCGCGCCGACGGCAATTGCCGCCGCGGCCAGCACCAGCACCGACACCGCGCACAGGCCCCAAAGCCTCATGGACAACATGAGCGACGAGAGCGTGTGCGAGCTCCTCGAGGTTGGACTCGGCATGCTCGCGCGCGGCCGCCTGTCTGAGAGTCTGCGCAGCTCGGCGCAAATGTGCGTCCAGGCGATCACACGCGCGTGCTTTATGCGGCTGCGGCTGCTGAACGAGGAGGACGTTGAGATTGCGCTGCGCGCCGTCGAGGACAACACGACGGACGTCAATGTGCTAGAGGTCAATGTCCCGGCCGAGCCCAAGATGTCGGAGGAGACGGAGGGCAAGCGCAGCTCGGAGACGGAGGGCAGGCGCAGCTCGGAGACGGAGAACCAGCGGAAGGAGAGCGCCGAGACCGAAACACAAAGTCGAAAGAGCGGCGAACCGCCAGCGTCACCGGAAAGGACCCCGTCCGAGATCACTGTCACCGAGGACAAAGAGGCGGTCTCGAAAGAGGTGCCCCAGGAGGATACCGCAGAGGCTGGTCCCGAAGAACCTCAGTTTGTCCCCTACGGCCTTCCGACCATACTCGAGCTGCTCCGCGTGCTCATCGCGCTTCTCTGTCCGACTGACCAGGCGCACACCGACTCAATGCGCATGTCGGCACTCTCCGTCCTCAACACCGCCCTCGAGGTTGGCGGCGGCAGCATTGGCAACTGGCCCGAGCTGCGCGAAGGCGTCCGCGACGAGGGATGCCGGTACCTGTTCCAGCTGACGCGTTCCGACTCGCCGGTACTGCTCGTGCAGAGCCTGCGCACGACGTCCACCCTCTTCTCCACGCTCCTTCCGCACCTCAAGCTCCAACTCGAACTGTTCCTCTCATACCTCGTCGACCGGCTCACTCCGCCAACGCCCTCCCCGCTCCCGCCCCACCTGCGACAAGAGGTGCTCCGGCCTTCGCGACCGGGCTCGCCCATTAGCGCGCACATGACCACGGCCGATGGTGGGCTCGAGGGCGGCGACAAGTCGACATCCTCGACGCCAAAGCCATACGCGCTCCTCCCTCCCGTCCCCGCAGAGTCCAAGGAGCTCTGGCTCGAGACCCTCACCCAGATCGCGACGCGCCCGAGCTTCCTCGTCGACTGCTGGGCCAACTTTGACTGCTCGACCGACAGCGAGGACATTTTCGAGCGGCTGATCGGCTTCCTCACCCGCGGGGTGTATCCTGCTGGCCCGCGCCCCGACGGTGCGATGGTGTTCGAGGGCCTCGAGAACCCGCAGCTCCTGTGCCTCGAGATCCTGCTGTCTTTTATCAACTCGATGGCCGAGCGCCTCGAGCACGGCGAAGAACCGTGGCCCGCCGACGCGCCCATCACCCCCGAGGAGCTCGCGCAACAAAAGTCGCGCAAGGCGATCCTCGTGCAGGGCGAGCAGATGTTCAACATCAAGTCCAAGAACGGCATCAAGTTCCTAGAGGACAACGGCATCATTGTGCCGGACGAGGGGCCGGGGACGGACGAGGAGCGGCGTCAGCGTGCGATCGCGCGCTTCCTCCGCTCGTCGTCGCGCCTCGACAAGAAGCTCCTGGGCGAGTACATTTCGCGGCCGGACCAGGTCGACCTCCTCAAGGCGTTCATGGCCCTGTTCGACTTCAAGGGCAAGTCGATCGCGGACGCGCTGCGCGAGCTGCTCGAGACCTTCCGTCTGCCAGGCGAAGCGCAGCCCATCGCGCGCATTACGGAGGTGTTTGCTGCCACGTTCTTCTCCTTTTCTCCGCGTGAGTATACTGTCGCCCGTGGCAGAAGCTGACAGGCAGCCGAGATTGCCACGCAGGACGCCGTCTACGTGCTCGCGTACTCGGTCATCATGCTCAACACGGACCTGCACAACCCGCAGAACAGGGTGAGGCATTGCATACATACCACTGGCTGACCGCAGAAACGCATGACTGTTGAGGACTACCGGCGCAACGTGCGCGGCGTCAACGACGGCAAGGACTTTGACCCCGAGTACCTGGCGGCGATTCACGAGTCAATCCGGAAACGCGAGATCATCCTGCCCGAGGAGCATGTTGGCGGCGCCGGCTTCGAGTACGCATGGAAGGGCCTGATGCAGCGCTCGCGCACGGCCGGCCCAATGATCAGCTGCAACACGCGCGCGTTCGACGAGGCCATGTTCCGCATCGCATGGCCGCCGCTGATTGCTTCCATTGCCTACGCGTTCACCATGTCGTCGACCGACGAGCACGTCATCCAGCACGCTATCACGGGCTTCCGCCACTGCGCAACGCTGGCTGGCCACTTCCGCATTCCCGAGGTGTTCGACACGATTGTGCGGTCGCTCGCTGCCGCGACGGACCTGCTGGACGACACCGAGGAGGGATACCACATGGGCAACTATGCGGTCGTCGAGCGCGACGGCACATCGTTGACAGTGTCCCCGCTCGCCATCCGCTTTGGCCAGAGCTATCGCTCTCAGCTCGCCACTGTGGTGTTGTTCACCATCGCCAATGGACACGGCAACTCGATCCGCGAGGGCTGGAGCCATATTTTCGAAATGTTCCAGACCCTCTTCCTGCACTCTCTCCTTCCCGCGCCGATGCTCCAGATGGAGGACTTCCTCGCGGGCACGACGACCATCCCGATGAAGCTGTCGACACCCGCGGCCGTGCCCGAGCGCAGACCCGAAGGTGGTCTGCTCTCGACCCTCTCATCCTACCTCCTCAGCCCGTACGGCACGTCGCAGGACACGCTCACAGTGGAGACGTCGGACGAGGACGTGGAGAATGCGCTCGTTGCCGTCGATTCGCTCGCATCGTGCAAGCTCGAGGAGCTCTACGCCGAGATCCTCAACCTGGAGGTCGACGCGCTCATCCCGGCGCTGCGCGCAATCCGCTCGCTGGCCGAGATTCGCACAACGCATCGCCTCGAGCCGCGTGAGAGCCCCGACGGGCCGTATCGGTTTGAAGGGCAGCTGCCGTACGACCCCACGTGCGTCTTCCACCTGGAGATGATGGTCTCGCTCGCCGCCCATGGCAAGGAGCACATTGCAGTGACATGGCCAATCATCTTCGAGTACATTGCGGCCTTGCTCTCGTCGGCGCAGAGCTACAGCGTGCTGCTGATCGAGCGCGCGGTCGTGGGCCTGCTGCGCCTGTGTCTTATCATTTCGGAGCAGCCCGCGATGCGCGACCAGCTGTACATTGCGCTCGACGTCCTGAGATCCCTGCCGTCGACAGTGCTCAACGCCGTGTCGGAGCAGCTCATGGCGGGTGTCGCCAAGATTCTGGACAAGGACGCCGGTGTGGTCAAGTCGCAGACCGAGTGGGGCCTGATCATTGCCCTCTTCCGTGCGACAGTCGCGCACCCGGAGGCATCCAAGGTAACGCTTGCAATCGTGCAGAAGATGGCGACTGGCGGCGAACCGGGCCTGAGCCCCGACAATTTTGCTGGCGTCGTCGCGCTGCTGGACGAATTTGCCACGGCCGCGGGGGCCGCCGCGGCGGGCCGCAACCGCATGAGCCGCCGACGCTCCGATGGCGTTGCGGCGACGCTCGGCCCGACTGTCGAGCGCGGCCTGACGGCACTCGACTCGCTGTACGAGCTGCGCAACGCAGTGCCTACGCTTATCGAGCGCAGCGGCAAGAGCACGCACGACGCGTTTATGGCGTTTTGGCTCCCGCCGCTGCTCGTCATCGGCAAGCAGTGTGTTAACGGGTACCGTGAGATCCGGCAGCGCGCGATCGCATACCTGCAGCGCCTGCTGCTGTCGCCTCAGCTCATGGAGCCCAGCGGCGCAACGCTGCCGATCATCTTTGACCGGGTGCTGTTCCCCGTGCTTGACGAGCTGCTCAAGCCGGCCGTCTACGAGCGCGACCACGTCGGCGCGGCCGAGATGCGCCTCCGCGCCGCTACCCTCCTCTGCAAGGTGTTCCTCCAGCACGTCGTCAACCTTGCGCCGTCTGACGCGGCATCGGAGGTCGTCGGCGTGCAGTTTGTGCGTGTGCTCCACAAGCTCGAGCGGTTCATGCAGGGCGACCGGGACATGCTCAACGAGGTGTCCGAGTCGCTCAAGAACGTTGTGCTCGTGATGCACTCGTCGGGCGTCGTCGTGCCGCCGCCCGCGGGCCCCGGCGGGGAGGACACGCGCACACCGCAACAGCGCGAGGTGTGGGCCGCGGCAGCACACCGTATTGAGCGCATGGTGCCGGGCTTCCTCGAAGAGGCGCTCGCGCCGCCGCCGCCGCCGCCACCTGCGCAGGCAGAGCAGCAGACAGCACGGACATCGACGTCGGTGGAGGAGGCGGCCGCTGCTGCCGCGCCAGCACCCGCTGACGGCGAGCAGGAGCCGGCTGAGGGCGCAGAGACGAGTTAATAGTGGGGATAGATTGGTAGCATGACTAGCATGGGCAGCAGGAGACAGACAGATGCAGGGTTGCGGCTGGGGGCTTTCGGGACGATGACAGCGCAAGGGCCACGACATCTGAGACTGGCTGGGACGGAGAGCAGGGGGAGAGACGCCTGCAAGCTCGAGAGACCTCTGAGAGACGCGTGCGAGCTCGAGAGACGCCTGAGAGACGCCTGCAAGCTCGAGAGACGCCTGAGAGACGCCTGCGACCTCTCGGCACTGCAGGACTGCAACAGCACCTTGACGAGCTGTTGCCGCTATCGCACCGCGGTGTGCGACGACTCTGGGGGCTGCTCTCTACATTGAAGGGCATCCGCCAAGGGCACCCGCCAAGGGCATCCGCCAGGGGATGCCGCCAAGCGCGCGCGCCGCTCCGCCGCGGCGGACGGCGTCCCGTCTGTCCCCACTCCACGCCAACGCAGCGCCCAGACGGGACACGTTGGCCAGCACCCGGCGGCGGCCGTCTAAGCTCCGTGCTCGCCGAGCGTGTTCTTCCGCTGCGCTGCGTCGCGAGCATCGCGTTGCGCGTGGCTTTCCGGCGCTCGGCGCGTATAATCTCGGATGCCGACCGGGGGTAGCCGAGATACCCGCGGTGCCTGGCCGTTGGTTGCCGTGGCCGGCGTCGACCTCCGAACGACCCGCGACCCTGCTTTGCACTGAGCTCCTTGTGGTCCTTGCTCGCTGCATCGGCCACGGCTGCTCCGTGCTGCGCTCCCTACGCAGCGGGGCCGGGGGGGCCGGGTTATCGCTGAGCGTCTGCCGAGCCGATCGGGCGAGGCCGAGGGATATATACATAAACGGCAGCCGGCACGTCTCGGCACTGCTCACGACGCACCTGCTGCCCGACCTTTGGAGCCCAACACCCCCCAAGCACTCGCAGACTGCACAGTCGCAGACCACAAGGCAGCGCCGGAACCCAGAAGACCAGACACGACACGACAGAATGACTGTCAACAACAGGACGGACGTGCTCATCGTCGGCGCGGGCCCTGGTGAGCACCGCGACGGCTCTGTCGGGCGACCCTCCCCCAGACACTGACGCCGCCCAGCGGGCCTGTTCCTCGCGACGCAGCTCGCCAAACTCAAGATTGACTGCCGCATCGTCGACAAGATGGCCCACCCCGTGCTGCGCGGGCACGCCGATGGTGAGTCGAGGTCGCCGCCGTCAGGTCGAGGACGCCGCCGTCAGTGGCGACGCGACGCAGCTCCTAGCTCCTTATCCGGACCCCGGCGCTCCACCACCCCCGGCGCTCCACCACTCCGACACCACATGAGGCCGCCGCTGACGGAGCAGGACTGCAGTGCCGCACCGGCGAGGTATTCGAGGCGCTCGGCGTGCAGGACAAATTTGCAAAGGAGTCGCACGAGTGTGCTGGTGAGCGGCTGACGGCTCGCTACGCGGCCAGTGTCTCGGCCAGGCTGCTGACCACCCCCCCTCAGAGGTGATTATCTGGGAGCACGATGACGCCGTCGGCGGCATCAAGGAGACGAGCCGTGTGGTAGACGTGAGTAGCCCCACGGCTGCGCGTGCGACTAACGTCCCCAGACCCTCCCCGGCCTGTCGTGGGTCCGCCATGTCAACCTGGGCCAGGACCGTGTCGAGGCCATCTTCATGGAGGCTATGAAGGAGAACAGTGAGTTGGGCCGTCTCCCCGCGCCCCTCTGTCCCACTGACCGCAGACAACCTCGAGGTCGAGCGCCTCCTGACCCCGACGAGCATGGTCGTTGACGACGCCGCTCTCGCCGACCCCGCTGCGTACCCCATCACCGTCACACTCAAGAAGCTGCCGCCGCCAGCCGACTGGGCCAACGGCGACGTCCAGTCGGGCCTGTACCGCTCCAACCTGTTTGTCGACGAGAGCAGCACCGCCGCGAATGCCGTCGGCGAGGACCACTCGGGCGAGGAGGTCGTGCAGTGCAAGTACCTCGTCGGCTGCGACGGCGCGCGCTCATGGGTCAGGAAGTGAGTCGCCAACCTGCATGGCACTCGGGACCGCAGCTGACGATCAGGACCCTCGGCCTCGAGCTCAAGGGCGACTCGAACAATGTCTACTGGGGCGCGTTCGACGCGGTCATTGACACTGACGTGCGTAGCGTGTCCCGCGCCCGCGTACTGACGCTCAGCTCCCCACGTCCCGCATGAAGCACATGGCCCACTCCAAGTCGGACGGCACCGTGCTCATGGTGCCCCGTGAGGAAGGCATGGTGCGCGTCTACACGCAGCTCGGAACGCTCGCCCCCGGCGAGCGCGTCAACCGCGCCGAGGTGACGCTCGACAAGCTGCTTGCCAAGACCAAGGCAGTGCTCAAGCCGTACAACATCGAGTTCCCCTACGTCGACTGGTACACTTGCTACGAGATTGGGCAGCGCGTGTGCGACACGTTCTCGGCCCACGACGACCACGTCTTCATCGCCGGCGACGCCTGCCACACCCACTCGCCCAAGGCCGGCCAGGGCATGAACGTCAGCATGATGGACACGTTCAACCTCGGCTGGAAGCTGGCGTCGGTGCTCCGCGGCCAGGCCAAGCCCCAGCTCCTGCACACCTGTGAGTGGAGAATACACGAGACCAAGGGGTCTCCTCCAGGGCTTTCCAGCGCTTACACCGTGCAGACCAACTCGAGCGCCAGAAGACGGCCCAGGAGCTCATCGACTTTGACTACAAGTGGTCGCGCATGTTCACCGGCCAGGACCGCTCCGAAGCGGCGGGCGAGGCACCAAAGGAGCGCGAGATGAATGCCCTCTGGACCCAGAGCATCAAGTTCACCAGCGGCACCGGTGTGCTGTACAGGCCTGACCTGATTGTGCTCGACCAGCCCAACCAGACGCTGGCCAAGAACATCATTGTGGGCTCCCACTTTGAGAACCACCAGGTTGTCGGCGCACTGAACGCACACACCATCAAGCTCCAGACCCAGATCAAGGCCGACGGCAGGTGGCGCATCATCATCTTCCCCGGCGACGTGCGCGACGCGGCAAGACTCACAGCACTCCAGGACTTTGCCGCCCAGCTCAACGGCCCCTCCTCGCCCGTGCGCCGCTTCACGCCGGGGGGTGAGCCGACCGACGCCGTCATCGAGACCCTCACCGTCTTCAAGAGCCCGCGCCAGGACGTGCAGCTCCTCGTTCCCTCCCTCCCCGAGGTGCTCGTCCCGCTGCGAAAGCCGTACAACGTGCGCGCGTTCGACACGCTCTTCACCGACGAGCCGTCGCTGCACGACGGGGACGGGCACGCATACGCCGGCTACGGCATCGACCCCGCCGTCGGCTGCGTCGTGGTCGCGCGACCGGACCAGCACGTGTCGGGCGTGTTTGGCCTGGACGACTTTGCAGGCGTCCAGAAGTTCTTTGGCGGGTTCATGGTTGCGCAGAAGTAACACAACACAAGTGGGACAGGAGGGTTAAGGGATTTGGCTTGTGACTAGTACTGTGATCTCGTGGGTGACGACGATTGTATACTGATGCAGAACGGGTTATAGACTATCGTGATGGCGCCTGCTTGCGGAAAGACCTTGGAGGCAGCCTGGAGGACAGATAGCACAAGAGGATGATACGTGGGGAGGGCCGGCGCCGTTCAGTCCCCGTACTTCACAGCATCCCACAGCCGGAGCGCGACCTTTTCCTGGTGCAGTGGATCCTTCTCAAACTCAGCGACCTCCGCACCACTGAATGGGACCGCCCTGGTACTTGAGCGACCCGCGGGACGCGCGAGACGCTCCAAGTACCCCCGGCGCGCCGTCGAGAGGTGCCGCTTCGCGGCGACATGGGCGCCCTCGAGCGCGCACACCTTGTCCAGGAGGCCGAGGGAACAAACGTACGCGGCGCCGACCACCTCGTGCGCGCGCGTTCCGAGGCGCGTCCCGTTCGTCATGTCCCGGGCAGTAGCAGAGAGACGAACTGGCCGACGTCGTGCAGCAGCGCGGCCATCACGGTCTCGTCGTCGGCGCCTGTGGCTGAGTGGCTGCTGCGGGTGAGCAGCTCGACCCACCTTCCTGGCCCGCCTGCGCCGAGGCTCATGGGCGCGCTGTGGGATGCTCTCGCGTAGTCAGCCTGGCCCTGGGAGCAACCGCTTCAGCACGCAAATTCATACGGTACGGGCAATGCCCCACTAAGGTGTATTCACGCTTCAGTCATGGTGAGGAGCGCATTCACCACGTCCTCGCGCTTCGTCTGCGCCTGCACCTCCGACAGCACCTTCGCTCTCTCAATATGGGCATTGATCGCAGTCTTGCCGCCCGTCATCGGCGAGCCAAACCCGTAGGTCAGCGCGCCCTCGGTGTAGTCGACGCCGGGGACGCGCTCGGCGGTGGGTGGCCACACGCGGCGCCGGTGCGCATAGTACGCGTCGTGGTTGTCGCCCTCGCTCACGCCGTTGTATGTTGCGTAGATGGCGGCGCGGGCGCGCGGGGACGCGTTCGGGCCGGACCGGTGCGCAAGATACGAGCCGAAGACGAGGAGCGCGCCAGCGGGCAGCGGGACGGGCACCCAGTGCTGCGCGCGCTCCCACGCCGCGTCGATACACCGGTCGGCCCCCAGCGGGATGGTCGCCTTGTGGCTGCCGGCGACGACCTCGAGGCAGCCGTTGTGCTCGTCCATGGCGTCAACGGCGAGCAGAAACGTCGTGTGCTGCACGGCGCCCGCGTGCGTGTACGCCGCCGCGTCAATGTGGGCGTCGAAGCCGCCGGACCCGCCGGGCTCCTTGTAGTTGATCTTCTCCTTGAAGAGAACGGCTGGCTCGCCGAGCAGCTGCGCCAGCGTCCCCGACAGGCGGGCGCCGCGGAACAGCCCGCCGAAGCCCGGGTGGTAGTTTGCGTAGTCTGGGGTTAGGCGGAGCGAGCCACAGGGGCCAGAACCCGACTCACTCTCAGTGCGGCACAGTCCCGTGGAGCCGTCGGCGCGCACCTCTTCGTACGGCATGTGCTCGCCCTGCCGCGCGGGCCATGCCTTGACCTCGGCGGTCCAGCGCTGGAGGTCCTCTACCTGGGCTGGGGGGAGGACGTCGCGGAGCACGAGGAAGCCGTCGCGCGCGTACGCGGCCTGCTGCTCGGGGGTGAGCGTGTACGGCACGTCGTACCAGGGGATGCTGGTGGTCGAGGGCATTGGGGAGGCAGTTGATTCGGGGTAGGTGTGGTGAGAGGCGGGTTGGTGAGGGGTAGGAGGGGACACCCGGTCGGTATTTATGCTATCTCGGCCACTTGGTCTAGCCTGCCGCTTGGCCTCTGCTCTTGACTCGTCTCCCCACGTCTGCGACGCACATTGCAAACGCCATGTCCACTATAAGGCATCCCCGCCGCCGGAGGCCAAATAACTGCGTCCCCAAACGTCAAGAGGCCAAATGTTGCGCGGCGGAGATGGCCGAGGCTGCCTCCAAGAACGAGTGCGCCGGGGGGACAGTCTTCCAGCATGCGCGGACTAGACGAATGGGCGACGCAGGATCTGGCATCGCGTCGAGGATGCCTTATTGCTGGAGAGTTTGCCAATGCGCGCGCGCAACGGCTCATACATGGCCGCGAAGAGCGACGACCGCGCACCGGCAACCACCGCCCGCTATCTGGTTATCTTTGCCAATTTCACCGAGATAATAAGGCAGTTCCTGGGCGAGTTGCCAATCGCCCGGGGGGTGGATCAAGCAGCCTGCATCTTTGTGAGTTGTCGATGAGTGAGGACGTCCGTGAGTGAGTGAGTGAGTGAGTGAGTGCGTGAGTGGGTGAGTGAGTGAGGGAGTGAGGGAGTGAGTGGGTGCGTGAGTGAGTGAATGAGTGAATGAGTGAGTGAGTGAGTGAGTGAGTGAGTGAGTGAGTGAGTGAGTGAGTGAGTGAGTGGGTGAGGAGCACTGACTGCATCGAGGAGTGGTTGTTTGCTTCTTGTTGCTCAAACCCCAGAGTCGCAAAGTCGACGAGGGTGACTCCACGACCTCGCGTCCGCATAATGTCCCATGGGCCTCAGTCTCCCTTGTCTGCCAGGACAAGCGACAGGCCAACCTGCAAAGGATCAAGGGCTGCACGTGCAAGGCGCCGTGCCCTCACCACGGGCCCATCCAAGACGCAAGGGACACAACTACTGCGGTTGGGCCCACACCCATGCCCCGCCCTCAGCATGAGAGCTAGCCCACACGCGACAAACCGCACGGGCGGCACAGTTGCACCACGAGGACGCGCGTGCGGCGGCGGACATGTGTTCCCGCCGCTGCCGCGTCGGCCGCAGCGCACGCACTTGATGTGGCGCGCGGAAGCTGCCAGAGACGCCGTCTCGGGGACTCCTAGCTTGCACGTCCACTCACAGGTGGTAGATGAACATGCATAGGTGCCAGGCCGGTCACGGAGGCTACAATCCGGCCCCGTCCAGCGGCGCTACGGCCTGGCAGATGAAGGTGGCCCATGAGGGATCCGGATGGGTCGGAGAATGCTAGCAACAGGTGCAGGTTGGAGGCAGGGTGGATACAGTACATGCCAGTATTCACATGCGATGGCGCCGCCGGGGCGAGGGCCGTGCTACACGAGCGCAGCGGTATGCGTATGCACAAATGCACAACGGTCCGAGTTCAATGCCAATCACTGTCGACGCGGGGGACCGATAATAAAAGGATGGTAAGTTACAGCTCGGGCGCCGGCCCCGAGTCGAGAGCCCAGAAACTCCATTGACACCTCGCCGCACAGCGACTAGACGCCAAAGAACTCTGCCTCAAACTCGACGCCGTGGACGGCCCCCTTCTTCCACTCGGCGACGCGCTGCACGGCCGAGCGCGAGTCGTTGACGAGGAACTCGGGGCCGCACGCGGTGACAAACACGCCGCGCGGGTCCGTGAGCGAGCGCCCATGGCGGGCAATGGTCTCGTCGACGATCGTCGAGACGGACGCCTTGAGGTCGGGGCGGCCGCGGTACGCCCAGATGCTCGACATGGGCTCGGTGCAGTCCGTCTGGCGCTGGTGAAGGGACGCGAGGGTCGAGGTGGACGGGTTCTTGGCGAGCCAGTCGGCCTTGGTCTGCTCGGCGGCCGTGTTGGCACCGGTCAGCTCGGGGCGGATGTGGTAGTCGTCGCTGCTGTGCCCGTCCGACGACGCGAAGAAGCCGTGCCCGTCGTACGAGTCGGCGTACTTGGCCGTTGCACCGTGCCCGTCGCTCGGCTGATAGCACGTGCTCTCCGACGACCCGTCATGGTGGTCCGGGTCCATCGCGAGCTGCTCCTTTTCGTCGGTATGGGTAAACGTGTTGCCGTGCGCATAGTGCCAGTTCTTCATTGAGACGTCCGTGTTGGAGCGCATGAGCTTGGGCGGGCCGGTGATGAGCATCAGCGGCGAGCTCTTGGGGACGCGGGTGACGAAGATGTGCACGCGCAGCGCGGTGGGGAGCGCGAGGTCGGCGCCGTGGCGGCGCCCGTCAAGGGCGTGGGCCTCCCACATCTTTGCGCGGGCGACGAGCGCGTTGAGCCGGGGCATCTGGGCACGGGCAATCTGCTCGACGCGGACGACCCAGATCAGGTCGATGGTGCGCGCGGCGACGACGCCGGTGGGCGAGCGGTGGATGAGGTCCTCGGCGAGACCGAGCGAGTGCGAGATGCCGCTGCCGCCGGCGACGAGGACGACCGAGGAAAAGGTGGGGAGCAGGTTGTTGCCGAGACCGCCGTAGGGCCCCTCGATGATGACCTTGCACTTGCGGCGGGCGACGCCTGTCTCTGCCATGTGCTGGGTGCGGTGGCCGCCACCGTTAGAGGCAATCTCGTAAGCGCGGGTGGTCCAGTCGCCGGCGGCCTTGACGAGTAGCTGCATGCCGCCGGGCGAGTCGGGGGCGTTGGCGATCGTGAAGGGGTGGCACTCTGCGGACAGGAGGCCGATGCCGGCGAGACGGATGCGGACGTGCTGCCCGGCACGCCAGCCAGTGGTGATGCCGGGGACAGTGATGCGGGTGGTGGTGGTGCCCGGGAGGGCCTCGATCTCGGCCTCGGCGACGCGCGTCTTGGCGAGGCCGAAGAGGACGGAGAAGAGGTAGAGGGCGCCAGTGGCCCACATCCAGGGCGGGCTCGTGGGGTGATGGTAGCCGAGGCCAACGAGGAGCATGAGGATGCCCAGGACGTGCGAAATCTTGAAGAAGCCGTAGGCGGCGCGGCGGACTGTGGGGAGCGAGGTGACGGCGACGAGGGAGACACCGGCAAAGGCAACATAGCCAGTGATGCCGAGCTTGGAGGCGGACGACTTTGCGAGGCCGCCAGCCTTTGCCCAGCCGGCGATGCAGCCGATCGAGTGGAAGGCGCTGGCGAAGAAGCAGACACGGCCAGAGACCTTGTGGATGATGCGGAGGTGGTCGTAGCTCTTGCCGATGAGAAGGCCGGGGATATTGCCGCGGACGCCGAGGGCGAGGGCAACGGGGACCTGAGTCATGGCAATGATGCCTGAGCGCTTGTAGTTGTTGCGGGGGCCCATGGGCATGGGGCTCGGGCGGAGGTCGCAGAGGACGAACATGGTGGCAAAGGTGGCGGCGAGGTAGCCGGCGACGAGCAGGAGCATGCGTGTCTCGGCGGACGTGTTGAGGAGCGACGGCCAGTTTGCAAACGGCGCCGCGGTGAAGACCCAGCCAAAGGGGAGGCGCGAGGTGAGGGTGCGGACGTGCGGCGGCGGCGCGAGATGCGAGCGCGCGGCGAGGGTCCGCACGTCGTGGCCGCTGGGGTCGTCGTGGCCGCTGGGGCCGTCGTTGCCGGCACACGGGCGGCGGGACGCGGCGCGGCCGGGGGAGAGGAACCAGCCCTTCCACAGGTCGCCGCCGGAGACGCGGCGGGGGCCGGCGTCGGCGGCGTGCAGCTTCTCGTGCAGGCCGGACTCGAACGCGTAACCCGGGCGCGAGGGGCCGGGGCGGCGGCGGGGTTGGACGGACGCGTACAGGCGGGCGAGGAAGCGGGGGAGGGAGAGGAGAAAGGCGACGCCGAGCAGGCCGGCGAGGGCGTAGATGCAGTACTGGCCCATGGCCGCTGGGGTGTTAGTGGGGCTGCGGGGGGGGGGGGGGGGGGGGGCGCGGGGGCGGGGGGGGGGGGGGGGGGGGGGGGG
>JALJEG010000024.1:0-217511 GCA_023653615.1 Apiotrichum siamense
GGGCGGGGGGGGGGGGGGGGGGGGGGGGGGGGGGGGGGGGGGGCGGGGGGGGGGGGCAGGGGGGGGGGGGGGGGGGGGGGGGGGGGGGGGGGGGGGGGGGGGGGGGGGGGGCAGCAGGGGGGCTAGCAGGACGCGCGGGAGGGAGCGTGGCTTCCAGCGTGGATTCCGAAGAGCACAGAAGCGACACTACACGGCAGCGCTGCGTCAAGTTCGTGCTCCCCTCATGTTCAAGGCCATAACCACGCCAGACGGGCCGAGCAGCCCCCGCAGGCCGGTGTCATCGCCGGTGGTCCCGATCGCCAGCGGCCCACCGCAGCGCAGCGGCGCACTCACAACAGCGTCATGCACGTCGGTACCTGGTCAAACGACGGGAACTGCATCTCCTGGTATGCCTCCTCGTCCTTGAGCGTCCGCTCGAAGCGCGAGAGCATTGCCGGCGGCTCGGGCTCAGCCGGTGGTGTCGTCCCGGCGGCGCCCGTGGCGCCCGCAGCGCTAGCGGCCGGAGTCGAGGCCGCAGGCGGCGGCGCAGCATCCGCTGCGCTCCCGGGGGTCGATGACCAGAAGTTCCAGCGCATTTGGGGGGAGAGGTGGGGTGTTGTTGTTGCAGAGCGTCAGGTCGAGCTTTCTCGGAAATGGATGCGGCGGCGGCGGGGAACCGAGGTTTCTGGTTCCCACGTGCATGTCGTGTGTTCCTCTCGTGCTTATCGCGTGACATCCAAGCACATCCACGCGATAACGACGTGGATCCCACGCGCCAATCGGCCCCGGAATGAGCGACGTCAATTGCGCGAGCAGCAAAAGCAGTGGCCGCCGCCGTCGACCCCATCGACGTCGCCCTCGACGCATTTTTTCTCATCTCTCCATTGCCTACCTCGCATCCCGCTCGCTCCCCCCGCAGCTCCGCGCATCGAACCGCTCAGGCCTCGGGCTTCACTCTCCCCTCTCCCCCACCATGGCGCTCCCCGGCACCGAGACGATCCGCTTCCGCCGCCCCACGACGGGCCCCAACGCCGTCCAGCCCAAGGAGGTGAAGAAGGACGAGTTTGGCTCGCTCGCGCCCCAGGGATGGAAGCGGCGGCACCAGGGGCTGCTGCAGGACCAGACGCGGAGGTGCGTGGGGGGGGTCGGTTGGTGGCATGCGGAAAGAAAGCGTCGAGGCGGCTCGGTTGAGCGCCGCGCGCTCCGCGAGCGCCGCAGCTGACGCTCCAGGCAGCAGAACGGGCCGCTCGTCCCCGGCCTCTCATTCGCCTTCCGCGTGCTGCTCCTCGTGCGCGCGGCAGGCGCAATGTACTCGGTCATCTCAGACTGCGATGAGGGTGGGTTCCCGGCGTCTCACGCCGCATGGCCGTCTCGCCCCAACACAACATCCATCACTGACCCCGCCTCGCACGCGCAGTCTTCAACTTTTACGAGCCGCTGCACTACTTCCAGCACAACGGCGGCTTCCAGACGTGGGAGCTCTCGCCAGAGTTCGCGGTGCGCTCGTGGGCGTACATCCTGCTCCACTGGCCGTTCGCGCACCTCGGCCCGATGCTGCTCGACCTCGGCAAGCGCGCCGAGTTCTTTGCCCTCCGCCTCTGCCTCGGTGCCGTCAGCTCGTTTGTCGAGGCAATGTTCTTCCGCGCGGTCGTCGACGCCGTCAACGAGCGTGTCGGCCGCTACCTCCTCTTCGCCATGCTCTTCTCGGCCGGCATGTGGAGCGCCAGCGTAGGTGAGTGTGGTCTTTGTCCTGCTACCCGGTTGGCTCTCTGTCAGCCAGTGTCCGGGCGAGGGGGGTGCACCGACCCTCCTGGCGACTGGCTCGTTGGATGGATTAATGCCCCGACGACAGGGGCCACCCTCGCTGTCGAGGCGTATCAGGTAGTCACCTATGGCGGCCGTCGGAGTTCCCCCTCGGTTACTTGCAGCCGCTGACAGGGCAGCGTTCCTCCCCTCGTCGTTTACAATGTACACGACGATGCTGGCCGCGTCCTACTGGTTCCACCCCGCAACGTCGACCCCGACCGGTGTCCGCCGCATGCGCCTCGCCGTGTTCTTCACCGCCCTCGGCGCCATTGTCGGCTGGCCCTTTGCCGCCGCCCTCGGCATCCCCATCATCTTTGAGCAGATCCTCGTCGCTGGCGGCGAGACTGTCATGCCCGCTGACCGTGGCGTGTGGCGCGCCGCCCGCATCAATAACCTGGTCAAGGCTGTCATTGCGGCTTCGTTCATTGCCGTGAGTTGTTGCCGGCAGCCCCTCCTAACCCTCAGGTCCCTGTCGTTCTCGTCGACTCGTGGGCGTACGGCCGCTGGGTCTTCCCCTCGCTCAACATTGTCGTCTACAACCTGTTCTCGCGCTTCGGTCCCGACCTCTACGGCACCGAGTCGGCCTCCTTCTACGTCAAGAACCTCTTCCTCAACTTCAACCTTTTCGTGCCCCTCGCGTTCGCGTCTCTCCCCGCACTCGCCATCACGTACAAGTACGACTTCCGCCGCCTCGGCAAGACGCAGATGAAGCCCAAGGTCGGCGAGTCGAGCCCGTACCTGATGCTTGCGACCCGCCTCTCGCCGTTTTACATTTGGTTCGCCATCCTCACGCTCCAGGCCCACAAGGAAGAGCGCTTCATGTTCCCTGCCTACCCGCTCCTGTGCTTCAACGCCGTCGTCACCATCTACCTCGTCCGCGGCTGGCTTGAGACGGCGTTCATCAAGGTGACAAGCTCGCCGTACCGCGCCGGCCGCACGTCTCTCTTCTCCTATTTCGCCTTTGCCGCCGTCATGGTGCCGTCACTGCTCTCCATCGGCCGCATCCTCGGCATGCACATGTTCTACCATGCGCCATTTGACGTCATCCACCACCTGCAGTACCAGACGCTGCCGTCCGTGCTCGCCGACCTCGGCTACTCGCCCATCGCGTCGACCGAGAGCTACAAGCGGCGCGACGGCGACCTGCCCGAGTGGGACCTCTCGCCGATCGCCGAGCTCGACCCGCCCATCACGCTGTGCTACGCCGCCGAGTGGCACCGCTTCCCCAGCAGCTACCTCGTCCCTGAGGGCATCGAGGTGCAGTGGGTCCGCAGCGAGTTTGATGGCATGATGCCCCGCCGCTGGGAGCCCAGCGACAAGGCCGGCATGTGGCCCCGCGCCGAGACCCGTGTCATCCGCATGGGCCGCTTCAATGGCGCCAATCAGCCGTCCATCGAGCCAGGAACCTATGTGAGTTGTGACAATGGACATCAAGGACGCTCGGCAGTACTTGGCAAAGTGTGCCCCGGCCCTTGAGGACCTATCACGGGCACGCGACGACAGCAGCACTGCGATCAACCGCACCCCCGGCGGCGTCCAAGGCCGGCAAGGCCCCACTCTCCCGACTTTATATGCCCCTTGCCCTCTCAACTGACACCAACCAGGTGCCCCTCAGCGAGTGCACGTACCTCGTTTCGCTCAACAACCCCTCGATGGTTCCCACGGCTCTGGAGCCTGACTACGTACACGGCGGCTCCAACGGCGAGTGGGAGCCCGACTTCTGCACGACGTGGCTCGACGGCGTAAGCAGCGCGTGGTGGGCGCGTCTGCTGTGGCTGCCCGGCGGCGTCGGCGAGCAAGGCCGCGTGTACGGCGACTATTGCCTGCTCAAGCGCCGGCAGTGAGCGGGCCCCGCTCGCGCGAGCGCTGCGCGCGTATGACGTACGCGACCATGTCGTGCACTGCACACTGCACGCGCTCCTCTCTGCGCACACCGCGCAACGCGCAACGCCTGCCCCACGCACTATCCTGTCCCATCGCCAAAATGACCATTAAGACCACATACACACTACAACACAAGATACAGCAATGCAACCCATAGGCATAAGAGAATTGACTGCGGGCGGATCTGGACCTCCGCCTGGGTCTGGGTTGTCCGCGGCCTGGGTGTCGGTGGTGAAGTAGCCGCTCGCTGCCGCGTTGTTGGACTCCGAGTAGTCACTTGCGCATTTGGCAGGTCGGGGCACCCAGTTGTGAGGCATCTCCAACCTTGCCCTGCCGCTGCGATGTTCTGACGCTCGTGTCGGAGCTGTCGTAGCGGCGACTGTGGTGCGCCCGTTCGTCTTGACGCTCCCGGCCCGCTGGCAGAGGCTCCACTTATCGCAGCATGTAACGGGCACCTTGACAGGCTGGCCGAGTGGGAGAGCAGCGACGAGGACTGGGGCTGACGCGCAGGGGTGTTGGGGCTTGCTGTTCGGTCCTATGCCAGCCAGTCACCTCTCTGCCTCTGGTAGTCAAGAACATCTCAGAGGTGCTGACTATCGTGAACCAATCCCCCGATTGAGTTGCCATCCGAATGGGTCCTGGAACAATGCAGATACCGTTGATACCATGGAAGCTTTGAGAGTCTTTGGGCCATGACCTCAACTTGTTTGGCGTGCTGCAAGTCCCAAGTCTCATTACCTGAACATCATCTGAGGGCCGGATGGCTTGCCGGCGGTTGTGGGCTAGCCCAGACTGCTGTCAGACCTTCGATGGCGACGGCGACAGCGAAGGCAACGCCTTCCGATGGCACCTTGAGGTAGGATCAGGCTTGACCCACGTTGGGTCGCGATGGGGAGCTCCGCGTCACTGGCCCATGGGACAATGTCGGTTCGAGTAGCTGAGGCGTGGACGCGCAGGCCGCGGTGCTCCACGGTATCGGCAAGCGTGGGACGCACCGTCAATGAGACAACTCCATCCTCGAGCCCACAGCCGTTACCGCAAGACCGTGTACAAGACGTGCGTCCATCGCAGTCGCTGCTACATATGTATACAGTATACACCGCGCCATCTCGCCCACACCAACTCGACCATCCTTACTGTGTACCCAGCGATGGCAGCTGCAGGAGGCCAGCCCACCCCAACCCCATACCTATTGGACACCACCAGACGTACCCTACACATCCCCCGTGAGCGGGCCGCCGGCGCCGAGCTCGAGGTTGGCGCGCAGCTGCTGGCGCTGGCGCTCATACCGTTTGCGCTTCTGCTCCGCGGTGCGAGGCGGTTGAGGACGGTTCTCCGCCCGCCGCCGGCGGTAGGCCTCGGCATCTTCATCGTCGCTGTCCACGCCACTGCTGTCGGGGTCGATAAACCTGGGATGTAAGTAGGGGCCCAGGGCCCGAAGCGGGCAGGAGACGCACAGGTCGGCAATGAACTCGAGCGCGGCGTTCTCGCTGAACTCGGCCTCGCGCGAGCCCCAGCGCCACTCTATTGAGAAGCCTTCGGGGTGGGCAGTGTTGGGCTTCTTGAACTGTGTAGGTCAGCGCTGAGAGCTGGGATGGTCCTCGCGCCGCACCTTTTCGAAGTAGCCCTGGCGGACCCACAGGTCCATGACACGTTCAAATGTCAGCGTCTGGCTGCGGCCGTGCGGCGAGTGGAAGTCGATGACCGTGTCCCGCTGCAGCCCGAGGCGGCGGAGGAGCGTGAACAGCTTTCCTGTGGTAGGTCAGATCTGGCGCTTTGCGGCGCACCCACCGTCGTCGACGCTGCGGCCCAGCGTGAGGATCAGACACAGGACGACCGTACGTATGCCGAGGAGCTCGGGAGTGAGCGTCGGGTCCGTCCTCTCCCACGGTATCAGCGCGCCCGAGTCGTCTTTGATCACTTGCGTGAGCACCGCGTCGCCCTCGTTGGTTGCCGCAGGCAGTGGGTGCTCGCTGCTCATCGCCTCAAGGATCTTGCGCGGTAGCGCGTTCCGCAGAATGTACTGTCCCGTCTTCATTTTGGCTGTGGGAGGTCAGCGGGGTGGGTAGCGCGGAGCGTGGAGACGCACCTCTTTCTTTGGTCTTTGGCGCCGGGGTCTGGGCACTGGGTCCAGCAGCCTGGGGTTCCGCGTCGTCCTCGTCGTCGTCAATCTCCACGTACGACTCGGGACCTCCGTCGTCGTCCTCATCGCGCGCGCGCTGCTTGCCCTTTCCCTTGTCCTTGCCGCTGGTGTCCCGCGTGTCCGTAAGCGCCTGCGCCTCGGCGCTGCCTCCTGCCGCGCCGTCCCCGTTCGCCGCCGCCTCCGCCGCCGGCGTCACACCAACAAGCGCGTCCTTGTGCCGCCCGCGCAGCTCGACGAGCTCCATCCCAAACGTGTCCAGTAGTATCGTCTGCGCGCGCGCAAACACCCGGTTGAACGCGCCCTTGGGGATCACTGCGAGCACCTGTCAGCAACATCAAGACCACATCAGCCGTGCGCCGCGCACGCACCTGCGTTGATAGCCTGCCGCTTCAGCGGGGCATGCGAGTACTCGTGGAACAGCGCGAGACGGACCACCGCCGCCGCCGCGGCTCCGTCGTCCTGTGCCATCAGCATCGGTCTGCCCTCGCGGCGCGGCGCAGCACGGCGCGGCGCAGCACGGGTCCCGCGCCAACCATACCCACCTGCCCGCCGACGGCGCGGTCGCTCTCGTCGCCGCTGTCGCCCCGAGCCTCCGGCATCCGCGGCGGTCTCGCGCGCGCCCTCCCGCGCGCGTTGGGCTTGCGCTCTGACATGTTAATGTGAGTGTGGGTATCTAGATCGTGGAAGTGAACAAGACAACAATCTCGCGACGCGTCGCACAAGGCCGCATCACGTGATCCCACTCTCCCACGGTCCCTCGCGAGCGTCATCAACTTTGGCATCGCAAAGTCCACAGCATCCATCCTCCTCACTCATCGCTCCATCTCTCCTTGAGCGCGCAACATCATGACGACCCTCTCCCCCGCCGAGCGGTCCTACATCGTCACCGGCCTCGCGTCGCCGCAGCCGACGCGCGAGGACGGCCGCGGCCTGCTGGTGCCCCGCGCCGTCGGGCTAAGCTACGGCGACGCGCCGGCCGCCAACGGGTCCGCGCGCGTGCGCGCCGGCGGCACCGAGGTCGTCGCCGGCATCACGCTCGCGGTCACCGAGTGGCCCGAGGGCGCCGCGCCGCCACGTGCCAAGGTCGAGGTCGACGTGTGAGTGTCCCGCAGTGCGCTCCTGCCCCGCCGCACTCCCGCTCCGCCGTCGCTGATCCACCAGGACACCACAAGCATTCCCGCACGCATCCGCCAAGACGCTCGAGACCCAGTCGGCTGGCTACGCCTCCTTCATCTCCGACTACCTGCTCCCCTGCGTCCCCGCACTTCCCATCAGCCCGACGCGCTACTTCCAGCCCGCGCTGCATCTCGCCGTCCTGTCCGCGGACGGCGGGCTGCCGGCCGCGCTGGCGCTCGCGGCGCGCGCGGCCTTCTGCGCACTTGACGTCCCGCAGACCAAGTTTGTCGGCGTCGAGGCAGGCGAGGCCGAGACGCGCGCAGGAGCTGACCTGGCCGGCATCAAGGGCGCGATCGCGGCGGGCAAGGGCGGCAAGGGGCGAGCGCGTGCGCGCGCGCGGGGCGCCGACGACTGGGACATCGATGGCTCTGTTGCGCCGCTTGCGGGGCGCGAGACGCTGCCCGTGCCCGTGACACTCAACCTCGTTCCCGGGAGTGAGGCTGTGTTCCTCGACGCGACGCCGCGCGAGGAGGAGGCGTGCCCCGGCCGCCTGCATACGCTGTTCCGCCCCGACGGGCGGATATGTGGTGTGCGTGTCGAGGGGGACGCCGGCGTGGATGCCGACCGTATCCGGCCGCTTCTTGAGGTGAGTCTCGCCCAGGCTGCCATCCGAGGGCCGCACCGCGGTGCGGAGAGACTGTTTCCGGGGCCTGGGGTCCCCTTCTGTCCTGCCAAGCTGACCGGCAGCAAGCAAGGACCATCGCGCTCGACCTCGCCGCCGCCCTCAACGCAGACCTCCCCTAATGTTGTACACCTATGCATTGCACTTCACCATCGCAGGCAACAAGAGAGCGCCAAGCGGCTGCCGACTGCTAAGAGGAGAAAAAGAAAGCAACGGCGCCGCCGCGCCGCCGTGGGTGCACTGTCGTAAAGACCGTGGCGGGTTACGCGGACAAGGGTATGATTAAGAATGTTTGCCGAGTAATGAGTGCGCGTGCGAGTCAGGAATGCTTCGTTAGGCCCATGTTGTTGGGCCGAGTCGTTAGGCCGTGTCGGTCGTCGTCGTCTCCGTCGTGTCGTCAGGCGTCGTGTCCGCCTTCTGCTGAGCCTCGTGCTCCAACCCCTGCCGTGCCTCCCGTTCTGCCCCGGTCGCTCCGGTCGCCCCGTTCCCCTCCCGCTCACACTCCACCTCGCGCGTCGCCTCCGCGACCCACATCAGCAGCACATTACGCAGCATGCTCTCCCCCTCCGCCTCGCGCTTCGCGACCAGCAGCGGGTCAAAGTCGATGTTGAGCGAGTCGCGCTTCTTGCGCACTGGCGCGCTCACCGCGCGCGGGATCGGCTTGCCGTCAGGCAGCGTCGGGGGCGCGAGCACTGCAGAATGCGGGAGCACGATGGCGAGGTTGTACCGCAGCTTAACGGCACTGGGGCGAGTCAGCACGTACCAGGGAGCCCACTCACGCTGCCCACGCCGTCAGGTTCCCGACGCGGCGGAACGTCCATTCCCGGAGGTCCTTGGTCGAATCGGCCGACTCATCGCCGTCGCCGTCGGCCGCCGCGGCCGCCGGGGGGCTGGCGCTCGCGCCGCGGAGCGTGTCGTGCACGTCCTCGTCTGCGACAAAACCCCATGGGCGGTGCGACGAGTGCACGACGGCGTTGTACGCTTGAATGAGGAGATAGCCGTCAGACAGGCGGGTGAGGAGCGCGTCTTCAGAGGTCGGCAGCAGCGCGACGTGCTCGCGGGTCAGGTGGGCGGCCAGGAAGGCGCGCACGCGGTCTGTGGGTTAGCTCTGTGACGGCCGTGGCAGCTGCACGTATCTGCACGTACCCATCTCGCTTCCTTCGGCAGTGACCCAGGAGATGACGGGCCGGCTCTCCCTGGCACCAAAGACGCGGTCCACGGCGTCCGCCCACGTGCGTGCGGCCTCGCGAACGGCACGGCTCTCGTCGGTCCACTGTCCGTCGGCGAGCGTCTCATACTCGCGGTCCTCGGACACTAGGCGCACCTCCCACGGCTCGTGTGGGCGCTCGTCGGTCTCGGCCTCGCGCGCCATCGCGTTGATGTTCCAGTCCTCGTCGTCGGAGAAGAGCGAGTCCTCGAGCGACGAGGTGGAGGGTCGCGGAGACGAGATGGACAGGCGGCGGACGTCTTGTGGCGGGGACGCAGACGAAGACCGCTCGAAGGCCGTTGCCAGCGAGTGCTGCTCGTCGACTGGTGACGCCACGAGAGCCGAGTCGCCGTCCGGGATGATGACCACGGTCGGGGCGTTGTGTTTGGCTCGGACGCGCTCCTCGAGCATGCGCAGGCTTCCGAGCAGATCAAGGGCGGCGCGGCGGACTGGCGCGGTCGGCTCGGGCACGTTGGCTGCGGCTCCGATCGGGCCACTGGAGAGGCGGGGCTGCGGCTTTGCCGGACGAGATGGGGTCGAGAATGCTGGCCCGTTCTTGGGAGGGCCGCTGACACGGCGCAGGCCGGCACCGCCGGACGGCGCCAGCGACAGGCCAAGGGTGCGCACCCTGCGCACGGCGCGGGCCGTCTCGACGAACACGGAGCGGACGTCCTCGGACGTCGTCGGCAGCGAGACGAGCGAGTCGGGCTCTCCGCGGTGGATAGCCCAGCGCCTGCGCATCGCGTTGGCGAGCTCGCCGGCTTCTGCGCGGGCGTCGGCGGGCGCGACGCGGGCAAGCTTGACGTCGTTCCACGGCTTGCGGGGCGGCGGGCGGCCGAGGCCAAGCGACGCAACGGCGGCCGCGTCTTCGTCGTCCTCCATGAGCGTGTCTCCCAGCCGAATGCCGGCGCCATGTCCCGAGCGGTGGCTCGCGGCTGCACCACCAAAGTGGGCCCTCAGGGTCTGGATGGACGGGAGGGCCATGACGCTGTCGCGCTTGGCCGCCGAGCGCGAGACGTGCCGGCCGTACTTGCGCCGCAGCGGGACAGCGTCGGGAGGGGACGACATGGCGGCAGGGTACCTTGCAGAGGCGGAACCGGCCTCTGAGGCGTCGTCGTCGGCCGCGGTCGCCTCGGTGGTGTCAAACGCAGCGGACGGGGGCACGCCGCCGTCGTCCGACGGCGTATATGGCCTGCTGTTGGTGCTGCTGTTGGTGGAGACGGTGCAAGTGGCAACGTCGTCGCCGGTGATCCAGGGATGGCCCGAGGGACGGTCGGTGTTGATGTCGGCCACCGGGGGCTCGAGCGGGGTGTTGTTGTTGCTCATGCTCATTGCTGCCGAAAACGATGACAACACTCGGGAGGTGCCGGGGGCGGGGGGAGAGAGAGTGTTGATTGCTGGCAAGGTCAGTATCGTGAATGGACAAGGATGAACAGCGAGAGCCAGACAAGGGAGGTGCAGAGCAGCACGAGACGGGCGGGAAGAGTGGCCGCGGGCGGGGACATTGTCCACGATCCCGCCCACTAAGGGGTGGAGGCGGACGGGAGGATGATGGGGACGCCGCACCTGGTTGTGGATGCTGTGTATCAGGACTGTGCAGAACTGGGCCGCGCACGGTGGAGGCGGAGGTCGTGCAGTGTCGAGCAGTGCGAGGGTGTCTGCTAAGGTGCGAGAGTATGTCTGCTAAGGTGTGCTCGAGACCATTGCGAAGAGAATGAGTGACATGTCAAAAGACCGAGTGGTGCGATGGCCGCAGAAATCAGCCCACCACACCCGGCCACGCTCACCACCGCCGGCCTGCACCCCACCCACCCACCCTCTCTGCCTTTCTGCCTCCCAGCATGTCCGCTTTCTCCCTCTCCGTCACCGCCGCCGCCGCCGTCGCCGCCGTGCTGGTCGCCGGGGTCGCCGGGTCGCCCCCGACATGTGGCCACCGCACTTCGGCGACGGGAAATACGCGACCGCGCGACGCGTTGCCTCAGGGCAGCGCTCAGGGTATCGGCATTCCATCCTGGGGGGCTCATTGCAACATCATTACATAATACCACGTGGACACATGCCACATATAGAATCCCCGCTATCGCCGCCCGCCCAGCGTGCCGTGCTGCTCGCTCCGTCGATGATGAGCGTTGCATCGCGAGTCCTGCTTCAACAGCATCCACCACAGCATCGCCGAGCACCACGACCATGGAAGCAGGTACGTATCGCTCCCCCGCAGGCAGGCGGCTCCGCGGAGCGCGTGTCCAGCAGCAGCGCGCACCGCACAGAAACCAACGCTCGCAGACGCCTACGACGCACGATCGTCGCCCAAGTCGCATCGCGACCAAGGTGAGTGGCAGCTAATCTCCGACCCTGGAGGCCTCCACCCACGCGTCCACGCACGCACCCAGCGTCCCCCAGGCCTGACCGCATGTGCAGACCGGTTCCGCAGCCACCGCGACGACCGCGACCGCAGCGACCACCGTGACCGCGACCGCGAGAGGCGGCACAGGGACTATGACCGCGACCGCGGCGACCGCGACAGGCACCGCGAGCGCGACCGTGACCGCGACCGCGACTACGACAGGCGGGAACGCCGGTCAGACCGCGACCGCGGGGACAGGTACGACCGCGACCGCTACGACCGGCGACGCGACGAGCGTGACGACCGCGGCGGCGACCGCGACCGCGACAGGTACGCCCGTGACCGCGGCGGCGACCGCGACCGCGACCCGTACGGCCGCGACCGCTCGCCCCGACGACGCCATGACGACCGTGGCGACCGCGACCGGGACTGGCGTGGTGGTGGTGGAGGCGGCGGCGGCGGTGGGGGTGCCCGTGGCCGCGGCAGGCAGCAGTCGCCGGCACGATCACCCACACCACCCAACGCGATCCCGCTCGAGCAGCGCAGCGTGCAGCCGTCATTGTGGGATATCGCGCCGCCGCAGTTTGAGGGCATTAGCGCCATGGAGGCCAAGATGACTGGTGAGTGCTGCCGCGGCTGGTTCTACCTCGCCGCTGCGCGACTGGTGCTGCCTCGCTGCTGCGCGACCCGTGCGCTAACGTCCAGGCATGTTCACGTACGGCCCCGGCCGCGTCGCGCCGCCTTTGCACCTGACGATGCCGGTTGGCGGTCTGATCAACCCACTGCGCCAGACCAAGCGCGTATACATTGGCAACATCACCGAGGAGATGACGGAGAAGCAGCTCAAGGAGTTCTACACGCGACAGCTGTTTGAGCGCAAGCTGGTGACGGAGGAGGGCGACCCGATCACCGTCATTGAAGTGAACCGCGAGAAGCGGTTTGCGTTCATGGAGCTGCGGACTCCCGAGGAGGCGACGGCGGCAATGGAGCTGGACGGTGCGACGCTTGACGAGGTCGCGCTCACGATCAAGCGCCCGCAAGACTATGTGGGTATCGACCCCAACCTTGCGTTCCTCGGCGTCAGCGGCGACGCAAACAACAAGCTGTTTGTCGGCGGTCTCCCGACCAACCTCTCCAGCGAGCAGGTCATGGAGCTTCTCAAGAGCTTTGGCGAGCTGCGCACGTTCAACCTCGTCAAGGAGGGCAACGGCTCGGTCTCCAAGGGCTTTGCCTTTGCCGAGTTCCTCGACCCGACAGTGACCGACATGGCGATCCAGGGACTGAATGGCTTCCAGCTCGGCGACCGCTCGCTCGTCGTCCAGCGCGCCGCGACGACGGGACGCGCGTCGGCGTCCCAGCCGTCCGTCTCGTCGACCGCCGCCTTCCTCGCGCAGTCGAACATCCTGCAGGCGCAGGAGGAGGAGGCGCCGCCGACCCGCGTCATGCTCATGCTCAACATGGTGACGACTGACGAGCTGTACAATGACGCCGAGTACGCGGAGATTCTCGAGGATGTGCGCGACGAGTGCGGCAAGTTTGGCGAGGTCGAGGGCGTGCGCATCCCGCGCCCGGTCCCCAAGAGCACGCGGTGGGAGCCGAGCGACAGCGCGGCCCAGACGGCCGAGAAGAACCGCCGGATCGACGAGGAGAACGGCGTCGGCCGCGTCTACGTCATGTATGCCGAGGTCGCGAGCGCGCAGCGGGCCATGGAGGCGCTGGGCGGCCGCCAGTTTGCTGGCCGCACGATTCTGGTGGCGAGCGCGAGCGAGGAGGACTTTTTGGGTCCAGCGCCGCCGCCGCCGCCGTCGCCGCCGCCGCCAGAGGAGGAGGACACTGGCGCGCCGCCTCCGCCCCCGCCGCCCATGTAGTCGCCGCGGCGAGAGTAGCAGTACGCATGCATGCACAGCAGATAGCAACAGGGCCCCGGGTGCCGGCCGTGCTTGCACCATGTGCCTGGAGGATGCAGGACGCATGTGCGATCTACGATCCCGTCAGTGTGCCTTGATGCCGCAAGCGGCGACTAACATTCCGTAGATAACGGCTGATGGACGCCGGCCGATGGACGGCTGGCCGCTGGGCCGAACGTTGTCGCCACAGTGGCCCTGCGCCGCGCGCGTTAACGGCATGGCCGTGCATTCGTTTCCTGGTCGGCCTCGTACACGTACAAAGCCTACAGCAAGAGAGGTTTCGAGGGCAGATTATGCAAAGAGAGCTAGTAGAAAAGGCAAAGGACGCAAAACGACGACATGTCATGAAGGAGAGGGGGCTAGTGAGACAATGGGGGGTCGGGGTAAAATGGTTGGATATCGTGGTAACGGACGTGGTCGGTCGCCCCTCGGCTGGGCGCCGCATGTCACCGCCGTCTGCTGCTTGCGCGTGGCGTGGGGACGGTGGTGGTGGGTATGTGATGGGATGCAGCGCGGTCGTGTCACTGCTGCCAGAGGACAGGGGTACAGTGCTGCTCCAGCAGCGGCTCTCGGCTGGTGGGTGGTGGATCTGCGTCTGCTGGGGCCGCAGCGGTTGGTGGATGGTGATCTACTTTGCAATGTTGACGAGGCGAGCGCCGGCGAGGGGCGGGTGCAGGAGGTCGTAGTTCTTCGGACGGCGGAAGAGGAGGATGTGCTGGGTGCGGTCAGTCATGGCTCCGGGGGGGGCTGCAACACGCCGTGTGCGTGGTTGGAGCGCGATGGGATATTTACTGGTTCCTGCCTGGTCAGCGAATGTTGTGCAGACGGACAGAGCAGACGGAGGAGCGGCGCGCGCAGCGGAGGTGCGGCGACAGCGGAGGTGCGGCGCGCAGGGCAGCGCACAGCGGAGGTGCGCGTAGCGCGCACGGCCACGGCCACGGCCCACAACGCACGGCCAGCTCAACGCAAACACCCCCGGCGACACGGCGCGTGCAGCACTCAGGATCCACAGCAGAGCGCGCAGGTGGCGGTGGCGGGGCTGACGCCAGGTGCTGGGGCTCAAGACCCAGGGTCCACTGGCTGCGTCGCCGGAGTCGGCAAATGGCGTTGTGAATGGCGCCGCACCAACACGGACCCGCCCGAGACAAACAAATCGCGCTCGCTCGAGGCACCGCGACTGCAAGGGCAAACATCGTCGTGCTCTACAGTGCGCGGCGCACTCGCTCGGTCGCGCAAGCACACTCACAGGCTCGTGGCGGAGGTACATCTCCCATCCCGGCGACTGGCGGATGCCGAGTCCGCGCCAGACGTCTTCGGCGAGGATGCCTGTCGGGCAGAACTTTGCCAGCGGCTTGGGAAGCTGGCGTGTGAGCGGGGTCGCGGGCAAGGCGCAGGGGACCAACTCACGATAACATGGCTGCACCAGGGGGTGAGATCAGTTTGGGCCTAGACCTAGGGAGGATGCGGCTTACCGGTACTCCCACTCGTCGTCTGCAATGGTCAGCACGCGGCTCGGCGACACGGCACACGCACCGCTGTATCTTGCGCTGTAGTTGATCTTTTCTCCGTACTGCTCGATTGCGCGCCGCTTGTCCTCGATGCTGTAGCTCTTCCTAGACATGGTGGGGTGTGTGTTTACAGGTGGGGGATGGGGAGGTGCTTTCGATGGTATGCGTGCGGGGTATGCCTCGGGAGTCACAACAGGGAGGCGGGAGATGCTGGAGGTGGAGAGGAGGGGATAAGAGGTGGAGAGGGAGGGGATAAGAGGTGGAAGGGAGGGGATAAGAGGGGGAGAGTAGAGGGTGGAGAGTGAGAGTGGAGAGGGAGGGGAGAGGAGGGTGGAGAGCGGAGAGTGGAGAGTGGAGGGTGGAGAATGGAGAGATCGCGGTCGAGGTCGAGGTCAAAGTCGAGATCAAGGTCGAGATCGAGGTCGAGGTCGAGGTCGAGGTCAAAGTCGAGGTCAAAGTCGAGGTCAAAGTCGAGGTCGCGGTCAAAGTCGAGGTCGAGCCAGGTCGAGCATCGAGCCAATGTTTGGTGTTTGGTCCAGGTCCAGTCAGGGTCGTGTGGCCGGCGGGGGCGGAGAGCAGCGTCAGTCTTGGCTATCCGCCGACGCCGCCTGGAGACCTTACCGTGGGGACGGGGAACACGAGACGGGCGACGACCGGAGCTGCTTGCTGCGGAACAGGTGCCAGAGAGATGATGGACGATGCAACGACAGGACGCACAAACATTGCCCTTGTTGTGTCTCCCGGCCGTCCCGGATCGCTGTTTGGCCGCCAAAAAAGACAGTCGCGTGGGCGCGCCGATTTGCTCCCGCCAGTCATTACGTAACGAGCCGCCACCCCGCCGCTGTCCGCTTTCGGCAGGAAGGCTGTCTTGGATGCATTGTTGTTGTTGTTGTTGTTGTTGTCGTTGTTGTCGTCGTCTCGGCGCTCTTGCATGCAGACGCGCACCGCGCGCAGCAGCATCCCGGGCCCACCAACTCTAAACAACGCACCTGACGCTGGATCTCCCCTGTCCCACGGCCGGCGCGCGCGCTTTAAGCTCTCGGGTACCTGCCATCGACAGCAGGCGGCGGCCAGCCAGCGCAGTGGCACCGCGCGGCAGCGGCCTCCAAGCTCCAGCCACGCCGCCGCCGCCGATGCCGTCCCGGGCCGAGTTTTCCGCCGCTGCCGCCGTCGTTGCCGTTGCCGCTGCCGACGCCGCGCAGGTCGAGGACCGGGTCAGGGAGTGCCTGGCGCTGGGCGCGGCGTCGCACTCCAACCCCCGACGCGCAGGGACGGCGACCAACGGCGTCGAGCACATGGAATACCTCCCTGCGCGACTCGGCCACCACGCTCGTCAGCAGGAGCAGAGAGTAGAGCAGTGGTCCGCGACGATGGAGCGCGCGCGCTCCATCCTCCAGGCAGGTCTCGAGGCCACGCCGCAAGGCCGGAGACTGCACCAGCACAAACCCCATCGTCCTCGCCCAAACCGCGGCCATGACGACCGCCGTGACGTGCGAGCAGGACGAACAGCAATCACCCCCTTGCCCGCACCTCTGCATTTGTTTACCCCCATCGATGCTGAGCGCAGCGCACACCACGCCGGGGGCCGTACGCACCCCACGGCAGTCATGTGCAGCATGCAAGGCTCATGTGCAGCACGCAAGGCCGTCCCAGAACGGTTAGCCGTCTCGTTCCCCTTGCCTCCTTGGACCCCAGTTACGTACGCGACGGCAGGGAACGAGCTGGGGTGCTCAACGGATGCGACGTCTGTCACGCCGTCGGCATCGAAAAGCAATGTTGACCGCCGACGAGCGCTGATAAACAACCCCATCCCGGCATGGGTCAGTCACTCGGAGGCACCATCGACTCCCCGCGGCCGAGAGGCCTGCGGGTAGCCGCCGCGCGGCCGGGGTCCTCCAGGTCGTCCGACAGGTGGTCTTTCCGGCACTCGAGAAAATGTGCTGCTGAGATTTCTGCACTCCCTGAGAGGACGGACCGCAGACGAACAGTCTTGGCTGCTTGATCGGAGACGGAGACGGGCTTGTGGTGATACCAGCCCACGCGCGAGCCCGGGGCAGGCCGGCCCCAGCGCTGCGCGGTTCGGCCCGCTCTGGACGACACAAACACGGCACGACCGCGCCAAGGGCAACGTCAATACACCCGCGCGATACCTGCCAAACCGTCAAAGCTTGAACCAAGAGGGAGCCGTCGAGACCTTGCACAAGAGGGAGCCGTCGAGACCTTGCACAAGAGGGAGCCGTCGAGACCTTGCACAAGAGGGAGCCGTCGAGACCTTGCACAAGAGGGAGAGCCGCAGTTTCAGCGACGACCGTGCGCATCGGAACCCTGGGAGACGGCTGGCACCCACGGCATGGAATCCTCACAAGGCCGTCTGTAGCCATGGCGCCGACGAGAGATTCCAGACGTCTCGATGCGGTAACACCCAGTGGTCAGTCTTTGGCCCTGCTTTTGCCATGTCGATTGTCACGGGCCCCTTCTGTTGTCAGAGGCGTGGGCCGGTAGCGTGCCGCAAGTTTGCACTCTGGATGGTCTCGATGTACGGTGAGGGAGGCAGAGCATGTTCGTTGAGTGGTAGCCGGGCCCCAGTCGTGAATCAAGAAATAACAAGAGAAATGGCCGTCGTGTGTTGTCTGTCGTCGTGTCTTGGAAGGTGACTTGGGGGGGTATCCAACACACTAGAATCGTGGCTGCTGTCGATATCCATCCAGGAGTGTCGCTGTATGCCACCGGAACACTGGCTACACCGTAATCTTGCAACTGGCGTCCTCCTGTCATGTCCTATAGGTTATCTATGCCCCGACTCCGCTCACTCCGCTCAACACCCAAGGTACTCTCTCTTGCTGCCTCGTCTCCCACAGCTCTCAGGCAGCCGGCTGGGCTCGACATGTCCTTTGGGGCAGCACCATTATACCTAGCCAGCTTCATCCCGTCCTCCTGGACCGTCTCGTCAGTCTGAAGTGTGGCGCACCCAATGCCGAGCCCCCGGCAATCGGTCGACATGAGTGGGCTCACAGGAACGGGGGGAAGCATAGCCATCGCAGATGGTCCTACCCTACTGCTGGTACAGCGGATCGAGATTGTCGCCCTTCATGGTGTTTCCGAGAAGCCAGTGACCCAGAAAGGCCAGCCGCTGGATCTCTGTTTCGCCCGGCCTCGGCCTCTGCCAACAAGTGCAAGCGTGGCTGGATGACCCGGAAGTCAACGCAGCGGCCGTGTGATGCTGTCATTTCGGTGCGATCTGGTCGAGACGGTGGGGAGCTGGGTGCCCACCGGCGCAAGTTGGTGAGCTTGAGACGAGACACAGGGCGGGATGCTGGGACCATGCGGAACTGGGACTGACTCGGGCTCGAGATCGGGATCTGGCTGGCAGGAGGTAATCGTGTCGATGCTGGCGACATTTAATCAACAAGTCCTGAATCACTTGAGGATCCGGCTTGGGCAAAAGGTAACCATCACGGTGCCGCCGAGGGTTCCTCGGCGACGGAGCTGAGCGTTTCTGTGAGAAGTCTCCAGTTGGGCGCAAACATCATTTCTCAACGGGCCGTCAACGTTGTTCACCAGCAGGGATGATGGGGGAGGGGATGGCGCTCAAAAGGGTTGCAGTTGGTGCTGCTGTCCCTCTCATGGTCAACTTGCTTGCTGGGAGGAGGTCAAAATATTCTTTTGGCGATGGAAGATGACATGCTTGTTGTTGCTGTTCGAGAGTTGCGTCTGTTCCGCCAATACACTGTTGCAGAGAGTATCCTTTTCGTTAACTGGAACGGAACTGAAGGCAGAGGTGAGGCATGGTACTGTAGTCAGAGCGAATAGACGATGGCCGCTGCTGGTGGCAGGGGAACGGCCGCTGGAACGGGTAAGAACACAGTAAGCGAAGGAGAGATGGGGAGATGAGTGACATGGAGACTGGCTACAGTGTCGTTGCCAGTGGACCACCCACCACTGGTTGGTCTGGTCGCGCCTGCTTCTGTGTCTCAATCGGCATCAATGAATGCATGATTGCGACGCTCATCACCGTACTACGTTCATGTTGTGCAAGCGAGTCTCATCGCAGTTAAAGCTCGAGCGCATGCTGCTTGGGTTCGCCAGCGTGCTCGATGCCCCACTGTCCGGCCTGCAAGCTCGGGTTGTTGCGAGTGTTCAGCAGGACGTCGTGGAAGAACGCCAATACCCACCACGCTCGCGAGCGTCCTGGAGCCTCCGGGCGTGTGCCGCTGACACTCTGCGCCACCCGTAATGGCATTCTCGATAGCCCAGTTATTCATGCAGGTGTTAGCAGCCATCTCATACTGTAGCACTGTCCTCGTCTCCGTCAAGCGGTGAATGGCGTCGCGAGAGCTTGTGCGTCGAACATGCGTCCTTGTGACAAGGGCGGCGTGGGGATTGGAAAGAGTGGGCGGAGCGGCCTGAGTGAGCGGGGCGACTTGGGCAGACGGAGCTTCAAGCGGGAGAGCTGCAAGGGACGCGGTTGGAACCTAGACTCTCGGCGGGCAGTGCGCCTGCCCATGCACCTTCACCGACAGCAGTCTGAAGGGAAAGACCACATCCAAAGTCGCAATAGTGTGTTAAGCGCATCTGTTCTCCCTTACGCCTACAGTTCCCTGTCCTGTGCTCTTGCCAGCTGCTGGTCGTGCCGTGATGGTCTATGTAGACCTGAGATCTCTTCGTTTGTCGTCACGACCACACCCGCCGCCGAGGTTGTCGTGGTTATCGCCTTGCGCATCGGTCTGCAACTCCTGTGGTCACCACCGTCTTCACACGCGCACCAATCCTGGCACCCACGAGAAGGGTTGTCCTCGCACCTGCCGAAAGCAAGTGCCAGGCCTGTCAATCGTGGTTGCGACGTCAAGTGAGGTTAGTAGCGAACCAGGAATGAGTGAGAGGCGAAGTTAATACCAAAGAGCAGCAGCGGCATACTCCATCAGAAACTCAGGGAGGTGATTTCCACCTTTACGTATCGCATTGGTTGTACACCGTTATGCCAAGATCGCCTTTCGCCCGGTAAGAGTGTCAATATGTCACCATTGTCGTCCGTTGCAAGCAAGTTGTGCACAAGTGCAGCCACGCTGAGCTGCGGGGTATATCATAAATGAGAGATGTGAGCACGGGATCCAAGGCTGGCGCATATGTACAGCCAACAAAGGCATAGAACCTTCCAGAACGATCAACACCTGCGATCAATACCTTGGCGTGCCTCTTCCTCGCGATACTCGAACATGATCTGGATGCCGATAAACAGGCAGCTGCACGCGAGCACCATAAACGTCCACCCGCGGACAGTGAACACGAGCTCGTGCACCAGGTGCTTCATGCCGTCGACGCCGAGCACGAAGCCGACGAGGTTGGCCGCCATCATGAGCAGCACGTTGAAGACCCCGCCGCACGCCGCGACGTGGCGGTACCACCAGCGGTCACCGTATTTGCTCGCGGGCACGAGTGCGCGGCCGAGCAGCTCGGGGAGGATGAACAGGCTGACAAGCCATCCCCAGGCTAAGAGCTTGAACGAGAGGTCGTGCCACAGAGCGACAAAGGTGAACACCAGGGTTGTGGCGAGGAATATCCGTTTCGAGCCGCCGATGGGGATGTAGATGTACCGCACGATCCAGAGGTTGTAGCTCCTGTGCCACGAGCGCCAGAAGCCCAGAGTCGAGTAGTTGTTTGCCACGCAGCGGACCATGTTCTCGGGCGGGTCGACCCCGTCGAGAAGCGCCCAGAGGCGGAAGAAGCGCCATGGGATGAGTAGCTGACAAGTCAGTCGACCGCCTTTGGTGATCCTGTAACCTACCTTGAGCCAGACGACCACCAGGTTCCAGAATCCAATCATGCTCAGGTCGGCAGGGCTGTTGCCAAACCATGCCTGCGTGTCCTTGATGGCGACAACGTACATGGTGTGGAGGATGCTCTCCATGGTGAGCATGCAGAACGCAAACCGCAAGGCGTACGACACACGCTCCTTGCGCGTGATGGTGAGCGGGTGGTTGAGCTGCCACACAAAGTCGTTGAACGTCATGATCGGACCAGCAATGTACAGGGGGGCGTACAGCACGTAGGCAAGGTAGTTGCAGAGGCTGTAGTCCTCGGCCGCGACCGAGGACGCGGTGCGCGAGCGCTGGTCGGCAGGAACAGAGGTGGGCGGCGGTTGGCGACGGTGGGCGTCAAGCACAAACGAGACGATGCGGAGCATGGTGATGTTGAAGCCAATGTTCCAGCGGGGGAGGATGCCACTGTAGGCCGGCGAGTCGAGAAAAGCCAGTGACGAGCTCAGCCAGCCGAAGCGGTAGCCGTTGAACCTTTCGTTTGCGAAGAGGATGGCCATGTTGCCCACAATCACGATCGCGGGCCATACATGCGAGAATGCGGGGGACTTGGGAGCCTTGGCCGCGGCGTAGTTGGCACCCAAGATGATGAGGATCTTGACCATGGACGCGCCGTGAAGGGCGACGAGGAGGATGATGCCCGCCGACGCGAGGAACCGTGCGCGCCCGGCCCCAGAGGGCCATACGCGCCGGGCAATATGTGACGGGATGGTAAAGGCGGTCGCGAGGGCAATCAGCGGCCAGAAGTTGCCACGGAACGTGTGGTACTGGGCGTCGCTGTCGTCGACCTGCCGGCCGTACATCCAGCCCGGCGACAGTTTACGTTGGAACAGCCACCAGTTCTCGTTTGACGCTGCATGTCAGCGTCAGCGCGGGGTCATGCAGGACAGGACGGCGGGCGTGTTCCATGTGGCCCGCGACTATCCACTCGGGAGATGGGAGTAGGGAGCGACGGGGGATGTGGACGCCACGGGGACGGCCGTTCACGGACCACGACTGGCGACGCACAGTCCGGATCGTGTGCGGGAACAGCAGCATGCTCAGGCGTCTCGGCAGCGCTCGGCGAGGCTCGCGCGGCTCCCCGCGGCTGCGCAGAGAGATGATGATGCGCCTGTACTCACGCCGACTTAGCCGCATCGGCCACCACACGAGCCACGGGACGACGAGGACAAATGCGAGGTAGTAGAAGTAGAACTCGGGGGTGCGCCATCGCGGGGGGGGCGGCTCGGTGGTGCTCCTGCGGTTGCACCCGGGAATGGCGACGGTGAAGTCTGTGATGTTGTGCTTGGGCGTGCCGTGGCCGGCAGCGCCGGGCTGGAAGTGCAGCTCGTGGGAGGGAGCGGGGGAGGGGGAGGCCCGGGACACGGCTGCAGACGAGGACCCCTCCTTGCGCACGTTGTGGAGAGGAATCATCCTGGGAGCGGCTGGGGACGACGGAGCGGAGGGCTGCGGCGACGGCGTGAGCCGGAGGGAGGGAGGGGGAGAGGCGGAGGAGCGAGCGTCGGAAGTGGGAGCGATGCGGCCGGGTGGTGGAGACGAGGAGGGGCGCGGCACCTGCAGATGGGGTCAGTCAGTTGCCGGGGCCGCTGTGGCTGCAGCTTACCCGCGGTCGCATGGTCTGAGAGGGCGGCGGCGGCGGCGGCGACGACGGCGACGACGGCGACAGCGACGGCTGCGGCGACGACACGACGGATGGTGTGGGAGGATGACAAGAGGGTGGAGCTCGTCGTGTCCGCCGTCGTCCCGGGAGCCGGCGACGAGCTGCGGTGGAGGCAAACAGTGCGCGGACGGCGAGGCCGTGCCTGCCGCGCGGTGGCCACCCGGCGATCGCGTGGCGGGCCATGCGCTGGCGGCCGTGCAGGACGGGCAATGGCCTCCATGCATGGCAGGAGCAGCGACGCGGCAGGAGGATGCATGTGGGGGCGACATGGTGGCCGAGCGGGGTCGCCAGGTCGCGGGGTCGCTGGGTCGCCCGTGGAGGACGGGGAGCAGCGATCGCGTCGAGGCACAACGCGTCTGCTGTCTGCCGAGGGTGCTGGGAGCTGCTGGCCGACAGGGGGAGCCCCCCCGGGGTTGTCTGCTCTGTGCGTGCTGGCCACCGCTCGTCCTGCGGGCCATCTAGAAGAGGAGCAGACGGGGGTGGACGCCTGGGAGGAGGGGCTAGAGGATCTGCCAGCAGCAGCCCAACCACAGTCCTCCCGCAAGCCCAGGCGGCGAGCTGGAGTCCTGCCGGTGGTACATCAGCCCTGGGGCTGAGGGACTGAGGGCACAGAGTGAGTCCATGTCCGCAGGGCGACGGGAACTGGCCGGGTTGCAGAGCTGGCAGGCCGGCCAGCGGAGCGGAGCGGCGGCTGGGATCGGGGACCAGGCCATGGGACCCCGAGCTCATGTAGCCCAGAAGCCGTCCCTCCCATTTCCTCTGGCGCGCGGCGCACCTCGCGTGTTGCAGAGTGGCCGGCCGTGGCCACAAGGCGGGTGGCTGCCTGGCGTGTATGAGGTATCAGCAACAGCGTCATGAAGCGGTACCGAGGTCTGACCGCTCCGTGGAGAGTCAGCGACGGCGGTGTTCGACCAAGAGTGGCCGCGAGCGCCGTCGCCAGACGGCCATTGGCGACCTGAGCAGGGTGTCCGGAGACGGCCATTGGCGACATGAGCACAGGGAGGTGTCCGGAGACGTCGAGTCCTCTCCGCGCGCCTTGCTGGAGACAGCGGGCTGCACCCCGTCTACCGCCTGGGTGCAGGCACTCGCTATAAAGCGCGAATGCCTAATGTCTCGCTCCCACCTGCGAGGCCGGCCGTAGATCAGCCTGCTCGAGCTTGTCGCAAGTGGGCAAGCACCTGCGACCGAAACGCAAGCGCTGGGGTGCGGCCAGCCGGGCTTTGTCTTTATCCTTCGGCAGGATCGCCCGTCGGGCGTATCAGATAAGCAGAAAACGATCGGCACACACAACAAGCATAGTGTTTGTAGAGTACTCTCCAAGACCACGTCGTCGATCGCGTCCGTGTATGCGGCAACCTCTCGCGTCTTGCCTCTGGGGCCTCTCGCGTCTTGCCTCTGGGGCCTCTCGCGTCTTGCCTCTGGGACCTCTCGCGTCTTGCCTCTGACAACCCCGTCTTGCCTCTGGGACCTCTCGCGTCTTGCCTCTGGGACCTCTCGCGTCTTGCCTCTGACAACCCCGTCTTGCCTCTGGGACCTCTCGCGTCTTGCCTCTGACAACCCCTTCGCATCTCGCCCCGACACCCCTCTGCACCGTACAGCGAGCTCCAGGGCCCCCACTGGAATACGGCTCCCCCACAAGGGCCCATGGAGCCAGCACAGTCGCCACCCAAGCTCCGGCCCTGGCTGCCGGGGCGACCGCGTGGGAGTCGGCCGAACGAGTCTGAGCCAAGCACGCCGTCAGTGGTCATCGAAAAGGTTTTCCTGGCTTGGCCCGCCCGACCCCCCCGCCAGGCGAGCGCGCACCAAGGTTTGCACCGCAACCCCGCAGGCCCAGCGAGAGCTGCATTATCAGATTGGACGTCACACCTCGGCTCTTGACAAGCTTTCTCATCCACTCTGTCGCTCGCCGGCTCTCTCATTGTCCCCCATCGCCTCTCCATCCGCAGTGAGGCACTCGTAAGCAACCGCCCACCTCGACGCCGTCTCCATTTTCGTTTTCACCCATTGTCCATTACCCCTTAGTCGCCCGCTCTCTCTCTCTCTCGCTCTCGCCTACACCCCCTACCGCCTCCCCCTCCCCACCATGCAGTGCCCCGTCCCCCACAACGACACCGTCCTCCCCGCGGACCACCCCGCGGTCCCCGCTGCCTCTCTCTCCGCGGCCACCTCGGGGTCGGACACGCCCGCGTCGTCCAGCATCACCCCCTCGTTCCAGCCCAACGCACCCGCCTCGGCCCTCCCCAAGGAGGGCTCCCTCGCGGCGCTGCTGTACGAGTCGGGCGACGCCGACGGCATCCGCCCGACCACCGTCGACGAGTGGCCCCTCCCCGCCGACCTCGACATGGCGCGCCCCGTCTCCGAGCTCCTCCGCAAGGGCACCCAGCGCGCCCACGTCGCCGCCGAGCACTCTGACGGCGCCGTCGCCCTCACCAACGGCCAGCTCGAGCTCCAGGAGTATGTCCGCTGGCTCGCCGTCATCTGGCGCGTATACGAGTGAGTATCAGCGAGCGTCAGCGACTAGAATTTGTGGCGGGCCCGCCATCATCAGCATCTCGCTCCCCTTATCTCCGCACGGCCATGGTGGCGAAAACGTGCTGACACCCCCGCCCAGCGTTCTCGAGACGGGTCTGGCGACCCACGCGGGCAACCCCGTCCTGTCGCCGACCTACAACCCCACGCTGCTTGCCCGTGCCCCCGAGGTCGCAAAGGACATTACCTTTCTGCTGAAGCGTCTCCCGAAGGCGGTCTCGGCGCCGTCCAAGCGCCCGCTCGCGCTGGCGCCCGGCATGGCGCTCCCGCCGTTCCCCCTCCCGCCGTTCCTCGAGGAGGTCTTTGTGTTCACGCCGTCCGCGCTGCAGGTCTACCTCGACCGCCTGAGCGAGCTGGCCGCCTCCGAGGCGCTGGCGCCCCGCCTCCTCGCGCACGCCTACGTCCGCTACCTCGGCGACCTGTCGGGCGGCCAGATTATCGGCGCGCGCATGCGCAAGGCGTACGGCCTCCCGGGTCTCGACGGCCGCCGCTTCTACTACTTTGACATGGGCGGCGACTCGGCCGCTGCCGAGGCGGGCGAGGAGACTGTCGGCGAGCGCAAGAAGAAGCTCAACGACGTCAAGACCTGGTACCGCACGGGCATGGACGAGGGTGCTGGTGACAGCGCGGACCTCAAGGGTGAGTGGATGATGCAAAGGGAGATGGAGCAGACGGTGCTTTGCGTGCCAGCGCGTGGATCATATCAGCCGCCACCAAACCACAGTCGCCACAATGACTGACACACCCAGCCGCCCTCGTCAAGGAGGCCAACGTCGCGTTCATGCTCAACACGCACCTCTTCTCGCTCATCAACCCCCCGACTGCCGAGAAGCCGCGGTACTATGAGAAGATTGCGACCGAGAAGGAGCGCCGCGAGCGCCTCGCGGGCCCGCCCCCGTCCCTCTCGGAGCGTCTCGTGCGCATGGGCTGGATGCTCGCCGCCGCGTTCCTCATCATTGCCCTCCTCCAGGTCGCCGCGCCGCATCTCGAGCCGCACGTCCGCCCCGTCTGGGACCAGACCATCTCGCCCGTGCTCGCCGACACGGTTGTCCCGTGGTACAACACGCATGCCGTGCCGGTCCTGGAGACGGTCAAGGAGATCCTGCAGCGCACGATGGCTGCGCAGACGAGGCAGCTGCTCTAAGTGTCTGTATCTCTGGTCACCACCTCGTGCAATCTGGTGTGATCTGGTCCTAGGGATCCGGGGACAACTGCAGTGGCTGGCCATCTATCGAGTTGTTCATCAAAGGGAAGAGTGTGGATAGAGGACGAGGGGGGGGGACAACTACAATTGTACAACGTTCTGATGCCATTTATCTTGCTGTCTTGTCAACATCCTTTGCGTGCTGCCCGTCCACGCGCAGCGAGTGTCAAGTGCCGCTGTCAAGTGCCGCGAGCCGCAGAGCAGCCGCAGGTGTAGAGCAACCCCAGAGCACCCACCAGGTTGGCCAGCGCCATGGCCGATGGCCATGACCGGCGGGCTCGAACCCACTACTACCCTCTTGGCCCCCAGCGCGTGCAGCAGGACGCGATGGGTAGCGCCGCGCTGCGACGTTCGCACTGCCAGATCGTTCGCTCGCCCCACCCTGTGCACCCCCGACAGGTGCTGGGCTGAGTAATACTGTTGGCGCAGCCGGCGCACTACCGCCAGCGGCACGTGCTCGCGCGGCGCCCGGCAGCCTCCCCAGCATGCACAGCGCATACGAGCGGATGAGCTCCGCCTCTGACAGTCGCCGTGCATGGATCAGTGTCTTACTATCGTCCACTTCGCGCCGCGGCTGGCAGACCGCGACGGATGCGTCGTCGTCGGCATCCCCCCTGCCGCGCAGAGCCCGTGGTGGCACGATGGCGGGCATTTCCGGCACCAGCCTATCGCGCCATCGCTCACCATGGCGTGTCCTTCACAAGAGTCTGTTCACCACACAGAACACGACCCGCTGGGCAACTGCTGCCGCGCGACTGCTGCCGTACCGACCTGCATCTGCACATCTAGTCTACGAGTCTAACCCTAGTGGGTGCCGTTGGTAGTGGCGACGGGGGACGCGGCGGCCGAGACGGGCGCGGGTGCGTCGGCCTCCTCCTCGGCGAGCAGGCGCTCGGCCTCGAGGGCAGCCATGCAGCCCGAGCCGGCCGAGGTGATGGCCTGGCGGTAGCGCTTGTCCTGGACGTCGCCGGCGGCGAAGACACCGTGGACAGAGGTCTGTGCCGAGCCGGGAACAGTGACAATGTAGCCGTCCTCGTCCGTCTGGACCTGGCCCTTGATGAGGGCGGTGGCGGGCTCGTGGCCAATGGCGTAGAAGAGGCCGTTGACAGCGAGCTCGCTGGTCTCGCCCGTGCGCGTGTTCTTGAGGTTGAGGCTGCGGAGGAGCTCGCCGTCGCCCTTGCACTCGGTCGCCACCGTGTTCCACAGGACAGTGACCTTGGGGTGCGACACAAGACGCTTGGCCATGATCTTGGACGCGCGCAGCTCGTCACGGCGGACGAGGACGTAGACGTGCGAGGCGTACTTTGTGAGGTACATGGCCTCCTCGGCGGCAGAGTCACCGCCACCAATAACGGCAAGAGGGTTGTTACGGAAGATCGGGACCGCACCGTCACAGACGGCGCAGGCCGAGATACCCGACTGCCAGTACGTGTCCTCTCCGGGGAGGTTGAGGCGCTTGGCCGACGCACCGGTGGCGAGGATGATCCTGCGAGGTTAGCAACTGGTGGTGAGACAGGTGGACGCGGAAAGTTCTCGATGGCCGATGACGCCGCTCCGCGCCATCCCGCAGTATTCCGAACCGGAAGCTAGTCGTTCCCATGGCAGCCTCCAGAACACCACGAGTCGGCAAATGTTCGCCGCGCAGCACACTCACGAGTCGGCCGTCATAAAGTCGGCATCCTCCTCCTCGCCCTCGGTCCAGTACTTGAAGGGACGGCTGGAGAGGTCGACCTTGGCGATGGTCTCAGTGATGATCTCCGTGCCGAAGCGCTCGGACTGGGCACGGAACTTGTCCATCATCTCGGGGCCGGTCACACCCTCAGGGAAGCCGGGGAAGTTCTCGACATCAGTCGTGGTGGTGAGCTGACCGCCGGGGGCGAAGCTGCGGAGTGTTAGTGATGACTCATGAGATTATGATATCGGCCGAAGTAGATAAGGGCTGGTCGCAGCACCGGAAAAAGGAGAAAGAAAAAAGAAAAAAAGAAAAAAGGAAAAAAAAAAAAAAACAGGCTTCGAAAACATTCTTTGCCGGGTAGCATGTCCGGCGTCTGACTGCCCCGCTTGGCGTGCTGTGCAGACTCACCCATTCGCGAGCATGCCCTCGTAGAGGACGGGGTTGAGGTTGGCACGCGCAAGGTAGATGGCGGCGGTGTGGCCGGCAGGGCCCGAGCCGATGATGACGACCTGCGAGTGCTTCTTGGCCGAGCGGGGGCCGTGGCTGGGCGGAACGCAGACCTGGGGGATGGACATGTTGGCAGCGGCGGAGTGTGGGGAGACGGTGCCGAAGCGGGTTTGTTTTGGTTGTTTCGAGTCTGTCGAGTAAGGAGCGAGGGCGGCTAGATGCGACGATGCGGCGGCGGCGGCAGACGACGACTGGGGAGGGGCGGCGGTGTGGAATTGACGCGGAGGAAGAGCGCAGAGGATGGGTCGGGGGAGGGCGATGCGTGCCCGGAGGGTGCGGGATAGGAGAGAGATGGTGGGCAAAAAGGTGGGAAGAGTGACGAGAGCGAGAGATGGAGACGATGATTAATAACGTTGTCGCCGCAGGCAACACGGTGGACGCGGCAGTGGCGGCGACTGCCAGTCCGAAGCGGCGCAGGCCTGCAGGGCCGAACGGGTGCTGGAAACCCGGCGCTTACCTAATCTGCCTGATTGATAACTCCTTCACCTCGCAGTCCTCATCTGCCCGTCGTGGCCGTCGTCGTCGGCCGTGCGGCACAAGTGCTCCGTACAAGTGGTACATGCAACTACCAGGGTCCATCACCGTCGGCCATCTACCGCACAGCAGCTCCAGGATCAATCAACAACCAAAACTCTCCGACCTGGGACGCGCGACGCGACCCGGGCCATGAGCTAAACCTCCACTTGTGGGCGCAGGCCTGGGGCTGTCAGTCGTGGGTCCTCGGTGCACGCGGTGTTGTATAATCAACTCACCGTGCAGCTGCCAGAATGCGACACGAGACAACGAGACCCCAATGCCAGCATAGTGTTGGCACTGGGATAACAAACACATCGCCGCCGGCCGTCTGCTGCAAAAGCAACTTGCAGGATCGGCCGTCAACGAAAGTCTCCGACCTGGGACGCGACGCGACACGACCCGGCCATTAGCTAAACTTCCACTTGTTGCCGCAGACCTGAGGCTGTCAGTCGTCGTCCTGGGCGCGCGCCACAGTTGGACCATCAACTCACCGTGCAACTGTTGTCGCAAGAGGAGACGCGAACGAAAACCCAATGTCAGCATTCTGTCGGCATGGTGATAACAACCGTTGCACATACGAAACAAAGGTCTGCAACAGTCAGTAATCATTCACGATACCTTGACACATCAAAATACTCACAGTCATAGGCTCATCTGCACTGCGGGTCTGCATCTGGTAGTACGTGCACTTGCGCTGCTGGCAGCGTCCGCATTTGAACGCATCCGTCTCGGCCTGCAGGGTTCAGTGTCTGTTCCAAAACGGAGGCTGCCGCTCGCGCCACCCACCTGTACCTCGCCCACCGACTTGGCCTTGAACAGGTTGTTCTGCTCAATCTGCTCGTTCAATGCGCGAACGCTCTCGGACGCCATTTCCTCCTTGGTCATGCGCACGACCTTTTGGGCGGTGACGAGGCCGAGGACAATCTCGTTGCGCAGACCGGGGTTCCCCTTGTCCTTTAGGTTAAGGAAGAGCGAGCGGATTTCTAAGCATGGTAAGTATGCTCCCATCACTTGGTACGGCAACTCACTTCCACGGTAGTCGTTGCCCGTCGAAAAGTTCAGAAGCCGGAACGTCTCGGCCTCGATGGAGATGGCACGCTCTGTCAGGACCTTGATGCTCGCATTCGAGTCCATCGCGAGAGCGTCATAGACGAGCGCAACGCACTTGTCACGGACCGGGTCGGACCCCCCATCCTTACTGTCAGCGCGTAGCGTCGTGGCGACACCGTCGCTTTTGGATGTACGCGGGACGGTGCGCGCCGAGTCGATGGTGGACAGCGGCGCGGGCGAGTTGGAGCCGCCCTTGGCTGCCTTGACATCGGGTAATGAGCTGGATGGCGAGGCGGCGGCGGACGAGCCGGCAGCATTGCTCTCGGCCTTGACGCGCTTGACAGGCTCCTCGCTCGCCTTGTCCGTCTTCTCTTCGTCGTTGCGCTTGCGTTTCCGCTTCTCTACCGCGTCCTTCCAAAGCTTGACAATCTCCTTGGCAAGCGACGAGACGCCGGGCGCAGCATTTGTTCGCAACTTGCCGACGGCAATACCGGCACGAGAGGTCTGGGGTGTGTAAGTTGGAGGGAACAAGTTCCGCGGCAACGCTGGAGGGTCGTGGCGCACAATCCGGAGACGGTGCTATCTCGGGCCACACGCTTGGGCTCATCCCACGCGACATCCGACGGGCATTCGGGTAGTGGGGCAGTAGCAAAACGGCATGCAAGCAGAGTAGCAGACCATTCGTGAGGCTCTCTGACCTGTCCCGCGCGTCGCGGCCGAGGGCTCTAGCGAGTGCACGCTAGGGTCTCCGTGTGCTTCCGAGGCAGACCTTGGTCACACGAGCGGTCGGGCGATTGGGACGCTCCCTCGTTCACCCCACACGATACTCACCCTCAGCAGCTCCTCAGTAGGCTTAAACTCGGCCTTGAGCTTCTTGAGGATGCGGATAATTTCCTGTTTGTCAGCGTCGGCAGACGGGGCGAGAGTGGTGGGTGGCGTGCGGCCAGGCAAGGAGCAAGGCGGGCGGGCGTTTGAGGCCGCCGGCACTGGCGGCAAGCCCGTGTCCGCCATTACGGTCACCACGACGCCCAACTGGATGGGCCCATGTACCGTCGTCCTCGATATCGCGTTCCCTCCGCAACTGGAACGAGCTCCCTCGTCGCCTCGCCTGTCCAACGGAGGCCGCGCGTTGCCGCGGACGCACCACACGCCCGCGCCGCCGCCGCGTTCTCACGCACCTCGGTCTTGGCCGCAGCGACCGCTTCGTTCAGCTCCTTGACCGTGTCCGTTAGGGTGGCCGCATCCATCGTTGCGGGTAGGCTACTTCACAAACAGCAGATGGAGAAAAAAAAGTGGAGGCGGCGTTCCTCACGAGCCTTGATTCCTTGTTTACAAAGGAGGGGGGGGGGTTTCGCTTGGGATCGCGTCGTGCCGCAGCGCGTGCTGGAGCTGAGGCGGTGGAGTCTGGGGGTGGGTGGCCGGCGGCAGGTGTTCCGACGGGGTGTGAGGAGGAGGATGAAGAGGAAACACGAGAGAGAGATGGGATTGCTCGTCGACGTCGACCGAGACGTCTTGCTCGCTAATGTCATGTTCTTATCCACAGTTGCTTGTGTATCTTTTGCTGGCGGCCTACTGCGAAACGGGAGCAAATTCGCGACATCGATCCCCCAGGTGCAATGCACCCCACGGCACATCCCGAGTGGCACAACGCGCTCTCATCTATGCATGCTCCCTCACGTCTCAGAGCTCTGGGGACAGAGCAGGACTAGTATCAGGATCTCACCGCCCTCACTGTTTAAAGAGAGGCTACAGCTGCTCACGGGCGGTCGGCAAACGGGTTCAAGCTCGGGCTGGGGTGGCGGGGCGCGCACGGGAACTGCGCAATGACAGCGTCCGTCGGCGCTGACCCCGCCGTCGCCGACCCCGCCGATTCCGACCCCGCCGACGCCGACGCCACAGAGCAGGGCGGTAGCAGCGGTGAGTTGAACGGGTTGTCGTCGAGGAACGGGTTCTGGGCACCGGCGGCAGGACCAAGCGGGAGGCGCATATGCTGCCGTTCCGGAGTGGTGAATGGCTCGATGGTGTTCTCGCGCTCGCGCTTCCGGCGCTCCACGGCGGGTAGGAGGAGATGCGACACAGGCGTGCGCGGATGAGAACCGGACGGGGACGCATGCGCGTGTATCGGCTGGGGCAGGGCAAGCGTGAGTCCTGGTGCACTGGCAAGGGCGCCGGCCAACGTGCTGGCCCCGCTGCCGCCGCCGGTGTGGTATTCAAGCTCCGGGAGACGGGGTACGGGGGGGACGCGCCGCGTCTCGGGGTCCGGCGTCCGCGTCCCGTGAGTGTATCCAGCCACCGACTCCGAGTCCATGCTGGACGCCGGACCTCTGCCCGGGTTGGCGACGACGAGACCACACGGGTTACCGAGCTCGGAGACGTGTGTGGGGGGCTTGTCTGCGGCCACTGCGTGGACGTCGTCCCCCGCCGGTGCCCCGCCGGCCTGCCAGCTGAACATGGTGCGGAGCCGGGAACTGAAACGGTTGCCTTTGGTGTCAGGGGCCGTGTTGCGGGGGCTACCGAACGTGTCGCCCGACACTTCATCCGAGGAGTTATCAAGCGACTGGGTGAGCGTGCTCTTCCAGCTATCGCGCACTCGAGTGCCAGCCGAGGGATGGCCGGGGCGAGCGGACTCGGTGCCCGTGCCCGAATCATCCATGGCGGAAGCGCTCGTGAACGAGACGCCCCAGGTACCGCTCTCGCGGAGGGCACGGTTGGTGAACGAGCCTGCGGCGGCGACCAGCGGCGGGACCTGTTGTAGCAGTGCGTTCCTGCCCTCCGAGGACTGGTTGAGGCCTTGCATCTGGAGGAAGGCCTGTCCTGGGGCTGCGAGGTGCGCGATGGACGCGCGCGATGACGGGCGCGAGTCACCCTTCTCGCTGTCCGAGTGACTCGGCTCCTTGGCTTTGTTGCCCGTCAAATACGGCAATGCGTCGCTCCACTGCCATCCGCGGCGGGTGGAGGAGGGGTTCCTACCACCGGAGCCACTGCGCTTCTGATAGCGCGCCTTACGCCACGCATCGTGCTTTTCCGCCAGGCCGCTGTGCCAGATGACTACCGCGACGCCGACGGCTAAAATGACGGCGTAGACCCCGAGGAGAGCGCCGTAGACGAGTAGCTCCGCGCGGAGCGCATTCTCAAAGTACCCGACCAGCTTGCCGATTACACCCTCTTCGCCGTCGCCGCTGCCGCCGGCTACCGCGCTCGCCAAGGGCTCAGCGAGTTCTTTGGAGCTGTCTTCGGAGATGAGGAGGACGTCCTCGGACACACGAGGGAGCGTCACATGTGCGTGTTCCGACACCCATGTAAGGCCCTTCTCCAGGTTGTCAACCTTTGAGCCCAAGACGCAGTACAGAAAATTGTTAATGGGGTTAAACAGAATGGTGCCTCCAAAGGTGACTTTTAGGACTGCAGGGTTAGCGCGGGCCGTCAAACGCCGTGTGCTCACTATTCTCCACGTCGGCATAGAACGCGACGATCGTGTTGTTGAGTGTCACAGCAGTGCCGTTTATCCACGGGCCAAACATCTTGGAATTGATCGAGTCTTCGAGGTTTGTAATGACCGTGTTCATCTCGACCGAATACTGGCGTGAGGCATTGACTGAGACGGCGTTCAGCCACACAGCAACGTCGGTTGTCGACAAATTAATGTTCTGCTGGGCCTGGGACTCGGCGCGGGTCCTAAGAGCATCCAGCGCGAGCAGCTGGCACTGAATGGCGATGAGGCCCACGACCGACATGATCAGGAGCGTCAGGCATGTTGGGTGCGAGAGGTACGAGAGCAGCCAGCGGATGTTGTTGCGTGAGCGCGACGACAGGTTGAAGCGATCGAACACGGGGCGCGAGTAGCGCTCGAGCATGGGGTAGTCGACAATGGCGACAACGGCCCACGCGTCGGGGTGGTTGTGGCGCGGCACCGTAGCCCACTCTCCCTCGATCGCCTCAACCGCGTCCTTGAGCGCACGCCAACGTCGCCACTGCCAGAACGCCAGCGCGGCCCAGGCAGCCACCACAAAGACCGCCAGGGCTAGGATGGCTGCCGTGCCCAGGTTGTACAGCGCGCGCGACGTGTTGTCGATCAGCGATGTATCCATGTCACCGCAGAGCGTGTCCTGGAGGCTCTTGGCGTTCTCCCCCTCCAGGCTGTACAGCGAGGGCACGGGGTAAATTGTGTCATTGAGACCTGCGGCAATCTCGAGGCGCGTCGTGTTGATTTCCTTGATAAGCAGCTGCAACGGAATGTCGAGGATCTCGTTCATCTTCTCGCGAATGTCGTTCAGGTCTGGCATCGACGAGTTGAGCTTGATGAGCGAGTCCTCGAAGTCCGTCGGAATCGTCACGTTTTCCAGCCACGAGAGTTTGGGGATCGACATTTCGGGCACGTCAAAGTTGATGCCAATTCGAGACAGAACTGACTGGTGCGTTAGAAATAGAACCTCAACAGAGTGGGGGAACAATAAGAGCTGGGTACACACCGAGACGCCTCCCAATGCCGACTTGACGAGGGCATTGGCAGCGGCAATGTCATCTAGAATCCCTGTGCGAATGGCGTTGAGCGAACTTGTGACTGCGGCAGAGATGTCGCGGACGGCCCCAATGAGCACCTCCAGGGTGCCCTGCACGATGAGCTGGATCGTACATAGCAGCAAGCTTCGGTACGTGTCGACGATAAAGTTGACCACGGCATCGATGGCCTGCACACAGTAGATGAGGGCGAGGCCCGTTCCCAGCACAGTAGCCCTCGTCGCCTTGAGCGTCTGTTCGTTTGTCTGCATGGCGAGGTAGCGGGGGATGGTCTGCAGCGACGCCGCTCCCTTGGCGACGCCCTGGCACGCCTCGAGCACCGAATCCCGCAGGCTGGCCGCCAGCTCGGCAGTGGACGAGCGTGTCTGGGCAAGGTGCATGATTGTAAAAATGGGTGGCAGCAGCGCCGGGTTGAAGGCCGACAGCCACAGGCGCGGCGCGAGAGCCAGAAAGGGGCGCAGGCCAGGTCGCTTTTCCGCCTCTACCGCCTCCGCCAGTGTGCGGACGTACGGGGTCATCGGAGTTGCGGGCAGGGCGGGCGGGGCGAGGACCCCGGCTGGTGAACCAGCCTGCACCGAGCACTGGTCAAACGGCTTGCGGGAGACGGGCGTGAGAGGGACGTCGGTCTGGTCTGGGCGGCAGCCGCGCTCCATGGTGAATGGGTCGCCAAGACTATGGTTGGTTCAGAGGTAAGGAAGGATACAGTGCACAAAGAATGTGGCTAGTGTGAGGGGCAATGTCGTTGCCGTTGCGACTGTGCGTGAGGTCAAATCAGTTTAGGATGGACGGAGACGGTGATGGGGAGTGAGGCGAGATGAAGGATGGCGCGAAGAGATCGCTCGCAGTGGGCAATTCATAACGGTGGGGACAGAAAGTCGTTTCTTTCTTCCCGTTCCTCGCAGCATACTAGATTCTCGCTGCTACAGACCCCATCTACGAGACCGCGAGTGTTCCGCTCAGCGCGGGGTTGTGTCTTGGATGCGGCCCACTCCCTGGTGCGGTTTCAAGCGCACGAGACCTGTGATTGTTAGGTGTGTGGGTGTGTGGGTGTGTAACAGCGCGACAGCTCGTGTTCCGTCAGTGTGTCAGTCTGCGGGCCGTTCCCGGGCGGGCATCTGGGGTCGAGCAGAACTCGTACCACTGCTGTGAGAGATGATAGAGAGATGGACAAAAGACGAAATGAGAGACGTGTGGGTTGTTGTTGCTGCATCGGCCACGCCAGGTGCCACATCCGTTTAATTCCGCTCCCACGTGGCAATCTCCGCCCCCGCCCAGCGCTCCCGACGCGCGTTGCGGTGACGAAGTGCCAGAGATACATGACGGGCAGGTCGTCATTGATGCCCTCGAGAGCCAACAACACATCGCCCACACCACCTCCGCTCCAACCACCACGCACCATGACCCTCTTCGCGTCCCACTCCCAGCCAGAGGTCGTCGCCGCCCCCGTCGTCCAGCAGTGAGTCGTGCCAGCGCACCACGGCGGGGCGTCCTGGCCGGCCTCGGGGTCGGTCCACGCCCCGTGGTGGTGGGGCTCGACCCGCCGTCCAAGTCGTCGCGCTCACAGCCCAGCTCGTTCAACCCGTACGAGGACAATGGTGGCTCCATCCTGGCGATTGCCGGCGCCGACTTTAGCGTGATTGCCGGCGACACCCGTCAGTCGCAGGGCTACAACATCCAGACCCGTTATGCACGAAAGGTGTGGCAGCTGTGAGTATGGGTGGAGGACCTGCGCCGCGCGGCGCACGTTGCCCCAGCTGACGAGCAGCACCGACAAGGTCGTTCTCGCGACCAACGGCTTTGCCGCGGACGGCAACAACTTTGTCAAGCGGGTCAAGCAGCGGTTGGAATGGTACGAGGCCGCGCACCACAAGCAGATGAGCATCAAGGCGATTGCGCGCATGATCCAGACGATGCTGTATGGCCGCCGCTTCTTCCCTTACTATGTGTACAATATTCTCGGCGGCATTGAAGAGGACGGGACAGGCGCCGTGTACTCGTTTGACCCCGTCGGCTCGTACGAGCGCGAGGCGTGTCGTGCGGCCGGCGCGGCACAGTCGCTCATCCAGCCATTCCTGGACAACCAGATCTACTTCCGCAACCAGACGTTCCCCGCGGACATGCCCAAGCCCATCCCCGGCAACCTCCCGCTTGCGACCGTGCTCGGCCTCGTCATCGACTCGTTCACGTCGGCCACTGAGCGCCACATCGAGGTCGGCGACGGCCTCGAACTGTACGTCGTGATGAAGAAGGGGCGCAAGGTCGACGACCTCACCACGCCTGGTATTCTGCCCGACGGTATCACGCTCGAGGAGCTGCCGCCCATCGGTGCTGGCGGCGAGGAGCGCACCTTCCTGCTCCGTCGCCCGCTCAAGCGTGATTAAGCGGTGTGGATTCGGACATTGCGGCGCAGCAGGGGCTTGCCCCGCTAGTAGACGAGTACAGTCATGACGGAGTAGCAGCAGTACAGCATGCATGTAACGATATTAACCAGAGCAATGTGCTACCAAATGACGTGCGCCCGGATGGGGAACTGGTGCCCATACTCTGTCGTGAGAAAGTAGTTTGCGTTCAGCTGGCCGGCAAGCGCGTACGCCGCCGCGACGGTTGGACACGTGATGGCCCAGCACGAGATGTTGCTGAACGGTGCCGGGGGCAGGCGCAGCACCGCCGTCGGGTCCTTGTCCGCATATTCCTGGACGAGGTGGCGCACGCCGCGCTTCATCTCCTTGCCAGGCAGGCCGCGCACGAGCACGCGCCGCCCAGAGAGCATGGGGTTGATGGCCCAGTCGACGTCGATGGTATCCCACTCGACGCCGCCGCGTGTGAGGGCAGACTCCTCTGCGCGGCGCAGGAGTGCTGCCGCCCAGTCGCGCGCCTCGAGGACGCAAAAGCCCACGGAGGGCAGGTCGCGCACGCCGCCGAGGCTGAGCGCGGAGCGCGATGTCGCGGGCCCGACGTCGCCGCTCGCACCGAAGAGCGGCCGCGAGGAGATCAGCCGGTACATCTCTTCGGCGTGGCCCGGTGACCGCGCGGTGATGTGGTAGGTGATCTGCAGCGACGCGCGCCGCGGCGCGCCGATTGGCGGCGGTGTCACTGGGACAAGTTAGCAGTGGGGGCAGTTGCAGAGGTTGAGAGCAGTAGCCGAGCTTGTGCGACGTGTTAAACACCCAGGAGGGAGTGAAATGCGTCGACAGTGCTACATCGCCCCAGGCTGGCCCCAGGGTGGCCTGGCACCTGGTTCGCCTGGGACCGCTCGCCGACACTTGATCAGTCTGCCGTAGTGTTTGCCTTTCCTCCGCCATTGTCCCCCCATCTGTGCTGCTTCCAGGACAACTCACGAGATCCAATCGAAAAGTTGAGGTCGACCGCCTGGATCTCTCGCAACGCGCGGAGGACGTCGGACGGGATCACAGTCATCGGGACTTGGACAAGCAGGCATTTCGGGCGCTCGGGTAATCGTCCTGCGGGGAACGACCATCAGCTCGCTCCTTGGCTCACCGCTGTCGCGGCTACGGCGAGCGGCAACGGGTGCACACAAGCAGGCCGCCGGTCGCCTTGGGACACTTACGCGCGGCCGCCAGGGGAAGTGCGGTGGTCAGACCAATATGTGCGCCGGGCTTCTGTGGCCGTTGGGTCCTTTGCACGCTTTGCCCCTTCTTGGGCATCAAGAGGGGCTGGGAGCTCGGCGCTCCTCGTGTCGCGCGTGCAACTCGGCTTGTTAACGGGGCGAGATACGCTCGTGTGGGGCTGAACATGGTGGGCACGAGCTGATAACGCGTCGAGGGATGTGAAGGAGCAACAGCTGGATGCTTCAGGAGGCATGGACAATCTTGGTTGGTCCGAAATTGGCGTAGATCACGTGACCGTTGTCCCAAGACGCGCCTCGATTAGATAACGACATTTGATGGCCTTGGCTTTCTGCCAGCGATGTGGGCGGCGACGTCTGGCTGCAGGGCATATGGTAAAGCAAGGATGGTAAGGTGGGTATAAAGAGGTTCGGGAGGGGCGCCGTTTGGCTGCAGGCACGAATGGTGGCCGTCGTTGACTATGCGCTTTCTTCGATCCCCTCGCCAGTCGGACGAAGCTTCCATTAGTGCGAGGCGCGCTCCCCGTAGATGGGACAGCTGGAATTCGGGTACGCAAGAGGCGCAGGCTAGCAGGCTGTGCAACTCTGTGAGGGAGACATTACGGCGAGTCGTGGGAAGGGGGGCGCGAGCAGTTGGGTCCGAGCTGCCGTGATGTCGGCGGCCGGGTTGTCATTCTCCAGCCTTCCCTTTCGCAGCGTGCCGCACACAATTTGGGGTCCATCATGTGGGTCGCCTGCAAGCTGCCATCATGTCACACCGCGACGCATGGCGACACGGGCAGGTCCGGCTTTCGGTGCCGGGTGTCGACCATCACTGACCACGAGCGACCAGGAGGGCCGCGACCGCAGGCCCGTCCACTCGCTCTGTGCGCCAAACGGCCCCCAGCTCTCACTCCTTGGAAGCGGCGCGAGGACAGCAACTGTCTCTGCGACAGGACCCGGCAGCGGCGCCTGTGCCACACTGCACCGGCTGCGGCAGGTGGCCCAGGTCCCGTTGCGCCGCGGGCGACACAGCGCGGTGCGAGCTGTGTTTGGGTTGCGCGGCCCCCCGCTGGCTCGATTCCTACTCGCGCAGCAGCCGCCGGGGGTCACACTGCGCACCATGCCCGGCCAGGTCAACTGATCATGCGCGGCCGGCCAGCGACGCAACGACGACGCCGGGATGGCTGGCGGCGCGGGCTGCACGGCGCGTGATCCGCTGCGGTGTCGGAGATGGTCGCGGTGCCCGAGCGCCCGTGACGTCACGGGAATGCCTATCATTTCCCCGAAAGTTTGGCAGGGCGCGGCATGTTCGTCTTTCGGCAAAGCACGTCGCATTCCTTCTGACGTCAGCCACAGCGAGCCCTCCACTCCATAACCGCCGGCTCGACACTTTCCAGCTGCGGCTTGACGTTGTCGCAGGAGGCTACGACGCCTCGGTGGATCCTGTCGAGCGACTGCCGCGGTTGTCTAGTCGCCCGCTGTCATCGATCGAATCTTAAGCTTCGTATCTTGTTGTTGGAGCCCGGCAGGCGCCGGCGCGCCACAGACGGCGCGCCACAGCGTGGACAGTGGCTCCCATGTGGGGGGGGATCGACAACGGGTCAAACGGCCGGCCGCCGCGGAGCAGAAAGAGACCATCGATACATGGCGACTACGGATCCATCTACAGACACGGTCTTGGGGCTCGGCATTGGCTTTCGCCGGCGCCATCAAGAACTGATGATGGGATGTGGATGTGGATGTGAGTGTGAGTGTGGGTGTGGGTGTAGGTGACGGTGACGGTGACGGTGACGGTGGCAAATAATGCGGGCGGCGGCAGGACAAGTGCGAGTACGGGGACAAGTATGAGGACGCGCGGTCCTGTCGGAACGATACACGAGGATGGTAGATCAGGCGAGATTGCGATATTGAAAACAGCGGGGGAACGAAACCGATTTTGCCCAACTTGCTCGTACACGAGCGAGGTAAAGAACGGCGATGGAGGGCGCGACGATAGGGCGGAGGATGTTGCCGGCAAAAAAGAAAAAAAGAAAAAAAAGAAAAGATGGATACACACGAGAGCAAGGTAACAGGCGCAAACTGGGAGGGTCTAGACAAACGAGATGGGACGAGGGTGATGTTGAGAGATTGTAGATAAATGAGATGGGACGTATCGGCGGCAGTGTTCAGCATGGTGTCGACTTAGACTCTGTTGGGCATAGGAATGACAGCGGGTCTAAGCTTCCGCAGCGGGGGCAGCGACGGCGGGCACATTTGCAGGCGCCTTGGCACAGCCACCGGGCAACGCCCCCGAGCCGTGACGGGACGAAGGGATGCTGTCCATTCCGTCGTCGTCGGACCAGACAAGGAACGTGCCTCGCTTCTGGTTCTCGCCCACGAGCGTCTGGGACGCCTGGCGCTTGTTGCCTGGTCGAGCCTCCGTCTTGGAAAATGCTGTGGGCTGCCTAGCGCCCGGAGTCTGCCTGCCGCCCGGAGTCTTGGGCGAGCCTCGAAGGTGCCCGTCGGGAGTGAGAATACCGTACATGTCAAAGGTCGGACCGAAGCTGGGGAGGCGCGCGGGCGCGAGAGTCATGTCGCCGCCAGTGGTGTGCAGCAGGGGGTGGAGGGCGGGACGCATGCGTGCGTTGGCGGCCGAGGCAAACTTGGCGTAGGTCAGTGCGCGCGTGCGGACAGATGCGGCAGCGTCGGGGTTCATGCTAAACGAGGCGTGGCGGTGCTGGATATGCTCCTTCCAGGACGACATGTCTTCGTCGTCCTCGGACCCATCGTTGTTCCCCTCGCGCTGCTGGGCGAAGGCACCGATCTCCCCGTCCGAATCCGCCATATCCAGCCTCTGCCCAATGAAGTCGAGCGGGTTGGGGAAATTGATAGAGGGCGTGGTGAGGTCGGGGGCGGAATTGGACTTGTTGAGAGCACGAGGTGTCTCGCTGCAGGTCGACTTTAGCGATGCAATCTCGTCCGGGGAGGCGAGAACGCCTGGGTCCAGAAACAACTTCCAGAGGTTGAGGTCGGAATTGGACAGCTTGCGGTCGAGAGGCATGTCGCCAAAGGGTAGGCCCTCGAGGTTTGAAGCGTCCAGCATTGGGACCGAGTCATCGAGATGCATGTCCCGGAGTGCGTTGGCCCAGACGGCGCTAGAGCGGCGACGGCGGGGGGAATCCTTGTCAATCCCAGTATTGGGAGGAGTCGTTCCGGTGTCGTCCTCGTGTGCAGACGACAGGGCCGACTCGCTGGGGAGAATAGTCGTGTCAATGCTGCGGGGATCGAGAGGGCCAGTCTCGTTGGACAGCCACAGGCCTTGCGGTGCCGTCTGCAGAGCCGAGTCGGTCTGGGGTACGAAGCCGTCGACGAGCGGCATGGTCGATTGCTCGGTCATGACGCTTGAGGGCAGGGCCCAGTTGGAGCCCATGGCTGCCGCCAAGACCTGGCTGTCGCGACGGTCGGTGTCTGCGCCCGACGAGCTGGTCTCCTCGGTGAGCGTCGGGGTGAGTGCAAGGCCAAGTGTGGAGGACTGCGAGACAAAGCTCTGCGGTAACGTAAGTAAATGATGGACAACGACCTGGATGATGGGATGATGATCTACTTACGGCAGTCGTCCCCATACTCTGCGAGCGGGCCTGCGTGGGTGGCACGGTATCCCAGCGAGGGTCGGGAACAGGGGGGCGTACCCGCTCCTCGCTAAAGGCAGCGTCCGAGGTCCCCGACGAGTGGTCCGACGAGCGACGTGCCATTGCCGCAGCGTCATCATTTAGAGGACGCGCGGCTGCAGGGCTGCTTCGACCAGATGCGCCGTGAGTCGCCGCCGCCGCCTTGTGGAGGACGGCCTGCGAGAGGGCATTCGGCGGTGACGTTGAGAGCTGCTTGGGGATGGGGTGTGTGACGTGGCGAGTTCGGTGGCCCTTGACCTGCGGCTTGGAGTAGGTGCACTGGACCTGCCTGTGGTTGCATCTCGCTGGTGGGTCAGTTTTGTCTCGTGCAGGTGGGCGGACCGCTGTGCGCCGTGGAGAATAGTAATCATCATAATAAAAATCTCCGGTTATCGCAAGCCATCGGTTGCCCCTCTTGGTAGAATTCATGTTTCACTCACCGCACGCGACGGCAAAGTCGCAGCGGACCTTTGAATGGTTGCATTGGTCGCAAGCACGCTTCTTGCTGTGCAGGTCGTAGCCGACGACACTCTGCGGGGGGTTGGTGACATGGGCGCCGGGCACAGTGGCGGGGGCATTGAGGTCGTAGGCCGAGCCGGCGGCAAAGGCAGCAGAAGGGTCGGATGCCGCGTAGACAGGCTGGCCAGTGACTGGGTGGAGAAAAGTCATACCAGCGGCAGTCGCGTTCCCATAAGCACCGATGACGTCGGAAGCGAGATGGCCGACTGGCGGAGGGTGTTGGCCCATGCCGAGGCCGAAATTGGCCACTCCACTGCCCCAGATGTCGGGGGGCCATGCGGCATTGGCGTTCTGCTGCAGGAGTGGGTGGTTGGGATACATGCGCTGCGCCTGGTAGGGGGTGTGCTCTGGCAGCGGCGGGGGTGCGGGCGGCCCAGGAGGCATCCTGACCACCATGGGCGGCGGCGGTGGAGGTGGTCGGCCCGGCATGGAAGTGGACATTGACTTTGAGCGCCCCTTCTTCTTGTCGCCCTTGCCGTCGCCGGCGCCGCCTGGCTTTGGATGTGCCTTGTTCACATGGCGGGAGAGCAGGTCGCTGCGCGCGAACCTGAGGGGACACTCCTTGCACTCGTATGGCCTGTCGCCGGTGTGGGCACGGAGGTGCCGGCCGACATGTTGAGGGCGGGTAAAGGTCGCGGAACAGAGCTAAAACGGGGGTGGTTAATACCTCTTCGTCATTTCAGGGGGACTGCCCCTTGTGGACATACCGGGCACTTGTGGTCTCCGCCCATGGTGGTTGTCCAAGAGGGGGCTGGGGGTGGAGAGAGGACAGAGAAAGGGAGATGCCGGGGGAGGATGGTCTGCTGCCTGCTGCGTGGCCGTCTCCTTTGAAGCAATCAGCGATGGAACGGGGGGGGTTGAGGGCACAGGAATGACGGATCGCGAGGAAGCAGAGACAATCACACAGACGGGGGCTCTGGGCAAGCCGCACGTCGCTGGGAGGAGGAGGGGGAGGAGGGGGAGGAGGGGAGGAGGGGAGGAGGGGAGGAGGAGAAGGGGGGTCGTGCGACTCTATTACCACGTCGGAGGGATCCTTCAGACGCTGGGCGGAAGGATGGGTCGTGGAATGTGGAGACTCGGGACAGTGGGCAGCGGGCAGCGGGCGACGAAGGTAGCGTCCGGACGAGACTGAACGAACCCGCCGAGCCAGCAGTTGCAGGACCAGAGACGGTGCGCGTGCGCTCCCCGGAGAGGAGGGCGTTGGCGGTGGGGGAGGGACTCGAGGGGCTCGACGGGTGGCTTACCCGGCGGCGGGTGGTGGACGGCGGTCTGGTGGTTTGCGCGCGGTCGGAACGGCACGAGCAAGAGATAAGAAACGGGCGATTAACACAAGAGGAAATAATCAAGAAAACGACACGCCGCGGAAATATATGCACGGCGGACGAACGGCGCAGAGGGCTTGTCGCTGCTGCCGCCGACTAGGCATGCGCGGAGAGAGATGCGAGTGTGTCGTGCAGCGCTGCCGAGCGGGTCGATTATGGCGGCGTATGCACACGCGAATGACTATGCGTGCGTCAGGTGACGACGAGGCAATGCGAGAGGTGGCTGCCGGCGGGGGGGGCCCTCGACCAGGCGCCGGAGAGTCGGACCGAACGCGGAGTGCTGCTGGCCCGCGCAGTGCCGCAAGTCGCACAGTCGCCCAGATCCTCGAGCGGGCTGTCTAACCTTGTCGCCTGGTCCGGTGGCAACGTCCACAGCAGGATCCCACGACTTGTTTTGAGTCAGCGGCAAGGCGCGCGCAGCGAAAGCAAACTATGGCACAAAGTGGCAAGGGCTAGGGCGGCCAGGTGGCCGAGTGACGTCAATGAGGCTGTCCTCTGGTGTCCACACAGAATCGCTGCTTCCTGGAGCAGCCGCCCTGCGTGTCGTTCCGGGGGGGGGGGAGCGGCTTGGTTGGCTGGGCGACCTCTGCGATTTGCTGCTTGGGACCCGAGGCGCGCGCGGTATGGGCACGCAGCGACGATAGACACTCAAGAGGGCGCTCGCTACGCCAAAGTGCGGGGCCGCTGTGTGGCAGTCGGCGACGGATCTGCCGGTTGGCGGTGCTGGCAGCGGGGTGCGGTGCGGAATAGGGTGGCTTCCACAGAGGGCGGGCGCGGCACGTGTCTGCGTTTGCGCGCAGGTCCGGGACGCGGGGTTGCGTGGGAAAAAAATATAGCAAGTACAGGCTAGTCGAGGACGACAATGTCTGGAGACGAGGGTGGAGCGGGGATAACGATGAAGAGCGCGATGGTCACGTCGGTTGGCGCGGCTTGGAATGGCGGAATAGGCTGCTCAAAAAGCGACCCTTCAAGACGCGGACCGCTCGCCGACGGCAGGAGGGAGGAGAAACGTGGGCAAAGACGTCGAGAAACGGAGCGAAAAAAAAATACAAGGACGATGGGGGTCGCGTCCAGAGACGTGAAGCGGACACGGAGGAGGGGAGGGGGGACGGAGGAGGGGGGGACGGAGGAAGGGGAGGGAGGGGAAAGTCGACAACCCCGCAGAGTCGTGCATATTGTATATGTGCTTGCAACGCAGCGTTCAAAGGTGTCGCGCGACGCTTCCAGGAGCTTCTGCCTGTGGGCAGCTGGGACGAGCGGAAAGCGAGATACCGCCATTTTTCACCATGACGCTGTTGACCTCAGGGGGCCAAGCTATACTTCACTCGATTGTACGTATTATCGGCGCGTCTGGGCATCTGGGCCTCGCTGGCGTCCCATGCGTCGTGCGGCGGAACGAGCAAGCTTCTGTTGCTGTTCCTGCAGTCGACCGGGAGTTGAGCGCATGTGTCCACAGGTCGACGCAGGGACGCCAGGGTTCGCCAATGCCCTCCGTGTGGCGATGGTATGACGTTGGACACATGGCCGCCACCCCACGAGTCAGTCGTCCCAGGAACATCCCTGGTCCGGCCACAGCCTGCCCGCGGCAAGATGAGTTCCTGGTCCCTGGTTTCTGCACGGCCAAAGTCTGTTGCAAGGACGGTTTGCCCAATGTGGCCACTCTCGGAATCCACGGCGCGACATGGGCACGAGGGGGGGGGACAGTGGAAGCGGGGGGGCTCCGGAGCATGATCCAATCCAGGATGATGACGCCCATGTCATTCTTTCATCGACCAGATCTTGATCGTGGCGCGGGAGCTAGCCATGTTCTGACGCGCAGCAGCTCATTTCGGCGCGCGGACGGCAGGCATCAAGGTACCCCGGGGGGCCGTGATAAGCGCACAACAGCCGTCCCAACAGCCTGGTTGTTCGGTTTCCGGCGCACCCCCCTCCAGACCAGGCCTCTCGAGATCTATCACGCCTCGTCGCGTGTTCAAGTCCTCCCGCGACTCGTCAAGGTCGAGTTGGATCAGTCCCTCTGGCGACTCGCAATCCCTCTGTGGGTGTGAACAGAGGGGGGTTTGGCAATTTTTCCCGCACGTCGTTGCCAGTCTTGTCCAGCTGCCGCCGCCCAGGACCCCAGCTCGGCGTCTCCATAACCGCGCCCCCCGCCTTTCGACGGCACAATGACAGCAAATCGAGATCCTGGTGGGCGGCTTATGTGAGAAAAACGCGCACACCCCGTCAGGAGATTGGTCAGTGACGTCACAGCCCGCCGCCCGCCGGGCAGGTAGTCACGCTGGTGACCACCCGAGAACGCCTTGTCTTCGGCCCAGGCCGGCATCCTCGCGCCGCTAATAGCCTGCAATCGCCGCTAGAGCGGCCGTCGCCGTCTGCCCTTGCGGTGCCCGACTCGGCCTCCGCAAACTAACACTTTTTTAAAGAGTGCATGGGGTATCATTTCTATCATGCACTCGAGTGTTTTTTTTTTTTTTAGGTATTTTTTGTTTATTTTTTATCCCCCAAAAGTTGTTGCTTTTTTGATTGCTATTTACCAGCCAGCTGGGGCCCGGAGCGTAATGTGTGAGGCAAGATAGATGCGGGAGACACGGGACGGCGCCAGACGAGCCAGTGACCAGAGGGTGGGATGGGATGGGGTGGGGGGGGGGGGGGGGGATACAGTCGAGGCGAGAGTTCAAGGCCATGATGTGCGTTGGAAAGACAAGCGACAGAGGAAAGAAAATGTAAAGGTGGATGGCACTATCGATGAGGTACCAAGGCCAAGGCACGCGGCGAGAGGACTCGATCGTAGCAAGCTTGAATCGACCGTGCGGTCACGCCTTGCCGTTCGAGGACTTGGCTTCCTTCGCATCGCCACTCTCCTTGCCATTGTCCTTGTCATCCTCCTTGTCCGCCTTGGACTTGTCCTTGGACTCAGCCGTGGCGGCGTCACCATTCTTGACCCCGTCCTTGTCGTCTTTCGCCTCGGGTGCAGGCGAGGGGGCAACAGACTTGTCATCCTCCTTGCCGTTTGCGGCCGCTGGGCCAGAGCGCGACGACTTTGAACCCGTAGGCCGCCCAAGCGACAAAAGACTGGAGTATCCAGAGGGGAATTGGGTCTTCTATTACCTGTCAGTCCTGAGACTCGCGCTGTCCCGGGTCCACAACACACTCACCCACTCGGGCCGAATGACAAGGTCGACCTCCTCAGCAACCTTCTTGCAGATCCTGCTTCCTGTCAGCCCCGTGTAGACACGTAGGTGGGCCCAACTCACAATTTGATGGTCGACTCGGACACGCCAGCAATGTCCGCAATTTCCTTTGATGTCGTTGGCTTCTCAAAGAGGATGCAAGTAAAGTACAGAACACCAGCCGCAATCGACAGCGGGCTGCGACCGTCAATGGCAGCTTTCGCGACAGCGGCAACCGCAATATGCTTGGACGCGTTGTAGATGGCGTTGCCGAGGTCGAGGTAGTTGACGAAACGGCCGAGGAGACCCTCGGCGGACTGGTTGGCAGAACTGTGGGCATTCGGCACCTCCATACCCCGATCACGAATGGCGTTTCGCAAGAGCGTGAAAACTTTGCCGAGCTCCGACTTGGTCACCTTTGTGATCTTGCAGACCTCCCTGAATGAACGTTCGGCGCCGGCCTGCCGACAGGCAAAGATGATGCAAGCAGCAACGAGCGCATCGTCGTTCTTGCCACGCGAGACACGCTGCTCGTCGCCAATCTTGTACGCGTGATGGGCGCGCTCAGCGACCGAACGTGGGAGCTGCATCGCATCGCACACCTCACCAATGCGCGCAAACGCGGCTTGGAGGGCGAGCGGGTTCGACTTGCCGCCATTGGTGTTCTGCTGATTGGCCCTGTTCTGCGCGCGCTGTAGGTCGCGCGACATGCCAGTTCGGCCATCGCGAGCCGAGATGGAGGTCTCGAGCGACTGATTGGCAAGAAGAGGGTTGCTGGGGCCACCGACACGAGATGGGTCATCGCCACCTTCGTCACCAGCAAAGGTCTAGGAGTAAGTGACGATGGCCAGAGAAAGGTTAAACTTACACGCCCTGCAGAGTCAGCAGCGATCTCAACGACAAGGACTTACACTCGCTGCGAGTATCAACAATACGGTCACCAAGGATAGTACCACAGTCGGCGCAAACCTGCACTGTCAGTCCCTTCCCTTTGCTCTCAAACTAACGAGGTCACCGTGGCTGTATTCCTCTATGATGTTGGGAGGGTCGATTTGACAGTTTGGGCAGAGGTGCCGAACGGCGAGGTTTGGAACAATAGGCTGGCCATACTTTGCCTGTAACGTGCATGCCACCGGGAAAGACCGTCGTAATGTCAGAGACGAAGGCACAAGTGTCAATACACAATTATGAAGCGAGAAGCACTTGTGACCGCCAGAGTACCCACCACTGGCGCCTTTGGACCCGCAACGCCGTACATTGTGGACACGCTACCGAGTGAGAAAACCGGTTGAACGGAGCTCTAGACTCGTGCGATTTTTAGAAAAGAGGAAGTTGCGCCCACCTGTTCGCGGGAAGCGGTGCGAAAGGAGCCAACAGTCAGCACACGTGTCCTCGATTAGCCCACTGGAGAGAAGCGTAAATTACACCCAACACTGCACGGGAGAATAGCAGTCATTGTACGACACGAGAAGGAGGTGTCAGCACGCATCTTTCCACGGGTTGCTTGACAAGGGCTTAAGCGCGCGACTCGCGCCATCAGAGCTACATGAGGAAGGAGGGCCAGAGCACTGGCATCTGCGACCCTCTGGGAGGCGAAGCAGGTGCGGGGCGACCTCTGGCAACGCGACATGGGAGGTATCCTCTACTCACCCGGGCCGGCCCGTCCCAAACGTGACTTTTAATCCCAGCAGGGCTTCGCAAAACCGCTCGAACGGAAAACCAGCAAGGCAGATTATGTGACGGTTGTCGTGAGGGAAACACGTCGCGAATCTCGCGGATTTATGGTCACCGGTTCGAGAGAGATGCGGAGGTGCAGTCTGGGGGAGCAGGTGCACGCCGGGGGAGGGGAGGTCGTTGCGGGTGGTGGCAACAACGACGACAAGAGGAATGGGCAGACGGAGAGAGATGGATCATCAAAGCGGGCGTATGAATGCGAGTGGTTGGTGGGTGGCGAGCGGGACGGTGGGGGGCGGGTGCAAATGGATAACTTACGTAATTCTCCCACGTGTCAAAGACCTGGAAAAATTGATTCCGCACTACGGCGGCCCTTGCTAGTCGCCTTTCCGCGTGCGGCTCGGAGCGTTCCTCCTCCAAGAGACACCCACCGCCGACACTCATAAACACCACACCCCCGCCCCACGCTCACCCCCCGTCTGCGAAGCGTTCAACTGACCCCCCTCCTCGACCTCGTTCAAGGTGGGTTACTCACACAGGCCACACGCACGCCGGTTTACACGCAGCGGAGTTGCGAGACTGACGCGCAGCGCGAATTCGAGTTGACGAGCCCCTTCCACTACGGTTCTTGGAATCCCACCCCGGAACGACCGCCTGCCCTTGCCAACCGGGACCCGTTCACCGTGTGCAACTAGCACCATCACGACATACTCGAGGAGAGGAACACAGTGATACCGATCACTAGGCGCATTGCTGTCAGCAAGAGAAGAAACAAGGCAAAGTGCTGATCGTCCGAGAGACGCGGTGAGTAGGACCCATCCACGGACCTATGCATCCAACCATGGCTGCAACTCGTCCAGAACGCGTCTAATAAGTTTCCCAGACTCATCCTACACGTTCTGAATCAAACCGCTACGCGTTCCGTTCACTGTAGCCATCATGGCAGCCCAGAACAGCCCCAACCATCAACCCAACCAATTTACGGCCGACGAGTATGTCCTCGCGTACCACGGCCCTCTTCTCTATGAAGCTCGCGTGAGTACATGCCAAAACGTTCCCAGGGGGGACGCGCAACTTTTGCACGTCTTTGCGGCGTGACTGTGGGGCTTGTCGCCCCCCCACGCTAACGGTTTGCGGCTGCCACTGCTCCTCCGTCGCCGCCCCCACTATGCCTTGACCTCCAACTCACATCATTTATTTGCGACGCACAGATCCTGCTTGCCGAGACTTGGAACGAGACCAACACCCTCCTCGGTTCGACGGGACCGCATTACTTTATTCACTACAAAGGATGGAAGCAGACGTGCGTATGCTGGCCGCGGTTCACCATACGTGCGTGTGTGGATGAAAACTGACAGACACAAAGGTGGGACGAGTGGGTGCCGGAAATGCGGCTTCTCAAATTGAACGAGGCGGGCTTTGCAAAGCGTCGTGCACTGCTTGAGGCGCAGAGCAAGAAGAACCGGCCACGGGTGCCCGTCAGCGCGGTTGCCAACAGCCCGGCACCGTCGGTAACGAAGAAGGAGCCCAAGGCGGCAGGCAAGAAGGCTGAGGGAAGTCGGAAGCGCGGACGGGACACTGGCCTCGACACAGTGAGTCATCTGGTGCGGACGCGGTTTCGCTAACGTTTCAGGAGGCCGAGTATCTCAAGCGCCCGGAGGTGAAGATTGTCATCCCAGACGTTCTCAAGCTGCAGCTGGTTGACGACTGGGAGAATGTCACCAAGAACAACCAGCTCGTTACACTTCCGCGCAAACCCAACGTGCGCGAGCTGCTGGAGGAGTACAGGGAATACGCCAACGCGAACAAGAAGGAGCGCACGAAGTAGGTGACGCGTTCTTGTGATAGTGCTGACGCCGCAGCCGCGCGACCGCGCTCCTGACGGAGATTGTCCAGGGAATCACGCTGTATTTCGACAAGGCGCTCGGCAACAACCTCCTGTACCGCTTTGAGCGGGCACAATACGTGGAGCAGAAGCGCGCAGCAGGCGACAAGCCGATGAGCGAAATCTACGGCGCTGAGCACCTCCTGCGGCTGTTTGTCAACTTTGGCCCGTTTATCGCGTATACGAACATTGACACCGAGTCACTCAACATTCTGCGCGAGTACATCAACGACATTATGAAGTGAGCCCCGGCGTTATTGCCCACCCCCCCAGGGAACGCTCTCGTGCTGACGCACCCGCAGGTGGATGATCAAGGAGCAGAAACGCCTCTTTGTGAAGGAGTACGAGACGACAACAACGCAGTACCAGAACATGTCGCGAACATAACAGCAGCCCTTGACCGTTGTACCGATCGTTTGCGGCGCACCACGCGGCGTAAAGGTGCTAGATGTAGGCAGTTCATAACGGGGGTCGGCGGGTGGCGCGGTGGGCGAGTGGCCAGCGGGGCAAGGGCGACGGGGGCTGACGGCCGTCCGAGTTTTACGTCGAGAGCAGCAAGGGTGTGCAGATGGCGTGGCAAGCATTGCATTGACGTCACTTGCAGGGTGTTGGGACGAGCAGGGGACAGCGCCTGGCAGTAATTAGTCTTCGGTAGTACAGCTGCTCGTCGTTCCATGATGGCATTATCAGTGTATCAGCGGTGCGGAAGAGGTGTGGGGATGTCACAGGGCCAAGGGTAGGAAGTGTTGCCATGACGCCAAGGCTTGGTCTTCATGGGGCAGGACGGACACTGGGCGGTGAGACAGGCGCCCCAAGGGCAAAACGGCGCAGACAGACATGCAGGTGACATGCTTCTGGGGGTCTATAGATTGCACAGAGATCAGGCGCGCGCGCAAGCGAATCGCGTTTGCGAGTGCGAGGCGTTTTAATAGAGCTAATAGTAGGAGACGATAGGGGGGTGTGAGGACATGCAATGCTCATGAACCGGAAGCGGAGCAGGGAACCGAGTGGCAGGCGTGAGAAGGACGGCGGGTTGGAACGGACCCGGGAACGACAGGCGTGGCGGCTGGACACGGAGAGGACACGGAGACGGGCAGGGAAATGGGCGGCGGATGAGGGTCAACAGGGGCAGCGGCAAGACAGGGCGAGGCGACGACCATGATCAGCACGGCGTCTTGTCGACATCGTCGCGAGCAGCGCCAGCGTCGCCGCTACGGCACAGCGCCGCCACGCCAGACTCTGGCCACGACGGGGGCGCTCGGACGGGTTCCGGTCAACTACGACGTTTTCCACAACAAGAACGCCATCTGGCTGATGTAGAAGTAGATGAAGTGCTTGGTTTCTGCAGGCGTCAGCGGTCTGGAGCACGCTGACCGGTCAGGCACCCCTGGCGATGGATCTCGACGGATGGCCATGTAGTGGGTTGCCCGCAGCGCTGGCTGCTGAGCGCTGTGCTGAGCGCTATGCATTACGCGGGGCGTCACAATGTGGGATTGTGGATCTACTTACCGTGGGTGACAAAGCTGCCGAAGCTGGGGCGTCAGTGGTGGGGTCCTGAGGATCGGGGGGCGCACGTGCAGAGGGTGAACGACAGCGAGAGGGCAGCGCCGGAGAAGCCGATGACAGACCCGCATGGGGTCCGCGTATCCTCGCGCACTCTGTGCTGCTCTTCGCTGCTCTTCCGCTCGTCGGCGCTGTCTGCTCGCTCTGCCCACCGCGAGCGCATGGCGCTCCGCGCACTCACTTCTTGCCGACAACACAGTGCCAGGTGGTGTTGTATTTGCGGTCAAACTCCTTCTTGATGTGCATTGCGACATCCTTCTCTACTTCGTACTTGGCCAGCGCGGCGGCCGCGGTGTTGATCGCGTCCTGCTGCATGTCCTCGGACACTGGGAGGGGTCAGCCGAGCGGCGGGGACGGAGCGGTGAGCGGGAGGGGAACGCGCGGGCGCAAGGTGTAACATTGTGCGGGAAACGACACCCGCGACGGAAACGCACTGTCGACACTCTTAATGACCGCAGTGGTCTCCTCCGACGCGTTGGGCGGAGCGGACATGGTAGGAGCGGAGGGGTTCAGGACCGAGGAGCGGGAAGGTCGGAACGTGTCGACGCAGAGGGCGTGCTGGTGTGCGCGTGTGCGGGGAATCGGGCGCGGTGGGGCTGGCGCTGTGGCAACGCGGGCACGGCAGCGGCGGGGGAGCACTAGGGAAAGAGGACAAGGATGGTGTGTGAATGAGAGAAATGGAGAGGCAGAGCGAAGAGCTAGTGGCAGAGTGGCATTGGCGGGGTGGAGGTACGGTGGTGGGCCTGGTCGGATGGTGTCATGCCGCCCCAGGGCGGCGTAATGGCTGCGGCGAGTCGGGTCGGGCGCAGCCCACAGGGCCCGTCGCCAGCCGCTGGAACGGCATGGCTGCATGCACGTTGATCACGATCTCGCGGCATGTCTCCCCACCGGATGCATATGCACGATGTGGCATCGACCGCGCGCGGGTCGTCTGTGACAGTCTGCGCAGCAGCAACGGTGCCCGCGAGCCGGACGCGTCGAGCGCGACGCGCTGCAGTCGGCGACCCAGCCGCGGAGCGCGGAGCGGCTAAGCGACGGCACCGGAAGGTCGCAGCCGCGGCGCGTCTGGCACTTGGTTTCTGGCACTTTTGTTTCACACCGCGTTGTCCGAGGTGTTTATGGTCAGTTTACTGGGGACCGTCGGGCTCTGCGAGCACGGCAGCTGCGGGGTCTGGCCGGGGCTCTGAGCGGCCATGCTTGCGCGGCCTGTCTGCCGATGAGGGGCAGAGGCGGGCAGAGGCGGGGCTGGTGGCTGGGAGCTGGGCTGCGACGAAGCGACCACGGGAGCAGTCCGCTTGGTGGGTGGAGGAGCGATAGACTAGCGCGTCGCCGCCGCCGACGGGCCTGCGGCAGTGGACACGCTTTATATATGTGGGTGCCGGGCGGCGTGCGGCAATACGGTGTCATCAAAGAGACCCCAGGAGGGAAGGCAAGAGAAGACTCTAGGAGGGAAGGCAAGGAAGACTCCGGGAAGGAAGGCAAGGAAGACTCCAAAGGGAAGGCAAGAGAAGAGGCAGATGCAGTTAATGACGAGACGGCCTCGCGTTCCCTCACGGCCCCCACGTTCCCTCACGGTCCGCCTCAGGTCCCCCCGACGCTCCGGCCGGTGGCGCCGAGCCCGAGCAACGTGGCCGACGCACCCCGCCCGTGGCCGACGCACCCCGCCCGTGGCCGACGCACCCCGCCCGTGGCCGACGCACCCCGCCCGTGGCCGACGCACCCCGCCCCGTGGCCGACGGGTGACGCTGAATGGGAGGCGCCCGGGCTAGCAGGCCGCCATCGGCGAGCGTTACTGCTTGCGCGCGCTTGGCGGCACGCGCTTGGCGGCGCGCGCCTGGCGGCCCGCATCCCTGCCAGCACGAGAAGCTGCGTGGACCAGTTGGGCCGCAGGGACAGCATTGGGACGGCGCGCGCCTCTGGGCGTCGCCGCCGAGCATCTCGGGCGCGTTGCCGTCGCCGCGCATCTCTGCGACGGCACCGCCGCCGGACATGCTGCACGCCGCGATCGATGCAAGGCAGAGCGGATCGCGCCAGACGAGCTGCGCTGCCTGCTCACGTGGCCGGGACAGTCTCGGTTCCGGCGGCCCCTCGACCCGCGTATTTTAGGCTCTTCGACAGTCGGGGCGGGGGTCGCGCGTCGGAGATTTGTTCGAGGGCGGCGGCGGGCATGTGGCCTGCGCAGCTGCGAGGCCCGCAGCGGCGGGGTACTCTCCGCGACGCGGTCACGGCGCATCCCCTCACCGCAGGGTTCGTCTGCGGCCGCTCGCAGCGCCAGCCATGTCCCGCTTCAAGCACCGAGGCGGTGCGGTGGCGGCGCAGCGCCTGCGGCCGCACTCCTGCCACGGCACCGCGTCTGGATGACACCCGAGGGGAGCGCAACGGAGCCCCCCGCCCCTGGCGTCTGGCACAATCGACCGCCCCACGGTGCGCGCTGCCCCACGGTGCACGCCGCCCCAACCGGCGAACTCGACGCGGGGCAGGACACTGGCGGCCGCAGGGCTGGTGCCGGGGGGAATGGACTGGTGGGTGGCCGGGGAAACAGGTGCGGCGGCAGCGACCCGCAAGGCACGGGAGCCGAGGGAGCCATGTCTTGGCGCATGGGTGGCCGGCGGAAGTAGAAACGGCGACTGGGGCCAAAAAGTCGACGACGACGGCACGGGCATCCTGTGAACACACAACCGACACGACGCACCGCCGTCCGGCAACGCCCATTCCCCCACCGCGCCGTCTCCGCGGCACGCCCAACGCCCGAGTGCACAACGCCCGCCGCCCGCGCCCGTCGCTCGCGCCCGCCGCCACCGTCCGTAGATTGTCTCGCGGCGTGACACTGTCACTCGCGCCTTCCCACACGTCCCACACATTGCGCACGGTCACGCCGAGTGTAACAGCCGCTGCCCGCGAGCCGGCAGCCCACAGATCCTTCCTTTCCCCCGACAGCGCCGTCTGCGCTCTTGGCTGCCACTCGTTCTACCTGCCTTTCCTTCTTATCACCAACGTCCGTAACCCCCGGCCCCCCCATCCATCGCCGCGTAGCCGACTCGCCACCACCCCGCCACCATGACAGTGTCGAGCGCGCTCGCCTCCGTCTTTATCGACGGCGGGCTGCAGAAGCGTGCAGGTATCTCGGTGAGTGTCTTGTTCTGATCCGTCGATGCCGACAGCGCGTGCCGACGCCGACAGCGCGTCGCCGCCGACAGCGCGTCGCCGCCGCCACCGTGCGCCGTCGGGTTCCCGTGTTCCATCTCCTTGCTGGCCACCATCACATGGGCCACATGGGCCATTTGATACCCAATTCACGCCGTCTCGGGGCCGTGCGGCGAGAAGCAATGGGTGCTGGGCGTGCTACGCACCGGGCGCTGGGCGTGCTTCGCAGCAGGTGCTGGGCGTGCTACGCACCGGGCGCTGGGCATGCTACGCACCAGGTGCTGGGCGTGCTACGCACCGCGCTACGCACCGCGCTACGCACGCGCACGCACCACCACAGCCACACCACTAACCCTCCAGGCGAGCATCATCACCGGCCTCGACCCCACCACCTACGACCCAAGTAATGTACGTGTCACGCCAGCAGCCGTGGCCCCACGTCCTAACACCCCCAGCCCATCACCCTCTTCATCATCCAGCTCGTCATCATCATCATCTTCACGCAGGGCCTCGGATGGTGCTTCAAGTACATCAACCAGCCAAAGGTCATCGCGGAGGTCATTGGCGGCATCATCCTCGGCCAGACCGCCTTTGGACGCATCCCCGGCTTCACACAACACATCTTCCCCGACCCGTCGATCCCGTATCTCACCCTCATCGCCAACATCGGCCTCATCCTGTTCCTGTTCGTAATCGGCCTCGAAGTCGACATTGCAGTCATCAAGCGCAATGGACGCAACTCGGCCCTCATCTCAATTGCCGGCATGGTCCTGCCCTTTGGCCTCGGTGCCGCCGTTGCCGTGCCAGTGTACAACAAATACGTACACGGCAAGTTGGAAAAGGACGTCTCGTTTGGCCACTTTCTTCTCTTCATTGGCGTCTCCATGGCCATCACCGCCTTCCCCGTTCTCTGCCGCATCCTGACCGCAACAAAGCTTCTCGACACCCAGGTCGGTGTCGTTGTCCTGTCCGCCGGTGTTGGAAATGATGTCGTCGGCTGGGTTCTCCTCGCCCTCACCCTCGCCCTTACCAGCACGGGCGCCAAGGGCGAGAGCTCAGTGTACATTCTCCTTGTTGCCGTCGGATGGTCCATCTTCCTTCTCTGGCCGATCCGCAAGGCGTACGTCTGGCTCGTCCGTCGTTCCGGAAGCCTCGAGGGCAAGGGCCCCACCCCGAGCATCATGATCATCACCCTCATGATCGTCTTCATCTCCGCGTTCATGACCGGCATTATCGGCGTCCACCCCATCTTTGGCGGCTTCCTCGCAGGTCTCATCATTCCCCACGAAGGCGGTTTCGCCATTTACCTCACCGAGAGGATCGAAGACTTTGTCAACATGCTCTTCATCCCCATCTACTTTGTGCTTTCCGGTCTCAAGACCGACCTCACCAAACTCAACACTGGCCTCATGTGGGGCTACATTGTCCTCCTCTGCGTTGTCGCTTGGGCCGGCAAGTTCTTTGGCTGTGCCGGTGTCGCCAAGCTCTTGGGCTACACCTGGCGCGAGTCGGGTGCCATCGGGATGCTCATGAGTTGCAAGGGCCTTGTCGAGCTCATTGTGCTCAACGTTGGTCTCGACGCCGGTATCATCGGCCAGGACGTCTTCTCGATGCTCGTCTTTGTCGCCGTCGTGCTCACCTTTATCACCACCCCCTGCACCCTCTGGATCTACCCCACCCGCTTCCACACCCGTCTATCGCAGACCCAGGCCGGACAGGCAAAGGAGAAGAAGCAGGACAAGGACGCTTTTCTCGGATACGGCCAGGACGACAAGGCCGCCGGTGGTCGTACCTACACCTCGCGTCTTCTCGTCGTCATTCAGCGCTTCGAGCATCTGGCCCCTGTCATGTTCCTCACCCAGCTCCTGGAGCCCACCCTCGTGCCCCCTATCGATCTTTCCATCCCATCCACCACCGAATCCACCGATGCCAAGGTGATGCACAGTGATGGTGAGAGCGACTCGGGAACCAGCGAAAGTCATTCGACGCACGGCAACCGCCAGGTCCACGTCGACGCCCTCAAGCTCCTCGAGCTCACCGGCCGTACCTACTCGGTCATGCAGTCCACGGAGAGGGACCAGCTCGTGCACACCGACGACGCTCTGCAACTGTACAGGCAGTTTGGCCGCCTCCGCGGCGTCGACGTCACCCCTCACCTCTCCATTATCGGTGAAGCCGGCTTCCCGACCGCGGTTGCAGACTATGCCGAGGAGCTCAGCTCGGAGCTCGTTATTGTCCCCTGGACTGTGCCGTATGGCCACGATGTTATCGAGCCCGAGTCGTCGTCTAGCACGGACAAGTCCACGAGCCCCACAGCCCAGTCTACGCCCTTCCATGCCGTCTTCGCCGCCGATGGCTCCATGATGTACACCCACTTCATCCGCAACCTCTTTGCAAAGTCGATCACCGATGTGGCCGTCTTTATCGACCGCGCGTTCGGACCAGGCCTCTCTGGACCGGGGACGAGCCAGCACATCTTCCTGCCCTTCTTTGGCGGCCCCGACGACCGCCTTGCGCTGCGCCTTGTCGTGCAGCTTTGCCACCACACCAACGTGACCGCCACGGTCCTCCGCATCATTCATGCCGACCTCCCCGACTCGGCGTCTGAAACCGCGTCGGTGCGCGGAGACAAAAAGCTCTCGGAGACGGCACATGTGCACCAAGTCGCCTTCCAGAGCAACCAGCTCACCGTCGGCGGGCCCAAGCTCGAGCAGGCGCAGGGAGTCATCTCGGAGACGGCGGACAATCTCGCGTGGACCTACTACACGACCCAGGAGGCAGGCATCTCGCAGTCGGTGCTCTCCCGCATTAACTTCACCGTCAAGGAGTCGACGCATCCCATGGCCGACGCTGCCAAGGATGCCGAGGCCGCGCTCGTCGCCACGCGCAAGCGTCAGAACTGGCGCGCGCTCCTGATCGTCGCTGGCCGCGGGCGTCGCCGCGCGGCCTACAACCACGAGCACGAGGTGACAACCCTGCTCGCGCGCCTGAATCAGAACCCGACGGTCGGCGCCGAGCTGCGCAAGACGGTCGGCGATGTCACTGCCGGCCTCATCCTGGCGGGCGGGCAGGCGGCACAGGCGTCATACCTCGTCTGCGAGGCGGGTCAGCAGCAATAGACCCTACCATCTATTTTATCGTTTCTCATCGCCGCGTTCCGTTTATCTACTATCCGCTCATACACCATCCTCCCCTCTGCTGTATTATAGATGCTGGGGTTTTAGTTGACGTTGTTAAGCGCGCCCCGGAGGCGTTATGCATGTAAAAGAGTGATATAATGGGTACAACACGGAGATGGAACAAGACAAGGGGGGGGAGACACACGACCAACAAGGAATGCGACCGTGAAAGGATGCAATCTCGGGTGCACTACTGCTGGTGCTCCTCGGGACCGGGCGCGCCGCGACGCCCGGCCGTCGCGAGACACCCCTCGACGACCTGAAGGAGGTGGCTGTTCTCAAGGGCGGCCTGGACGCGCTCCTTGTCGTTGAGCTGCTTGTTGACTGCATGCTCGCTTTGGTGCGTGCCGTCCTTGATGCGGATGTCGACGCGGTAGCGCGCGGGCAGGGCGCGCAGGAGGCGGACGCGCAGTGAGAGGCCTGGATGTCAGCTTCGGGATACAGAGATTGCGGGGATAGGGAAGTTGTTGATCCTCCACATCCCAAGGCTCGGGGGGGGGGGGCAGAGTGACGACAAGAATCAAGCGCTCGACCTCATCTCGAGCCGCCCGGGTCCACCCTTGTCCCTTGCTCGTTGCTCTGCGCACTCACCGATGAGGGTGCTCATGGAGCAGTGGGGGATGGTTGGGGTGAGGTACACCAACACGCGGTTGCCCTTGACGTAAATGTCCTCGACCGAGACGACGCGCAGCTGCTCGAGCGACACGGGGTGCTCGGGGTCCGTGATCGAGCGAAGCAGGTCTGGCGAGTGTCAGCGTGCCTATCGCGCCGCAGTCCCAGCCCTAGTCCCAGTGCCGTCTTGTCCGTCCCGTCCCGTCCCACCCCGTCCTCTCCAGGCTACCCACCAAACACCTCGTACGAGTCAATCTCCTCGCTGCTCTCCTCGTCGCTGCCCAGGCCGTTCATCTCCAGACTGGCTAGCTCGGGCGCGCGCGCCTCGTGCGCGCCGTACGCGTCTGCCCAGAGACGCGAGTCGCTGCGGCCCTGCGTCGTGGGCGCGAAGATTGTCGGCGCGACGTTGTCCAGTTCGCGGGGGGCCATTGTGGTGGGTTTGGAAAAGAAGAGTCGTTGGTAATGCTCGATGCTCGACGAACACGGCGATGGATGTCGCGCTCGGTGGCGACAGAGGCGGCCGAGTGCCACCTTTGAAAGATCCGGCCTAATCCCGACGAGCCATGACGCGGGGGACGCTGCCACGCGAGAAAATGCTTCCGCCCCCGCCATTCCCGCCCCGGCTCGGCTGTTGGCTGGTGCTCTCGCTGCTTGCTGCTCGCCTGTGCCTGCCTCTCGTTGCCATCTCCATCCCACCACCGACCTCCTTCTCCACACCACACCGCTCTCCACTCTCAATCACCATGGCCGAGGAAAAGTACGTCCCCCTCCATGCACGCCGCTGACCTTGCCAGGACCTACGTTGTGAGTATCGCCCCCCGCCGAGCCCTCCGACCTGCCCCCGCGCGCGCCGTTCGTTTTTTCGAAACGATCCTCGGGCGTTAGCGTAGTGTCTATTGGCTGCCGCTCCGGCTCCAGACCACCACACCTCCCCTCCCTCGCCCATACTGACACGCCAAAGCTCCAGACCGCTGGCTTCGAGTGAGTTGCCGTGCCCCATGTCCGTCGCTGACCCCCCAGCGCCCGCTTCCCCAACCAGAACCAGACCAAGCACTGGTAAGCCCGTCACCTGCACTGCGCGCGCGGCCATTGGTCCAGCCCCGCCCGCCGAATGAAACGGTGTTGCTGACACTGGGCCTTCCGACCCCGGCTCGCTCCGATTCTATTGTTCCGCTCGTCTGCCCGCCATCGCTGTCGTCACTGTTATCCCGCGTCTCCATCTGCAGCTGGGTGCGTTCATGCGTGCAAATGCGTGCGCGGTACGGTGCGATGGGAGTCTTGGCAGGCAGCGGAGTGCCATGCAGTGTGCTTCGTCCAGCGGATTGCGTCGCGTATCGGTGCGCTGCATCTCGCCGACGTTTGCCCACAACCTGCTGCAGCACTCCGCTCGTCGTCTCCATCTCATCGCTCGTGCACCAGCACCGGTCCCGTCTATCCCCCACTGACACCCCCACAGCAGAACTACGTCGACTACCACAAGTGTGTCAACGCCAAGGGTGAGGAGTTCGCTCCCTGCCAGCAGTTCAAGCGCGCCTACCAGTCGCTCTGCCCCAGTGAGTACACGCCATTGTTGCGCAGAGGCAACGAGGACATCGGTGCCGCGGCACACAACAGGATGGGCCGGCAATTCGGAACGATGACGCGACCAATGGGATGGGAATGAGCAGAGGGCCGACCTCAACAAAGATGTGGCAACGCCAAGTGCGACAAGCCACCGCCTCGACCGTCTCATTCGTCACTCTCATCGTACCGCCGTTGCAGCCACAAGGTCTCGCGGCTAGCTCCATCTTCGCTCCCACCCGATCTCTTCATCCAGCGACGAGCCACGCGTCTGCCGGCATCGCCAACCCCGTCGTCCTCCCTCTCTCGTCGCATACTGTCATCCTGCCCCGCTGCCCTGCTAGTCTCTGTGGTCATCACTCCGCAACCCGCCACTAACACCCTCCAGACGAGTGGACCTCCAAGTGGAACGACCAGGTCGAGTCGGGCACCTTCCCCGCCTCGCTCGAGCCCTAAGCGATCTAGAAACGAAAGCCTATAGGTGACATGAAGCATGAAGCATCATGAACGCAGAACGACGCGCGAGGCATGTGGCGTGCGGCGGCGCCGCGAACTAGGAGAGACAGCGGGCAGAACTGCATGGCGGTCATTTGCGAGCAAAGGCGGGGACGGAGGGCGGCGGAGGACGAGTGGCGGTGACGGGTCGTACTTCGCCACCTCGGCGAGGAGGCGCCGATGAGGAGGACCTTGCGTGGGGCTGCACGGCGGCGACCTGCTCGTTCCCCTATGGGAGGAGACGCCGCCGTCGTCAAGCGTCACATCTACGTGCTACGAAGCAAGCCGGGCCGTTGTGTGAATCGGCAGTTGCGCTCCTGGAGACTCAGAGCCACCACCGGTGTTGTGGCTTCCCGCAGCTGGCGACATTACCGACGAGCACCAACCAACCTGTTCCGTGTCGTGGCTCAGGTGTTCCAGCGGGTCTGTTGCCGTCCTGGGAGGAGCCGATGGCGAGATGGAAATGCGGTCATGGCTCATTGGTGCGCTCATCGTGGCTGTATGGAGGGACGTGCATGCAAAGGAGCCGTCACCGAGGCCCCATTCAAAGGCGTCGATGGGCAGGCCGGCCGCGAGCGCACGGTGCTTGGACTCCGCTCCCGTCCCATTCAGACATGCTGGCTGCCTGATCACGGCAGTATGCGCTCTGCTGACGCTGCCGGTCGATGAACTTTGACTGGGTCTTCGCTGTGGTCGTGATGGCGCGGACAGCCCCGCGGCCATGTCCCCTCGCTTCCCGTTCCTCTCGTCAGTACCTCTGTCGCCTGTAGCATGATGTCCGTTCTGTTTAGTCACCCAACTGGCCACAGGGGACACGGGACACGGCACATAGAGACAATGGAAAATAAAAGAGGTACTGCATTCGCCCAGTGGTATCTCCTACAGGGGTGGTCGTATACGCCATGATGTGGCAGACAGGGGAGGAAAAGAGTAAAAACGGGGACTACGAGCTTTATATCATATATCTGTTGCGTTCCAGGTGCTCAAATAATAGGAGGGAAAATGTGGGGATAGACAAGGAAAGAAATATGCGGGCCGCGCTGCGTCAAGGTCGTGCCGTCAGCAAGAGTCTCCACGCAGTGGTCGGCCGCTTGCAGATGGCAGACGGTGGCTGCGGCCCCGATGGGTGGGTGATTGTAAACCCCCCTACCCTCGTAGCGTCCTGTGGCGCTTGCTGGTCGTGTCTGGCTCGCGCGCATCTGTCGCCTACGGTGCGTCGCCGCCCTCGTCGTCTTCGACAAAGATTTCCTGGTACTTTTCAAGGATGGTCTCAATCGCCTGGGCATTGTCAATATCCCACATCCGGTTCCGACTTGCCCCCCTTTTGCGCTCACCTTGCACTGGTAGTTCATGTGCTCGAGGTTGAGGCCGCCCTCCTCGGGCGGCGCGCCGAGGAGTGTCGGGCCAAAGACAATGGACAGGTTGGACGCCGACATCTGGTTGACGCCTTCCTTGCGCCGGATCTTGTCCAGGTGGCCCATGAAATATTTGAGAGTGGCATAGTTGGGATCAGGCAGTTCGTTAACTTGCTCGTGCAACCGGATCTGGCGGAGACGATCGCCGTCGTTCCGCGCCGCGTCGACAAAGCCGTGATACAGCCCGTAGGTGAGAAGCGGCTCAGGAAGCTCGCGGAACCAGAGCTTGAGTGCCGACGAAACAACATTGATGTCCGAGCTCCACTGTTCGTCCATGACATTGGTTCCCTCAATATCTGGCCTTGTTAGTGAATGGCGTTGCAACGGTTGCTCACCTCTATCAAGGGCATTCTTGAGGGCCTGCACCTTGGATGTTGTTCCAGACAAACGGTAGATGCCCATGGACTGCAGACCGTACGCCTCGATGGTCTCGGCACACTTGACGACGACGCGGGGCACTTCTGTTCCGTCACGAGCAAGCTGCTCTCCAAGTTCGACACCAAACGTCGCGCACGATTCAACAGCATTGGGCGGTGCGTACGCGTCTTGCGGTAGGGACTGGGATGTGGCACCGTTCCCGTTGCCATTGACAACAGAGTGCTGTTGAAGCGGGAGCTGTTGCTGTGACAGCGGCTGCTGGGCATCCCGGGGCGCCTGTTTCTGTTGCTGGTACTGCTGCTGCTGCTGTGGTTGTTGCTGTTGCTGCTGCTGCTGTTGCTGTTGTTGTTGTTGTTGTAGTTGCTGCTGCTGTTGTTGCTGCTGCTGTGGCGGAACCGGAAGAGGCTGTTGCTGAGCAGCCTGCACATGGGGTGGCAGCGGTGGTACGTATCCCTCATCGTACAGACCTTCTCGCCGCGGGCCCTTGGGCGTGTTTCGAGCCACGGCGTAGTTCTGCATGTACAACTTGAAGTCGTTGCGGTTGTCAATGCTCTCAAAGATGGTCTTGAGACCAGCTATGGCTGTCAGCGGGCATCACAGCAACGAGACGCACCTTCCTCGCTGCTGGAAGGCGACAGGGTCGTGCCCTCGGTCACAATGGTCGACTCGTACATGTACGCATAGCGGGTCAGGTGGTACTGCATGCCCATATCGAGCTCGTCCGCGCAGTCTTTCAGAAGCTGTGCAGGTTAGATACAAAGACCAAACCGACATGATATACTCACGCGGACAATCTTTGGGAGCTGAAAGTTGAAGTACTCCTGTCGCAATGCCTGAGACTCGAGTACGGCCTTGCGGAAGGACTCGCTCGCCGCCGCCATGCGCTGTCTAACGTCGTCCTCGTGTTTCTGCATTTGTGCGGGGTTCTTGCCCTTGAAGAGACCCTTGTTGAGCGCCTTTCCAATACCACGTTTGTTGTTTCCCGACACATCGACGCGGATGTTAGCGTCGCGGAAGTTCTCCCCTTCCTTGGCAACCAGGATGCGCTCCAGCTCCTCGGCCGTAGAATCAAAGCGGGCCTTAGCCTGTATTGTATGAGCGCTACGATGCCTGCGCCGGCGCAACGTCGGTCCCTACCTTGTCCATGATAGATTCGCTCTCTTGGAGAATGGTCTGGTATCGAGTGCCGCTCTCCTTGTGCTGGACTGGTCAGCAAACAGCGAATCAGGCAAACACTCACGACCTTGCGCTGCTTCTCCCCCTCTCGTGCAAGGCCAGACAGCTCGTCACTCATCTCCTGCAGCCGCTGCGAGAAGCGGACGTGGTTTTGCGCGACCGCCTCCTGCACTCGGAGACCCGCCTGGTAGGCAGCAACAAACGAACTGTGGAATCAGCGTCCTGTCGCACGAGCAACGGTGCACCCACCCAGCCTTTCCATCTGATCGGCTGTACGTATCGTTTGAATTGCGCGCCATCTCGCTCAGGCTGCGTCCATACCTCTCCTCTACTTGAGAGCGATCGCGGAAGAACTGGGCCATTTGCTGGACGAGAATTAGGTATAAATGAACAACAATAGGCCGCCAGAGGCGGCGCACTGGCACTCACCTTGCACGACTGCACGGACTGCTTTATTCGGTCGGCAAGGAGCGGAAGCGCGCACTGCGCGGTCAGTAAACCTGTGCCACTCGCTCATACCACGCTCTCATCGCCACTAACGTCCATGTCGCAAAGGCCGCGCAGGATGCCCTCGTCAAAGCCAATGGGCGCGTCGTCCTTGGTTGGGTCCCGCCGTATCGAGCTGGAAGACATGCGGCGAGGGGGCATGGCGGTGACGGCGGGCGGAGTGGCGCCCGTCTGCTGCTCGTTTGAGGATGCAATGGCCGTGGAAGACTGGGCGGTCGAGTTGTTGGACGAGGCATGGCTCGGGGTGCCGGCGCTGGGGCCGCTCATGTTGCCTGTGGGGCCAGTCAGCTAGTCTGGACGTGGGCGGGCGTCCCGGACTGGAGGATGCGAGACGCGCCGCGGCTGTGTCACACGCTCGAGTCCGCTGGGCGATACGCACTGCTGCCGTACTGGGCGCGTGGTCGTCCCCCGTGGTAGCCATTGTCGAGGTCCTGGTGTTGCTGTTGTTGTTGTTGCTGCTGCTGGTGCTGCTGCGGCTGCTGCTGCTGGCCGGGACGAGCCATGTCTACCACATAGTTGTCGTGGTAGGGCTCCATGGCGGAAAGCTGACCGTGCCAGAGAGAGGAAGCAGGCCGGAGCGGGTGTGAGGATTGCGGCGGTTTCGCGAGTGGTCGCGGGGTCGAAGGAGGCGTTGTCGCGGTGGCGGCGGTGGCTGTGAGGAGGAGGGGGAGGAGGGTGAGTCGTCAGCGGGGGAGTCGTCAGAGGAGGGGGGTCGGGTGGCGACGGCTGCGTTGGCCAAGACGAGCGACGGGAGCGGCGAGTCGCAACCGAGAATGCGTGTCGTGTGAGAAGAAGCGCAGCGGCGTGGTGGAGAGAGCAACGGCGACGGCGAGAGCGGGTTGCTGGTCGACGACGAGCTGTCCATTGCTGGCGATGGTGACGAGAACAGGCCGGCGCCCTGAGCACACGGGGAGCGGCGCCAGAGACAAGGGAAATCCATTAGCCCTCCCTCCACTTGCCATTAGAAACCGCCGCGCCGTTTTCCTAATCCGATTAGCACCCGCAGCAGCCACCATCCCCCCACACATCTACCCCTGCCGTTCTCGCGCGATCCATCTCTTTGCGCCATCTCTTGCATCCTCGCGACCACCATCGCCGTTCCGTCCGCACCTCCCTGCCTCTCGTCACCGGGCCCCCTCTCCCCCACGCGCTCCTAAGCGACTGTGCCATTGTGCTCCCGACGCCGCCTTGCCCCCGCGCTGCCTGCTGCCGCCGTGCTCCCGCGCTGCCTGCTACCGCCGCCGCCGTGCTCCTTTGCGCATCCCCTCGGGTCTCCTCCGTGTCGCGTCGCGGGAACAGGTCGTCAAAAATAGTTTGACTGGTCGGACACCATCCCCTTTTCGGAACATTGTGCACCGTCGGCTCATTGTCGCGCACCCCGGCCTGAACCATGTCCGCGGTTGGCATCCGCATGGCTGCCCTCCGGCGCGCGCTCGCCCCGGCGCACGCGTCGTCGACTACCACCTCCGCCTTCGCCCCATACTTGCCCGCCGCCGCCGCGTCCGCGTCGTTGAGGCCGGCCGCCGTCGCCTCTCGCCCGGCCCACATCCGCTTCACGTCCAGCAACGGCACGACCCTCGGCAAGCATAGGTTCGACCAGCGCGAGGCCAAACGGGCAGAGGCGAGCAACGAGAAAGTCGTCGGCCGGCGAAACCGCGACATCCCGTTCCGCACAGTCCAGGTCGCCGACCAGGATGGCCAGCTGTCCGACCCCACATCTCTCGCAGTGCTCCTGAGGATGGTCGATCCCCGGGTGGATGCCGTCGTCCTTGTCAGCGTCAACCCGGTCGTCGTCAAGGTCGTCAACCTCGAGCTCGAGCAGGAGCAGCAGCGCGAGGCCGAGATGCGCCGCAAGCTCACGCGCCGCATGGCGGTTGAGGACAAGGAGGTGCAGGTCGCGTGGACATCGGCCGACGGCGACCTCGCCCACAAGATCGCCGTCGCACGCGGGCTGCTCGAGAAGGGCGACCGTGTGCACGTCATCTTTGCGATGCGCGCCAAGACGGCCGGCGGCGCGCGCACCCACATCCGCAGCGAGCGCAAGGTGGAGATTGTGGGCATGTTCCAAAAGGCGCTTATCGAGGTCGGCAAGCCGTGGAAGGAGGACTCGATCGACAAGGGCTTGTGGATCACGTACTGGGAGCCGCTCGAGAACATTGCTGCCGAAGCCAAGCGCAAGGTCATCACCGACGGTTCGGAGCGGCGCAAGGCCAGGGACGAGAAGAAGGAGGCGCGGCGACTCAAGGAGGAGGAGCGCGAGCGCAAGGCCAGGGAGAGGCAGGCTGCCGACAAGCAGTGAGAGGAGGACGAGCGCCGCCCGGTAGAAGTCCACGCGCAAGACTGCATAGCATCACAACCATTATACAGTAAATGCATACAACAAGAAGTGACAGAAGCGGAAACGGCTATAGCAAGATGGGACAAGAGAGGTCACAATGCGGCCAAGGTCGTCCGCTAGCGGCTGTTAGGCCGCTCGCCAAGATCTCAGATGTGATAGTTGTTCGAGCGATCCAGCTCCGGCGCTCGCCTGCAAGAGGGCCAGATCCCCACCTCTCCAGCCGGGCTCACGAGTCGATGAGCCGCGAGAGCCATCAGCCATCTTGGCACATCTCGAGACCGGCCGCCGTCATGCATGGTGAAGATTGTGCAAACAGATACCAAGAAGTCGTGAGTTTGGAATTTGCGTGGAAGGTCCGGAGCCGGCACGACGTCACCGGGTCATCCGGTCCCATCATGAATGTGCCGTAACCCATATCGCTCAATCACCCCATCCTCCATCTATCCCACTCTCCTTCACAACCGCGCTCCCTGCTCCTCACGCCATGGCCGTGACGCTGACCCTCGACCGGCGGACGCTGTACCTCGCCCTCGCGATTCCCGTCCTGCTCCGCCTGCTGCGCGCGCGCCGCGGCCCGACGCGCGAGGAGCTCGTCGCCCCGTCCGCCGAACGCGTGGTTCTCCTCGGCGCATCGAGCGGGATCGGCAAAGATCTCGCGCACGCGTATGCCAAGCGCGGCGCCATGATGTACGTCCTGGTGTCCCCAGCGCGGAGCTAGATGCTGACGTGCGCAGCTGCCTCGTCGCGCGCCGCGAGAGCACGCTCGAAAAGGTGCGCGACGAGTGCATCGCCCTCGGCCTGCCCGCCAGCCGCATCCTCCTCGTCCCCGCGGACATTACCCAGGTCCAGCACATGGTCGCCGTCCGCGACGCCGTCGTGAATGGTGAGTACGGCACCGCCGGAGCATGGGCATACCGTGAGAAACGGGGGAATGGGGTCTGACACGCGCGCCGCAGCGTGGGGTGGCTTCGACACACTGCACATTCTCGCCGGCGTGCCCTCGACGCGGACGTTGCTGCAGCTCGCAGGCGTCGAGCTTGTGCCGTCTGCACAGGACACCCGTACCCCGCCGCGTCTCGTACCGCAAGCGGCCGATCCCCAGGACGGGAGCCTCGCTCCAACTGCGCTGCCCACGCTGGCTGGCCTCGAGGCGGTCGCTGTCGAGGCGCGGGCATGTGGCGAGATTAACTATGTCGGCACTGTGCTGGCTCTTGCAACCTTTGTAAGTGCATCTACTCGCATGAAAGGCGGCGTACACCTATGCTGAGGTTCTTGCTCACTCACCGACAGCTCCCCCTCCTTGCCTGCACCTCCAAATCGCCAGCGGTGCACCATCTGTCCTCGGTTGCGGCGGCCATTGCCGCGCCCTCGCGCTGCATCTACTCGGCCACCAAGTCTGCGGCCCTTATGGTGATGGAATCCGCGCGCGTCGAGTGCGAGGGCATGGGCGTCCGTTTCTTCTCCCTGCTCCCCGGCACGATCGACAACGAGTTCCGCACCAAGACGGCCACCGCGCAGACGGGAGGCAACTGTGAGGTGGCAAAGGGTGTTAAGTCGGGCTGGGGCGATAAACTGCTCCTCCAGCCTGCCGACGTGGTGGACACGATCCTAACCCAGCTCGCGCTCCCGCCTGCGCGCTACCCGCTCATCCCGTACCCTCCGTTCTCGTGGATTGCGGCCCTGTCGATCCCGCCCAAGCCGACGTTCTTCCTGCCATTCATGTACAAGCTCGCGACGCTCATGAGCCTCACGCCGCTGGGATATCTCTACGTCGAGCCCAACGCGCGCAAGAAGTACGGCCTCCGTCCCTAATGATCCCCTGCAGCTGTGGACGAGCGCGACTGCCCGCTTCGTGGGCCTTTCGAGAGTGTGGGAAACGTGCCACCCTAATTATTCTGACTAGTACGCATGTTCTGTGATGGACTCGGTTATTGTGCCAGTGAGCAGGATGCTTGCTTTGATCAGTCTAGGCGTACGAGCTGCCCTTGCCCTGGCCGACATCATCCTGGAATGCAAGTGCCATCTAGGCAACGGCTCACGACGCCCCTCCAACACTCAGGCCACCAGCCGCCTCTGCAGACTGTGAGCGACACCTTGGCGGCGGCACGTTCGATGCCGTGACTCACGGCATCGGCTGATCGATGTCCCCCGCAACGAGGGTGCTCAGCGCAGGGAGGCGGAGTGGACAGTGTAAACAGTGTAAACAGTGCAAACAGTGTAAACAGTGCAAACACTGTGCAAAGGGCAAGTGCACGTCTTACGTCGTAGCCGACAAGAGGGACCATGTTCGCTTTCGACCGCAACGGGGTCCTCGTCTTCGTCCGATTCCCACCCGTATACACCCTGTGGAGGATCCGAGACTCGGGAGCAGTAGTAGTCGGCCGCGAGCAGGCTACTCGCTGAGGGCAGTCGTCACAACAGTTGCACAGGAACACTGTCATCACGCGTATGCTAAAGTCTACCAAACACTACTGTTACAGCGCACAAAAAAAGTCCCAGAACCCTCTCTCGCGGCCAGAAACCTCCCTCCCCCTCCGTCTCCAGTTCCAACCTCACAGACGCATGGTCTTGAGGTCGTGCGTCAGCTCGGCATACTCGCGCTGCAGCTGGGTCTCGCGGTCGCGCTCGAGCGCGCGCTGGATGTGCCGGTTCTCGACAATGTCCTCGGCCTGTTCGCGCAGCCGCGCCTTGTGCCCTGGCCGCGGGGGCAAGGGCGGGGCCTCACGCGGCGGGCTGGCCGCGGCGGAGAAGTAGTGGGAGGAGGGAGAGCCCGAGGGTGTGTCAGGCCCGAGGGGCGAGCTGGCGGAGGACGCTGAGTGGTACGAGGTCGGGGAGTCGCTCACATACGCTGTCCCGTACGGCGAGAGCGGAAAGTCGTTGAGCGTGCAGCGCCGTGGCCGCCGCTCACTGCAGAAGGAAGCCTGGCGGGGCGGCGGTGGGAGCCGGGACAATTGAGAGATGGGGCACGAGCGGACGGTGGGCGGTCCCTCGACGGCAGTAGCCGTGGCGGGGCACGAGAGGGTCGATGCGCTCTGCGGCGTCGCAGACGGTGTTGCGGGCAGCGAGCTCGGGTGCAGCACCGCCGCTGCGTCGCCGCAGCCGGGCCCGACCGGCGGGCGCGTGGTGGCATATCCCGCGGCACGGGTCGCGAGGATCTCGGCCTTGCGCGTCGCGCGCAGCGCGCGGTTGCGGGCGCGCAACTCGCGCGCCTCGGCCTTGCGGACGCGGCGCGGCGTGTCGGTCGCGGAGCGCTGGGCCTTGTCCTCAGCCTTGCGGGCGCGGTTGAGCGCCTTGCGCGCGCTCTTCTCCGCCTTGCGCTTCTCCTTGAGGAGCTTGGCGACGTGCTTGTCCTCGGCCTCGCGTGCCTTGCGGTGCGACTTTGTTGCGCGCTTGCTCTCCTTGTCCACCCACTTTAGCTGTTTCTTGAGCTCGCGGTGCTCGCGCTTCAGGCGGCGCTTTTCGGCCTTGGCCTGGGGGTTAGCGTACGGCGGTAAGGGGTGTACACATGTGTGTGCTCACCGAGGAGTTGCGGATGGAAGACGCCGAGGAGCGGGCGGACGACGAGCAGCTCGACGACGAGACGGAGCTTGCGGGCCGCGGCGCCTTTGGCGGCGGTGCGACTGCGGGCAACGTCGGATGAGTCGCGGAACTGGCCCCGCCGCTTGTGGCCTGCTCGTAGGACGGGGGCGCGGGAAGCGCTTTCTGGACGCGTCAGACACAGAGAACCCATGGACCGCAGGCAACGCACATCGGCCTTGTCGAGGCTCGGGAGGTTGCGGTGGTATTGCACCGAGCGGACGGGCCAGCTGGAGCCGCCGGATGAGCTGGGCTCGCCGCAGCGCGAGGTGGTGGCGCCCATGGGTGGTCGAGTGCGGTCTACGAGTGTGCACGCAAAGCGCAGCGGGGCTTGAGCGAGAGGAGTTGGGAGGGTGCTGCGAGACGGGGAGCTGCGAGGCGGGGGGTAGCTGGGGTCCCCCCAGCTCGGCGACTCACCACGGCTTTATCTCATGCGAGACGACCCACGTTCTCACGCCGACTGCGGGTGGTGCTGCACAGCGTGGACGTGGATGGCGTGCACTGCCTCGCAGAGCCGACGGCACCACGCAGACGCACGAGGTCCCCCGCCCAAAATGGAATGCCCAAGGCGACAGCGCCGCAGACGCAGATGATGGCCCCATGCTCGGCGACGCTTACGCATGTGGGCCGCCTGCGGGTCCCGGCACTGCCCAAGGGGGGTTGCGGCCGACGGGGGAGACGGCGTGCTGGGCGTCGCCGGCGACGGTCCGTTCCGCCACGGTCGCCGAGCCAACTGGGCCGAGCCCGTCGGTGTCCCAGGAACGCGTCGAGCTCTCTCCGTAAATAGCTGGAGGCGGCGCCGCGCACATTGCTGCTGCCGGCCTCGCCGCATGTCGCCGAGGCGCGGTCGTCCACGACGTGGGCTGCGCGCGCCGGCGGTGCTGCTGCTGTGCCGTGCGACGCCCGGAGAGCGCTCGAGAGATCCGGCTGCTCAGTGGGGCGTCAGATGAGGGAACCGGGGGGCCGGGGCGGGCGCCGGCCAGGCCGCCGGGAAACCCGCACGGGCCGCCCGCCAGGGGGCCGCGAGCCCCCCCCCCCCCCCCCCTGCAGCGCGGCAGCCGTGGCCCTGGGGGTCTGGTGGACGGTTGCGCGCGACGGAGGCGACGATGATTATACAAAAAGCAGTGGCAGAGCGCAGAGTTGGATCTAGAACAACGCACGTCTCCTGTGAGTACCGCCCGCGCGGGGGTCACTCGCTCTTGCCACGAGCAACCTCGTCAGCCCCGGCATCCGCTTCTTCCGCGTGGACGTGTGCGACGAGGCGGTCCAGGGCGCGCAGCGCGTGGGGGACGAGCAGCGCTGCAGCGCCTCCCAGCAGCAGCATGGCGACGACGGCGGGCACGGCCGTGCGCGGCACCGCGCCGAGGAGCAGCGGCTCAAAGACGAGCACGAACGGCGTGTCAAAGTACGCGCTGTCGAGCGGCGGCGATGGTGCTTTGCCAAGGCCGAGGCGCGCAAGGAGCGGGTGGGGCATGCGCGGGGACAGCGGCGCCGCGCGAACGTGCAGGAGGGCACCTCCTGCCGTCGCGTTGACTGGCGCGGGGTGCACGTCCACTTCAAAACGCGTCGGCGTCGACGCCTGCCACGAGAGACGCGCCGTCCACGCGGCGTAGTCGTCCGAGGGCGAGAGCGCGACCCACAACTCGGGCTCGGCACTCGAGACCCGCAGCGTCAGCTGTCGCTCGTCTGCGCTGAGCCTGGAGAAGAGAGTCAGCTGCGCGTACCAGTGAGGGAAAGTCCCCGCTCACAATGTGATGGGCCCTGTCGGCTGCACAAACGGGCCGAGGAGGGGCAAGTGCAGGTTGCGGATCTCGGTGTCGGCTGCGACGAGCGCAGCGAGCCCGACGACCAGAAGGAGCGTTAATGTGCGCCGGACGAACATTGCGACGGTCAGATGTGGTGGTGGTGGTGGTAGTGGTGGTGGTGATGACGAAATGGATGGTGGCCCAAAGTCCACTCTGGCCTGGGGCGCTTTTTTGTTTGGTCATGTTGAAGAACCACCTCCAGTCCACTCATTCTCTACTTCACCCATCCACATCAACACTCCGCCGGCATGGACGCAAAATCCCTTCTGCGTGCGAAGAAGGCGGCGGCCAAGATCGAGCACCCGTATGCGAGCTATACCGCCGCAGGCCAGCTGCGGTGCGCCATCTGCGCCGTCCCAGGTGAGTCTGGGATCCCACATCAGCACCCTCCAACTTGCGGTCGTCGCCCAGCTGCCTGCCTCCTCCGGGACCAGACTCTTTGCCGGCCTGCATACTCTCCAACGCAAGCGGCGCGCGGCACGCCCGCTGACCCACCGCAGTCAAGCAGTGGGACGCCCACCTCCTCACTAAGCAGCACCGACAGTCCGCGGCCCGCGAGCGCGAGACCGCCGCAAAGGCGGCAAAGCGCAAGGCAGACGACGAGGCGCGCCAGAAGCGCAAGCGCGCCAAGGTCGACGCAGCGGCGGCACAACCGGCAGCGGAACCAGCAGACGCGGATCAGGGCGACGTCGGCGGAGCCGAGAGCGATAACGACGCGGGGCCATCATTGCCCGCCGGCTTCTTCTCGGCGGGCAACCAGCCGTCAATCGCGGACGCGGACGCACACGATGGGGAGGAATCACCTGCAGACGCGCCAGAACCGGCACCAGCCGCGACAGGTGACGCTGAGCTCGACTCGTTCCTCGCATCGCTCAACGACGACGGTCCGACCCCGGCGCCCGCGGCCGCGCCGACGGCAGCGGCGCAGAAACGGCGCGGCTACAAGATGGCGCAGGCCGAGGGCGTCGCGTCGTACTCTGCCGCCCCTGTTCTGCTGAACGCTGGAGGCGAGGAGGACAAGGCGGAGGACAAAGCAGAGACAGCAGCCGCAGAGCCCGAGGAGAGCGAGGAGGAGCGCCGGGCGCGGCTGGCGCGCGAGGAGCGCGAGGACATCATGGCCCGTCTCGAGGAGGAGGAGCGCGCGCAGTGAGTGTACTGACACCGCAACGGGGACATACAGGGGAACCGCGTGCTAATACTTTCCACAGAGAGGACGCGGACTCGCGGGTGAGCGCGCTCAAGCGCCGGGTCGAGGCAATGAAGAAGAAGCGCGAGGCGATGAAGGCCAAGGCGGACGCTGCAAAGGCGACTAAGGGCGACAAGTAGGAAACGCGTGGCCGGACAGGCCTCCTGGGTCGGCATGCATAGCAGTACATCTGCCAGCGAGGGCGGAGAGCTTCCTGGTCCTAGAGAGCCTTATGACGAATGGGAAACGCCAGCAAGAGCTGTGGCCAGCGCCCCGCCGGTGCCCGCGCACGGCATGCTCCAGTCTGACTTGTCTGGCCAGCCCCACGTAGTCTCCGCCAGTCATCACACATGACATGTCACGGATGCTACATACTGCGGTCCCTACTACGTTGACAAGCCACGGCTGCTACATACAAATGCTTCTATCTCCTCCCATCTCATTATGTCGGCTGCGGCACTCTGCTCGTTCGCGGCTCATGGACGAGCGCGCGCCAAGATCACCATGTATCACTCGTGCTCCCGTTCCCGCTCCCGCTCCGTCACCATTATACCTGCGCCTGGGATCTCCAGTCTCGAAGCACTGCTCTTGTCGTCGTTTTCTAAGCGGTGGTTTGCAACCCCCAAGCCTAGCTCGGCGTGGCGGCCGCAGTCGCCGCTTCCTCCTTGGCCTTGGCGCCCTGTCCTGCACGCTTGAAGTTGGTGAACGCACGCGACAGCGCCAACGTCGTCATGTATCCCTCAGGGTACATGCTGATGATCTGCCCATGTCAGCCTGGGCTGGCCACGATTCATCCCACTGCGCTGCGCACGGCCGCGGGGGCTACCCACCCGATTGTACAGGAACTTGCGCATGTTGAGCTCGCTCGCCTGGCCCTGGATCTGCTGGTTCCAGTCCTCCATCTTCTTGTTGATGTCGACCTGTTCCTGCGTGTTCTCGACCAGCTGCCTGAAAATGTCCTTCATGTCCTGTGTGAACGCTGGCACCTTTTTGATCTCGTTGGCGCCCGGCTTCTTGCCACTACTGCCGGTTGCGCCCTCGCCGTCTTCGGTGATCTCCTCTTCTGTGGGGGCGTTAGTGGAGCGCCAGATGGAAAAGGGGTGGGACTTGCCAGGTGCGGCGGCCGCCTTGGCGACCTCCTGTTCGTGCGCCTCGATCATGGCAGGAATCTCGGGCTCGAGCACCTCCTTCCACTGCCGTATGCCCTCCTCTTCGCGCGCTTTGAGCCAGCTCCAGTACGCCGGGTAGCACAGTTTCATGACGAGTTTCTGTGCCCGTTAGCAGGGGTCCATTGCAACTGCCATTGCGACCTACTCCGAGGGTCAACTTGTTGTAGGGCAGGATGCTGCAGAGGGCGGTAACAAATGCTTTTTCCTGGAAGCGCTCGAACCCGCTATCCGTCGGCTCCTTGTCGACGACGCACAACAGGTCGTAGCGGAACGCCGCCTCCCCCGCGCGGGAGAGGTACGGCTTGAGGTGCTCGGGGAACTTGCCCTTGTTGTTCAGGTCCCAGCGGTCTGGATGTCAGTCTGGGGGGCCGAAAAGTGTGGCACTCACGGGCACAGCTCGCGCGCCGCAGGACGCGCAGACGATGGGCGACGTCGTCGGGGAAGTCGTTGAACGGGGGGAGATACTTGGCCTCGCGAGACGCGCTCTTGAACAGCGTGCGGTCGACGGGGACGTGCTCCAGTGGGTCGTGCTCCGGCGACGGCGACCCTGCAGAGTGTTAGTTTAAGCGAAGATTGCAAAACGCACGGTGAAGCAGCTTGAGAACTGGACCGACGTCGTTGTCAGCGTCGCTGTCGACGAGGATCGGCGAGTCGCGCGACCCCTGTTGCCGTGCGAGCGCATGCGCGCGGAGCGCCTCGGACAGACTCCGGCGGGGCTCCTTAGCATCCTTCTTGACTTTTGGCTTGCTCCGCGACTTTGCCCTTTGTGGGGACCTGGGGGTTAGATGCTGGTTGCATGTGGGCTGCATGCTGGGTGCATGCTGGGTGCATGTGGGTTGCATGCCGGCTGCTTGCCAGCTGCTTGCCAGCTGCTTGCCACGTGGGATGTACTCACTCCTCCATGAGCTCGAGCTGTCCAGAGTGGACAAAGAAGCCCTCCTTCTTGGGACGGGCAATATGGGTCGGCCTGTCAATCTTGAGGTCCGAGTCGTCGATGAACGGGTCGTTGAGGTCATAGTCGATGACTCGCCGCTTCTGAAGAGGTCAGCGTCCGGAGACGGAGCCAACTCACCTTGGCCTTCTTGGACGGCTTGTCGTACTGCTCCTCGTACTTTGCGGCCAGCGCTTCGAGCTGACTGGGATCGGCGTTCATCATGTCCTGCAGGCTCATAGGCCCAGCGCCTCCATGCGCGGGGGGCCCTGCTGGTTCGAGACCGACAGGGGTGTCGGTGCCCGTTTCCGGGATGGCGGGGGGCTCGTCCACGGGCATGTAGTCTTCGCCAAAGGCGTTGGCGACGGCATAACCGGCCTGCACGGCGCGCTCGATAAAGTTGACGTCGAGGGTCTCCTCGCCTTTGAACGCGACCTCGATGCGGATGGTCGGCAGCGGCGGTGGTGGCGGGGGAAGGTCCTCGTCGATCGACTCGCGACGCGCGCGCTTGGCCTTCTTCTTGGGCTGGAGCTGGTTTACGACCTCGTCGGTGCCCGTGCCCCCGCCGCCGCCGGCGGCGGACTCTGCAGCAGTGCCCTCGGGGCCAGCGGCCGTGCCGTCGGCAGGCTCGGATTTGATGTGGACCGCGGCGTCCTTGGTCTCGGCAGAGGGCCCGTCGAGCACGACAATGTCCTGGTTTGGTTAGGAGGGGGGGGGGGGGGATGTGAGCGTCGCTCAGTCACTCACCGAGCTGTCACTATCGCTGTCGTCGTCGTCATCGTCGTCGTCGTCGTCCTCTTCCTCCTCCTCCTCCTCCTCGCTGTCGCCGTCCTCGGCTTCCTCCTCGGGGCCATCCGCGCCGTCGCCTTCCTCGTCGTCGGGGCGCAGCTGGGAGCTGTTGGCCTCCATGAGGACGTCTGCGTCGACGGCATTGGCGTCGTCGGCCTCGACGGAGGGTGCATTGGAGCGGCGGGGCGACTCGTCGGTGGCGTTGAGGAGGTTGCCCAGCGACGCGGGGCGAGGTGTGGATGCGGACGGCGGTTTATTTGGCGAGGAAACGGAGGCTGCATTGTGGGTGGACGCGGGGAGATTATTGTTGTTTCGGGACGAGTTGTTTCCGTCCGGCGTGCGCGGTACCTTTGATGGCGACGAGTGCGCTTTCCGCGGGGACTCTGCGGAGAACACGCCCTTGCGCTTGTTGCTTGCGCTGCCGCCGGCGCCGGCGCCGGCGGCGCTGCTGCTGCTGCTGTCGTTATGCATGGACGCTGGGGAGAGGAGGTGGTTGATGCTCGCCGACGCCGGAGGCGTGCTTGGGGCGGGGGGCGGATCGGGGGACGGGGCTGCGCCGGGGGCCGCGCCTGGCGGGGCCGCGCCCGGCTGGGGGCCGAGGAGCTTGGAGAGCATGCGGGCTGGATGGCTGCCAGCTGGGGGGAGGGAAGGTGGTCTGCGGATGTACGGTGGGGGTGGATGGGTGAGGAAGGCGGGGGTGAGAAGGAAGGCGGGGTGAGAAGGCGGGGTGAGAAGGCGGTGGTGAGGAAGGCGGTGGTGGTGAGGGTGATGAAGGTGGTGGTGGTGATGCTGCCAATGGTGGTGATGCTGATGCTGCTGATGGTGATGCTGATGATGCTGCCGCTGGTGATGCGGCCGCTGGCGCCGCTGACCGTGACCCTGGCGATGCTGCGGTCGACGACGAACCAGGCGGCCGTGTCGCGCGCGCCCCGGTGGGCGGCCATTGGGCAGGGCGGCGCTGCTTGGCAGCACGCTGGCACACGCAGGGGACAGCCGCCTGCCGGCCGTCTTCCTCCCCGCCCGTCTGCATTTGCCGCGTCATTTGACCGCAAACGGCCAGCACACTGGCGCCTGCAGATGTAGAGCGGAAGCAGATTTCGCGGATTCCCCATGGCGATGGCGCGCTGGCGGCCGTCGTCGCCGCGAGTGTGGCAGTGGCGGGTGCGGGGTGCGCGGGTGCTGGGGTGCGGCGGATGCGGCGTGAGCCCAGGCTGAGCGACGCTGCTTGCTGCGGCGCTGCTCGCCGCTCCACTGCTCGCCGCGCACTGCTCGCCGCGCACTGCTCTCCGCTCACTCCCCGCCGCTCACTCCCCGCCGCTCACTGTCCCCCGCGCAAAAGATCGCGCTCGACACTGGCAGAGGAAGAAGACCACCACCACCGCCCAGCAACCAGGGTGACGCGGGTTGAAAATATATACTCCCGCCGGTGATCGCCCCTGCGGTGCTGCGGCGGCGCCCCTGGCGGACCCTGGATCCACCCACCACAACAGCGCCCCGCCTGGCCATCGCATCCCGCGGCGGCACGTCAAAACTGTTCCTCTTCGTTGTCCACTCGTTTTCGCCATCCCCCCCCACCATGGTGTCCGCATCACGTCTCGCACTGGCAGTCGTCGCAGCTGCATCCGCATACACGGCCGCCGCCAAGGCCGCGATCGGCGAGTCGTGCACGTAAGTGGAGAGGAGCGGGGGAGCGCGGGGTGCGCGGCGGCGGCCGCGACGGTGGCAGCCGCGGCGGTGGCAGCAGCGGCAGCCGCGGCGGCAGCAGCAGCACCAGCGCCAGCGCCAGCAACAGCAACAGCACCAGCGCCCGTCAACCACGCATCCCATCCTCCTAATTCCCCATCTCACCCCGCAGACAAAGCAACAACCATCTCGACGATGGGTCCATGGTCTTTGTGACCGAGTGCGACCAGCAGGGATACTGCGACGCGGACGGCACCTGCAAGCCCCGCGGATGCCGCCGTGACATGGTAAGTGTGCAGTGCGTCCAGCGCCTCGCAGCGTGTGCACTCTGGCCTCACATCCCGTGCACTCTGGCCTCACATCCGAGCGCCCCACCCCAGTCACTAACACCGCCAGTACCCCGTTGGATACTCTGATGTCTCCTTTGACAAGCTCCCGCCCATGTGCCCCGAGGGACAGTTGTCAGTTGCACGCCCTTGCACCCCCTCTGGAACCACATCCTGACATGCTCCCCAGCTGCCCCGACGAGATGGACCGCTGCATGCCGCAGAACCCGCCGGGACAGCCGTGCCAGAAGAGCCGTGATGGTGAGTTTGAAGACCTCAGACACGCATCGTCCCTGAGACCACGCGCCAAGGCGCCTCCCTAACCAAGAATAGAGCAGTGCACTCCGCCCCCGAATCACAAGCAGTATGCAACCTACCTCAACGTCAACGGATCCATCTGCCTCGACTTTACGTGCTTGTGAGTAGTCTTGCGCACCGCACCGCTCCCGTTCTCACACCTGCAGCTGGGCCAACGTGACAGGCGGCCAGCCGTGCTACAACGAGGACACGCTCTACCAGGGCGAGACCGACGACCAGCGTGTGTTTGCCTACATTATCTCGCGTGACAACTGCATCAACGGCTTCTACTGCGACGGCAACTCCAAGGTGTGCGCCCCGAAAAAGCACCGCCATGAGGCCTGCAGCGGCAACAAGGAGTGCTACTCGTACAACTGCCTCGCAGACGGCACCTGTGGCAAGGCCGCCGACGAGCCCATCATGCCGCAGCCCTGGGTCTACGTTGTCATCGCCCTCGCGATCGTGATCATCATTGTCGGCGTCATGGTCGCCCTCTGGCTCATGCACAAGCGCGCCCGCGAGGAAAACCAGCTCCGTCTCCAGGAATATTACAACGAGCAGATTGCCTACCGCCAGAGTATCATGGCCATGGCCCAGGCAAAGGACTCGCTCATGTCGCTCCCGCCCAACACGACCCCCGACGCAGCGCGCGCCTCGCTCTACCAGGACGAGACCGTCGGCTACACGTCATCGCGCCTCGGCGGCGACCCCCTGCTCCCGCCGAACATGCGCCGCGAGACCTCCAACTCGTACTCGGATGACTCGGAGATTCTTCTCCACAACCGTAACACGGGCTCGCGGTTCCACGGTTAGACGAGCGGACCCTCACACGCCGCGCTGCGCAGGACGCCGGACACTTATTCTCCTTCCGTCCCCCCCCCCCCGCCACGAGCGCGATCCCCACCATTTCCCTCACTCCCAAGATGCTCGGCGGTGCCACTCCTTTTTTCCTGCAACCCAGGACCATCATGACAGTGGGCTCAGCTCGGCCTACGGACGATTACTTTACCCAACATACATGCATGACTGTACGATGACCAGGGGATGTTGAGATGAGACGAGCAACACCGGGTGAGAAGACTCACTTTGCAGTGGTGGCTGTACCACTTTGGAGATGGCTGGTTGAGCAACCTACCCACTCCCTGGGGAGTGTACTTATCCAGGTGATTAAATTGGTGGCAGCACTGAAGCAATGTGTGCCCACAGGCCTTGCAGGTGGCAGGCGTCTCGGGGGACGGCAGTCCACAGACGAGAACCTTTCAAGAACCAAGTCGTCGTCATCCGACGGCGAAGGGTATCTGTACTCTACTCTGCTGTCCCGCGGTAACTCGTACAGAGAACTGAGGATCACTACACTGGCAGTTTCCTTGTCACGCATGCTACAATGGATAGCATCGAGAGGTACAGCCCCAGCCGTGTCGCGATCGCACAGCAGGCTACAAGACCGCCAGCATCTCCTCGACTGTGGCAAACTTCTCCCTCTCGGCCCTCCCCCTCGCGGCGCCCCGCTCGCGCTCTGCCGCGTCAATCCTGAGCCACGCGCCCATGTCCACCACCCGGCCCTCCTTGAGCCCGCGCACGACAGCGTCCGGGAGGCCCGCCTCGGGCGTGCGCGCCAGGTCCAGCCCGCCAGCGGCGACGGGCACCTCGCCGTCGCCCCACGCGCCATAGTCGCCCAGCAGCGTCTCGACGAGCCCGTACGCGTCCTGCATCGTGCTGGCAATCACGCCAACGGGTCCCCGCGCTGCCCATCCCGACGCGTACAGCCCGCCGGCCGGAGAAGCGTCGGTGGCGCCGGCGGGGGCGGCCGGGGCGGCGAGGTCCAGTACGCGTCCGCCCTCGTTCGCCACGCGCCCCCGGCGCGCGTCAAACGGCACCGCACCCAGCGGCGCAGAGCGGTACCCAACGCTCTCGACGACCATGTCGGTCGGCACCGTTGTCGTCTCGCCCGTGGGGCGCGCGCGCGCGACGCGCTTCCCGTCCTCGCCCTCGCTCCATTCCAGCTCGTTGACGTCCCACTCGACCGCAGACACACGGCCACCGTTTGCCCCGTCCGCGTCCCCGATGAACCGGCGCGGCGAGCGCAGGAACTCGAGTGTGAACTGCTTGTCAACCCCCGGCGGCGCAGCGACCGGCTTCTCCATAAGCGCGAGCATGCGCGTGCGCATGCGGTCGCCCTTGGCCGCCGCCTTCGCCTGCGCCATGAGCTCGCCGCCCACGCCGGCAAAGTTGACGCCGAGCGTCGTCAACTCGCGCAGCTCCTTGGTCGTAAAAGCCACCTGCCCCGGGCCACGGCGGCCGACGGCGCGAACCTCGCGCACGCCGCTGGCCGCGAGCGTGTCGAGCACATGTTGCGGGACGTCGCTGTCTGCCAGCGTGTCCACGTCGCGCAGCAGGATGCGCGCAACGTCGAGCGCAACATTGCCCTGCCCCACGACATCGACAGTCCGCACGTTGCGCAGGTCGACTTCGAGGTCGGCATACGCCGGGTGGCCGTTGTACCAGCTCACAAACGCGAGGGCAGGCACGACGCCAGCGAGCTCCCCACCGGCGCTGGACACAGAGCCCGGCACGCCGAGCGGGTTCGACCACGACGCGCCGTACGCGAACAGCACAGCGTTGTAGTACGGCAGCAGCTCCTCGAGCGGGAGCTGCAGCGCGTGCGGGTACGTGTAGTCGGGCAGGTGCGCAGCGGGCGGCGCGGCGGGCGACGGCCCGACATTGACGTTGCCGAGAAAGGTGAAGCGCGGGTCGGTGGCCATTTCGTCAAACTTGTGCTGGCAGTTCTGGAGAGTCAGCTGCATCCCAGGCAAGATTGAGAAAGAGGGGAGGACGAGCAAGTGCCGGCGAGGTATCGGCCACACGCCGGACTGCATCTTGTCCATACTCCCGAGCGTCATCTCTATACATGGCAGCTTGCCGATGGCGAGCTGAGATTGAAAGCCGCGTCGCGACACCCACCTTCACCTCCGGATGGTCCGGGGCAACGCCATATCGCGCCAGCCCATACGGCGTCGGCAGCCGCTCGTACATATCGACGCGCACATCGGCGCCCGCGGGGCTCGACGCGGGCAGGAGCTGCAGCACCCGCGAGGCGGCGTAGAACCCCGACGGGCCTGAGCCGATCACGGCGAGCTTGAGCGGCGGCCGGTTGGCGCTGGAACTGGCCGAGAACAGGCGGCGCGAGTGTGCGCGGAGGGTGTGTCGTGCGACGTGTGTGCGCAGCATTTTGGGGCAACGCAGATGGTCGAGATGAAGCTGCAAGTTGCAAGCCGCAGACGTTGTGTCCGCAAAAACAAGTGGGCCATCTGCTCACTTCGGCACTTGACTCGACGTTCGTCATCGTCCATTTCGTCGCGGCGCCACGCGACAGGCGGCCGAGGGTGCCGAACCGCCATTCGGCCTTGTTCGGCGCGTCGTTCGCCGCAGCCAGTGGCCCCCATCATTGATGACTACAATGCATGACTCGAACATAATACTGGTAATGTGGCACGGGTCACGACCATGGCACGCTGCGGGGTATGCGCTATACAAAGGAATGGTCAGAAGGTCCAAACAACAACTCGAAGGATGACAGACGAACACCGGGTTCTACTCTACTTCTTCTGACGACGGGGTGGGTTGCGGCGAACAGCAGCAGGCACAGCTGCGGTGGGCTTGGGAGGTGGCGACAGCTCGTCGAGCAGCTTGCGCAGCTCGTTGGCGTGCTTGTCAAAGGGCGTCTGGCTGCCCGACGTACCCGCCGCGGACGACGGGGCTGCAACTGCAGGCGGCAGGTTATACGTCTCTCCTTGGATCGGCTTGTCGTTGTCCAGCTTCTTCCATCTGTCCAGCTGGGCGCGGATGGAGTTGGCCATGAGCTTGAAATGTGTCCTGATCTCGTTCTCGACTGCAGGTTAGCGTTCTGTAGACCTCCACAAAACGTACATGGGTATGGGGGGTTCCTGATATTGTTGGCCATGGCATCGTGCAGCACCATGCGGCGCACGTTGGCCGAGTACGCCTTGCTCGCGGGAGACTGGGAGGTCAGGATTCGGAAACAGCTAGAACACGTACGCCGCCCTGGCTTGCCCATCCCGGTTCGTTCAGATATGGCTCTTCGCACAGGATCAGGCTCTGGATCGAGATAAGGACCTGCAGCAGGGTCGACTTGCCCGAGATCCAGCCTGGGCCCGACCAGGTGCCCAACAGGCTTAGACACACTTTCTGTTTTGTCAGTTGACTGATCGAGGTCGCGTAACTCACTCCATCGGCATAGAGATTTGGGTTATAGCGATAACGTCCGCCGTTCGTCGTCATAGACTTGACCTTGGGGCAACACTGGTTGTATTCGAGGGGGAGGAAAATATCGAACAAAAAACACCCGTTCTCATAGGGGGTATCCTTGGGGCCGATGATCATCGCCTTGATAGTGTCCACGCGGTCGTGGTCGACGCGCAGGAAGATGGACGAATTCCAGGCCGTAGGGATGTTGGTGCTCAGGACGCCGAGTTCCTTGGCAATAGCGAGCGAACGTTTGGGGACGTCCTGAGGTCAGTTTCAGCTGACATTGGCTGCAAAACTCACCTGGCCAACAAGGGCCACAATCGACGGGCTCATGGCATGGCGGTAGGCCTTGGGGTCCACTGGATCTGTAAGGTCACAATACGCAAAGGCCGTGCGCTTCGCCCAGTCCTCGTCTACCAGTTAGTCACAAAGCCCAAGACCCGTGGCACTTACATATCTTGATCGTGTCCTCCTCACTCTCGGCGGCCGTCACCTCGCCATCCGCTACACCGCCGGAGTTGTGCATCTCGGCGTGCATGCGGTCGACAAAGTCCTGGCCACGACTGTTGACAAGGTGCTGATCTATGTTGTCACGAGCGGAAAGGATCCGTTCACTAAACATGTCAGTGCATGAACAGGTCTGGATGCTCACCAGAACGTCTTGAGAGCTCCATTGTGCACGTCGTCGTCGACATCCACCGAGGACACATGGAGCGCGGACATCTTCTCCTTGGGATCCGGCTTCTTATCCAACGGGTCAAGGACCACGACTTGTTCAATCCCGGTCGAAGCAAGTCCCTTCAGAGCTGCTGTGGCCTGGATAACAATGTTCTCCAGCAGCTCGCGCGGGCTAGGTCGGACTTCGTAGGTGACGGTGACAGTTCCGTTATCGGGGCCGGGCTCAGTGTGCATCGGGCGCATCTGGGGCATAGCCAGCATAGCCGCCAGCGCCTCGTGATTGGCAACAATTTCAAGCCAGTCGAGGAGGGCCCTGTAGATCGAGTCGCGCTGGGTCATGTCAAGAAGTGAGTCGTTGCGGAGCAAATCGTTGACAAAGCCAGAGTGGCGGCGCAGGTGCGCGAGTGCGGTGGGGTGGACCATGAGATCGGATGTGAACGTCTGGCTGCGCTTGACGTTGGGAAGGTAGAGGGCAACTTGAGACAACAGGGCAGCGGTCGCGGCATCCTTCCTGGCCTGCTCTTTCTCTGCGGCCTGTTGTCCGGAACGCTAAAAGTAAGTTCGGTCGTCTTCACGCTCTGTCGATACTCACATCCTCTGACGAATCACCACTGTATCCGGTGCCCTTGCCCTGGGCCTTGCTGACCAGCTTGCGACCAATGTTCATCAGGCCATCAAGCTCCGCCTGCGCTAGCTTGCGCTTCTTTGACTTGTCGGGGGAAGATTTGCTTTTGTCATTGGAGATGAAGGCCTGGTCCGTCATGTGCAGACCAACACCAAGAATGACACCCTGCTAGTTAGCACGGTGGTGATCGTGCGAGGAACCTTACCTGAATGGCAGGGCAGTGGAAGAGGGACTCGGTGATCTCGTCTCCTCTAATCTGCTTGCCCTTGGATTTCGTGAGAGGCCGAGTTGGCTCTCCGCAAGCGAAGCAGGTGACATGTTTGCACTTGGGACACGACTTTTGAATGATGCTGGCGAGATGGGACACATATGCGGGGAATGTGGGCTAACGTCAGTCGATGCACGAGGTGGAAGGTACGCACAAACAGCGAGAAGAAATGTTTGGGGTCACGGGGGAACTGGTGACCACACCTGCTGGCACAGGACATGGAGCCTTCAGCCAGCGAGTTGTAGCTCTGAAACAAGAAGCTTTGCTCATCTGGGGTGAGTTTGGGACCAAGGATGGCTCGACTCACGTCCTTCGGGGCAGCCACTCATCCACTCGGCGCGACCGAGCACCTTGAGGCGCAGTTTCTTGGGGCCGTCCTTTGCAATATCTGGGTGGCCAAGAGGAACATCCACCTCGGCATATATCTCCTCTGGGATTGGTTCCACGAGACGTTCAACACGGTCCTTGGAGAAGAAGACGTTGGCATAGGGGTCCTGCATCATTGGCGGGACCTGGTCGTCGTCCAAGAAGTCTGCACAGTCAGTCGTTGCGGCGCATGTGCTGGCCTACCATCGAACTCTATGTCACCGTCGTCGTCATCTGAGGGAGCGTCGTCGGAGAGCAGGACGTCCTGGACGCCGCGGCTGATGGGACAGGATGTGGTGTCTTCACTAGCGCGAACCGACTCGCCCGGGGTCTGGGGTGTCAGCCCTGCCGACACGTTGGGGCGCACCAGGAGCCCATTGCTCGCCGGACGTCCGCCGCCGTCGTCGTCTCCGTCGTCATCTGATGGCACGTCGTCAAACTCTCCGGCAAACACACGTTCCTGGGTAAGAAGTGTCAGCGGGGGGAGAGGGGGGGGAGCCAGGGGACGGCCGTCACAGAGCGTTGCTGAGGAAGGCCATTGCAGGGCAAGGCCCGCGGGGCAAGGCTCGCGGAGTAAGGCCCGCAGGAAAGGCCGTCGCAGAGCAAGCGGTCGCAGAGCAGGCCGTCGCAGAACAAACCGTCGCAGAGCAAGCGGTCGCAGACGACGGCCGTCATAAGAGGAACCAACCGCAACCTACAGCAGCAACCATGGCATCGTCCTTTGCCCGCTTCAGAGCAGCTACTGCACGACCACGGGGAATACCCTGCGGTAAGAGTCAGCACACGATCATGACTAATCGGACCGCGTCCATTTCCCGCGAGCCATGCCGCGGGAATCGGCACGGCCATGTGAGTGTGGCAGTGGACATTGCAGCATCTCGAGAAAAGACGCTCACCATGTCGAGGAGCTGCGCCAGCGCGGACATGGTGTCTCGATGTGCTCCCCAGGTTGTGGGTGCTGGGAGAAGGAAGGAAAAGAAGAAAAACAAGACCAGAGGCGGGGGGGCGTCTAACACGACCACCGCGGATCGGACGTGTCGAAACAGGTGGCAAGAGCAGGGCACGGCACGGCACGGCACGGCGCGGCGCGGCACACCCGGCGTCGGCGGTGACGGATGGACTGCACGAGCGGACCGCAGAGGAGGAGGAGGTCGGGTGAGCGCGCGGCGGGGCGGATGTGGGACGAGTCGTCTGCTGCTGCTGCTGCTGTAGTAGACCAGACAAGGGAAAGGAAGAGACAGGCAGCTGGCGGCAAATAGATCGGAAACAGGTGCAGAAGGAAGACAGGTGTACGTCATTCCCATTGTTATCAGAGGTTTGATTACATAACCTTCCCATCAGAGGTCCACTTACTTAACACTGCCACGTGCCACCCGCGTGCCCCCACTAGCCGTCGGGTCTACCGTGGGAAGCGAGGCCACTCGCCTGCGGCCCGTGTCCTCCGGACGGATCATAACCGGGGCGACTGCCTTTGCAAGCAACAACGGAACTCGATGCTGGACGACCGGGGGGCAGCGCCGGGGGCCAGCGCGCATGTTTCGGCCTGCGGGGCAGAGTCGCCGCGGGGCCACGCCCGGCCATGATCCGCCGCGGCGCATGCTGGCTGCATCATGTGGACTGGAAGCTCCGTGGCGGCCCGCCCAGCGCGCGCCCCACCCCCAGCCGCCGCGATCAGCAGCATCATGTCACCCGCCCGTTTTCGGATCTGGGCAGCGGCAGCGACGTCGCGTCCAGCACTCGCCGTCCTCTTATCACGGACACGCTCGTCTTTTTTTTTACTCTCTTCCCATCGTCTCGCATCCGTGAACAGCAGCAGCATCTCGCAGCTGGGAACAGCAAGTGCCCCGGTCAGTCCCCGCACTCCCCACACCCCCCCCCTCGCTCGCTCTACCGCCGCACTACAGACTCATCTCGGCGGTTTCGCGCTTCGGCTATTGCCATCCACCCCCAAGCGATATCCCACCCACCTGGCGCTTGCTTTCTCCGACCCCTGCCCACGCACCGACACGGCCGGTTATTCCTGCAACATGCTCTGCCGCCGCACAACCACCCCTCTGTGTCGTCTTGTTAAGAGCAGCGCTGCACCCCGCATCTCCGCCTCGCCCTCCCCCACCCGCCCCTCTGCCCTCCTTTCCCGCCACGCAAGAATGGTTGCGACCAGCGCGCCGCGCGCCACCGAGCAAAAGCAGGTCAAGACGTTTGCCTACCAGGACAAGCTCCCGCGCCTCCCGGTCCCGGATCTTGAAAAGTCGCTCGAGGGCTACCTCAAGTCGCTCACCCCGGTCATTGAGCAGCGCGTGAGTTTTGCCCTGTGCACACTTTGGTCCCCCCCTCTGACACTCGACCAGTACGGCTCGCATGCTGCCGCCCAGGAGCTCGAGAAGCGCAAGCTCTATGCAAAGGACTTTGCCAACGGCCTGGGACGTGTGCTGCAGGAGCGCCTCAAGGGTGAGTGCGATGCGCGCGCGCGCGCGCGCCCGCCAGTCCTCGCGCCAGTCCTCGCCGACTGGACCGTGGACCGCGCCATCCCATGCTAACCTGTCTCCCAGATCTTGACGAGGTGTCCCAAAACAGCTGGCTCGACAGCCTATGGCTCTCGCTCGCCTACCACACCTGGCGTGCGCCTCTGATCATCAACTCGAATTGGTGGCTCCTCTTCAAGGAGGACCCCCAGAACGCTCCGCCCCCTGTCGCGCCCGGTGCCACCAACAAGACTGTCATCCCCCTCGACCCCCAGCCCAAGGTTCCCTACCCGGCCGGTTCCGAGGGCGGTGGCGACGCCTGGCTGCAGGAGCACCAGAACAAGAAGGATTACTACTACCAGACCACCTACGAGGAGCACTACAAGCCCGAGTGGGTCTCGGACTGGCAGATCCGCCGTGCGTCGTGGATCATTCACCGCTTCGCCTCGTTCCGCACCCTTGTCCAGCGCGAGCAGGTTCCCCCGGATGTCACCAAGAGCGGGCCCCTCTGCATGAACCAGTACCGCCTGCTGTTCAACATTTCGCGTATCCCCCTTCCTGTCGAGGACAAGTTTGCCGCCCAGGACAACCACGCTCGCCATGCCACCCTTATGATTGACGACTTTATCTACTCCATTGACGTCTTTGGCCCTCCGGGACCCGACGGGGTCTCGGACGCTCTCCCCCCTGCCGAGATCGAGTCCATCATCCAGGGTGCCGCCGCCGACGCCAAGGCCCGCAAGGCCAAGGGCGAGAAGCCTGCTCAGATTGGCATCCTGACCGCCGACGAGCGTGACGTTTGGACCACCAACCGCGAGCGCATCCTCCTCACCTCGCCCAAGAACCGCGCTACCTTTGACTCCATCAACCGCTCCCTCATCGCCCTCTCCCTCGACACCTACACCCTCCCCTCGCTCCCCACCGAGGACCCCCTCCGCTTCGCCCCCCTCGACGCCCAGCTCCGCAACGCCCAGGGCGGTGTCCACGGCGGTGCCAACCGCTGGTTCGACAAGTGCCTGACTGTCATTGTCGAGAACTCGGGCCGTGCCGCCGTCATGGGCGAGCACTCGCCCGTTGATGCCCTCATCCCTTCGCTTGTCATTGAATATGCGCTCGACCCCGCCGTCGACGTCTCCGCCTTCCCCGCCACTGCCACCGCCGCCAAGTTCGGCGAGGGGTTCAAGCGTGAGGACTTTTACGTCGACCAGGCCACCCTCGACGAGATCACCGCCTGCGCACAGCGCAACAAGCGCATCGTCGCCGACTCTGATGGCTCGGCCCTGTGGTTTGGCGAGTACGGCACCGACTGGATCAAAAAGGTCGCCAAGCAGTCGCCCGACGCGTACATCCAGCAGGTGCTCCAGCTCGCCTGGTGGCGCGACCAGGGCTTTGTCACTGCCACCTACGAGACGGCCTCGACCCGTGCCTTCAATTTTGGCCGCACGGATGTCATCCGCTCGCTGTCCCCCGAGTCGCGTGCGTTTATCAAGGCGATGGAGAACCCCGACGTCGACGACAAGAAGCGCTACGATCTCCTCTCGACCGCCTGCCAGGAGCACAACACGCTCACCAAGACATCGTCCAACGGTGCCGGCTACGACCGCCACCTCATGGGCCTCAAGGTGCAGCTGCGCCCTGGAGAGTCGCACCCGCTGTTTGACGACGAGCTGTACGCCAAGTCGCAGGAGTGGAAGCTCTCGACATCGGGCCTCTCGCACGGCATGCGCTTCATGGCGACCGGCTTTGGCGCCGCGTGGGCCGACGGCTACGGCCTCAACTACATGGCTGGCCCTAACCTCATCAAGTTTGGTATCGAGTCCAAGGTGTCGTGCCCCACCACCTCGACCGCGCGCTTCAAGCACCGCCTTGTCCAGGCGTTCCGCGACATGCGCCGCGTCGCCGAGGCCAACGCCGACGAGACCAAGGCCAAGCTGTAAGTTGCAGCGAAGGAAGAAGTGAGCGCGAGCAGCATTGTCAGACGATTTCACCAATCTCCCCATCCCCCATCCCTCCCCGCGACCGTACATTCATTCCCGAGCCCACGAGGTTGTAATATCTAGAACCGGCGCGGACAATGGCTTACCGTGGCCGACGCCAATATGCACTGCACTTGAAGTCCCTGCGCGGCGCGGGTGCCACGACCACAGATGATGCTGCGTTTCGTTATCTGCGCTCAAGACGAGGCGGCTGGAGTGTCCGAGTGCCAGTGTGGCTGGAGGATGAGGGGAACAAAGATGAACACCTAGCAGGATGTCGTGCAGAGGAACTTCTGGGCTGATTACCTTAGGCGGCGGCATCACTAATCCGGATTCTGCCTGACAGCCTTCCGACCCCCCTCCCCCCCCACCTCCCTCCCCAAAGACCGCTGGTCACTCCCGGCTTTGCCTCGACCTCCGCGCCAAGTGGCCTAGTGGCTCACCGCTCACGGACCGCGACTGGGTGCCCGCCGTGGCCGCCCGTCGTCCCAAGACAACGATGTTTTACATGTCACAACTGAAGAGAATGTATAATAGTCTATGTACAGATGGAATGAACGCGAAAGCTGCGTACGGCTACAGCACGCGCGTGAGGGACGAGTAGCTCCTGTCTTGTCAGCCGCTCTCCGTGCACAACACCGCACAACGCGCCGCATAGCGCCTCGAGGACTCACGCAATAATAAGCACGATCACCTGGATCATGGCCCACAGGAACGGCACCCACGTCGACATGCTGAACCCTGCCGCTGCATATACCGCCGCGAGCGCAAACCCAACCACCGTGCCGCTTACAAGGGCGACAAACGCCGCGACGATCAGCATGCACACGGGGATGAGCATCACGGTCCACAGCGGTGGCCTCCGGCGCTGGTGGTACCTGCTGAGCACAGGCTTGCCGCCGGCGAGTGGCACGCCCGAGCTCCGTGTCGAGGGCACCGAGCGCTGCGTGTACGTGGCCGACGGCACTCGGCTGCCGCTGGTCGCGCCCGCCACGGGGACGGCGCCATGGTACCCGGCCTCGACGCCCGGCCCACGCGCAGGACTTGGACCAAAGACCGTGCGGCTGAGGAGGAGGTTGGCGCTTGCGAGCACCGCGCACACCAGAAACGTCACGCCGAGCAGGATGAGCGTCCAGTAGAACGTAAACTCCCAGATTGCTGCACAGCGCACGAGTGTCAGCAGGGTATCCCGCACGCGCGAATGTGCAGCGCGGGGGACTCACCATACGCGCTATGCAAAAAGTAGCCGCGCTGCTCGACGGTGGACTGGAGGGTGGGGTTGTATAGCGATGGAAAGGGCGGGGTCTGGTAGCCTGTCGGCGAGTTGTTCTGCCGCAGTGCGTCAACGCTGGATATGGATCATGGAGACAGACGGCAGGTACGCACCGCCCTTTCGTTGTCCGGGTCGAAGACGGACTGGACTTGGCCCATCGGGAGAGGTTTCTAGCGAGTGTGGGGTGTGGATTGTGGAAGAGAGTCATGGGAGATGGTCGATGCTGGCTGTCGCTAGGATGGTCGTGCCTGGGTGGAGGTCCCAAGGTGGCAATTGCGCCGGTGCTCTGGCTTTGGGGGGTGGTCTTGTTTGCAGCTACGGCGATCTTGCATGCTCATGTCGTGAGCATCAGCACATGCTGCAGTCTATTATCCTGCATATGGGCTCTACAGATGCATAGCAGCATTGTTCTCTAGTCTAGTCTAGCTGTCTGGCAGCCGCCGTGAGGGCAGCGGCCGACTACTCTCTACCCCCGTCGTCTCGCAAGTCACAACGCAAGGACATGGCCACCGCAGTGCGGTAACACCGTGCAGCATGTACTGCAAGTCCATCATGCTCCTGACAGATATCCACTAGTACACGCCCGGGATGATCCTCCACTTGACGAGGCGCCGGTACTCGTCCCAGTCGGCGCCGTACTTTTCTGCACAGGCCTTGTCGTCGCGCCGTTCGCGGTGCATGAGCAGCGTGGCAAAGTATGCTGCGTACAGGTATGTCACAAGCATGCCCCACGGTGCGCCGTTGGGTGTCACCACGCGGCCGTCGAGGAGCATGTGCACACCGGCGCCAGTGGCGGCAGCGCCCGCAGGCAGGATGGTGTAACCCGCGATCGCTGTGGGGAGGCAAAAGGGGAGAGACTGTATCCAGTCGCCAAAGTAGTTGATGTGCCGCGCGCTACCCCACCACCCGCCAGTCAGGAGTCGCGTGCCCCGCTTCGTCTGGATGAATGGCAGGTTGGCAACAGACGGGTGGGTCGGGTCGCGGCGGAAGCGTTTCTTCTGGTTGTTGGCTGAGCGGAAGATGAAGAGCCCGACGCTGAACACGACGCCAATGGCCCCAAGGCGGGCCCAGCCCAGATGCACGGGGTACATGCTGAGGTAGCGGGTCTGTGTCGAGTAGAGGAAGGGCACCCAGATAATGTCGCCAAACACGAGCATGAACCCGAGGCCGTCCGTCACAATGTCCATCATGCCGAGGAGGCCCGGCTCGAAGAATTGGCCCTCGAGGACGTAGTACGCCTGCACGGCCGCGACGGTGAGGATGCTGTCGCTCACGTACCCGTGCATCCGGTACTGCTTAGCGATGAAGGCACAGTTGAGGAGCACCCAGCCAGTGAGGCCCGGTCGCATTTCGAGCCACGCCTTGACATCAACCTCCCCGAAGAACGGAAGCGTCACGCGCGGATTGAGCTCGCGGCCAATGTAAAAGTCGTAGATGGCATTGCCGCTCGTTCCGCCCACCGCAAGCTCTCGTAGCTCGGCATTGCCGGGCCGCACGGAAAAGCTGCCGAGGTACGCCCAGACAGAGATGGCATAGGCCATGAGAACGTTGACTGTCAGGATATGGAGGTAGTTGTCCGCAATGTACGTCCAGACAGGGAACTCTGCGCCGTAGACCCAGGTGCCTACCGCACAGGCGGCGAGCTGAACGACTGTGGCATTAAACGCTGACAATGTGTGAGTCTTGCCAACTAATGTAAAAACAACAACAGTGTGCCTCACCGTTGAACCGGTACTTGAGGGGCTTTCCCGACTCGCGCAGCTTGGTGCCCAGCGTCTCATGGGCGGGAAGAACGCGGTACAACACAAGGCTGAGGAGGTAGTACGCGCCGACCGCCGCCGTCGCCTGCCAGCTGACGAACCCGCGCACCCCATCCTCCGGCCAAGGGATCTGCGCCTTGAGCGCAGGCCAGGTGAGCGTGCTGGGACTGAGGAGCGCAGGCGGGGGACATCCCGATACGTCGTTGCACACAAAGTATAGGGCGTAAATCAGTAGCGGGAGACCGAAAACGATGCCAGATGCGCCAAGCCTGCGGTTGTCAGCGGGAACGAGCGGACGCGCGGCACATACGGGCCGCCGAACTCGTAGGGGTGCTGTTCCGTTTTCTTCTGCGGTGCGGTCCCCATGATGGGGATGGTGATGGCGACATTGTGAGTGCGGGATACATATCCCCTGGTTATATGCCCAATCCAAGAAGACGGCCGATGATGGGTCGATGGCCGATGCGACCACGGGAACCATGGTTCGATGAGCGGAGATGGAGATGGACTTTATCCCAGATGATCCGAGGATTATCCGGAATCTCGGTCGGTCACGTGCTCGTCCCGTATCTTGATGGCGTTCCTCCACCAGTCCACTCGCACTTATCTCTCTCTCTCTCTCTTTCTCTCTCGAACCTGTCTGGACTGCCTAGCTCCGAACCCCGATCATTACTGCCGAGGGGATACTAAACAACCTACACACTGAGCCCTTGATGGAGCGTTGATGGAGAAAGCCGCGGTCGCCGAGCGCAAGCGCATTCGCAAGGATAAGCAACGCCCAGCTCGCAGGCAACTGAAGGCGCAAAAGGCCGAGGATGACGGGATGAGCCGCAGGTGCGCATCATCCAGAGAGGCGCTGTCTCGCCGCCATCGAGAGCATTCGCAAGTAGGCCGAGGCGACGGGCGATACGTCGGGGCCTTGTTCGAAGAGCTTGAAAACGCCAACCTTGGCACGGACCACCCAGCGCCGATTCCCGCCATCTGCCCGCCGTCCGACCGCAGCCGCGTCGACAGGCCCGTCCGCCTTACGCCACTTCCACCTGCTCCAAGGAGCCCGAAGTGCGAACAGGAGGAGGGCAAACACTCCATCTATGCGGGTGGAGTCTTCGTCGTTCCAACGCTTGTCCGACGTTTCGTGACCGGCACGTCGGAGTGTCCAGCGGCCACGTCGGCCGCAAGCCCTGGGACTCGGAGCCACGTCCAAGGCAGGCTTGGACTACGGCCACGTCACGGGCGTGCGCAACATACGGGCCCAGACCAACATCGATGGGGTAGCTGGTCATTCTGTGACCGATAACCACCATCCAACATATCATCGTCACCACTCATTGCATCATACCATTTCTGTTCCGTCACCATCACACTTCATGTTCTTCATGTTGGTACCATGCATCTGTAACACTGTTCGCTAATTGTGTCCGGGGGGGTCGGGGCCCTGGGCGATGGCGGGTGTGATGGGCCACACCCGCAGTCCAGCATCTGTGTTCGCGAGCCAGGCGCTCTCAGTAGCTAGCTGGTCAGCAGTCAGCGTCGACAGCAATCGCCAAATCCATCAATGATCTCCAGGCATGATGCTCCAGCAGCACCTACCGCAGTCTATCAACGGCGGGTGGGCGCAGCGGCTGTTTGAGTGGTGGGAAAGATATACCATTCGCGGCCACGTTCATCTTCGGAAGGTTTCCGGGCAAGCCCGTTGCATGTCGGCGACTCGGTCCGGTCTCCCCCCTCCTCCCTTCGGCCATAGTCCGAAATCGGACCTGCACTTCGGCCGTTCCACAGCTCTTCACCTCTGCAGATAGCTGCAGATGCCCGTGCATGCGCGCCTCCACCGTGCGTGGTGGCTCTGCAGCAACATGTTGCCGGCGGCTCGGTGCCGACCTCGGCAGGTTTTTTTCACCAGCACTCACAGCTCGGACGGTTTCCGGGCCCCAACAACATCTCGACTCCACACCGAGCGCTGTTCATCTACCCATCCACGATGGGTCCTCGCCTGTTAATCTCTCCGACAGCCCCAGCCCCATCTCGCGCTGGCCACCCGGCCGTCCCAAGCTCAAGCCCACCTCCGATCGACCTATAGGCCTCGATGCCGCCCGCCGCGAGTTCGAGCGCAGGTGTGGATGTGACTGTGCCGCCGCAGGCACGGCCCACGAACGCGTCGTGCGATCGGTGTCGGAGTCGGAAGGTATGTACCGCCATGCCTCCACGGCGGGGTGCGGGGTGGAGAGATGGCCTGTGATGCGGCAGTGCGCGTTGCTGCTTGAGACCGGAAGGTTCTCGTGGCGAGAGCAACCTGGCTTTGCTCGGGATATTGCTGCCTGTGCTCCCAACCGTTCCGTTGTCTCCTCCCGCGTCTCACGTCTCATGCTCGCAGGTGAAATGCATCCCTCTCACGCAGGACGAGCTCGTAACCGCGCGCGAGCTAGGCGTTGCGGACAGATGCAAGGGCTGCTACCGCGTCGACAAGGCGTGTACACGCGACTATGTCCACAAGAAGCCCGGACGTCCGTTGGGGTGAGTCGCTCGGTGTGGTACCGCCGCGCGCCGCGCGCAGTGCCAGCGGCGCGGATCCCGCCGCTGCCCATGCAAGCTACTGACTCCAGGTCTCGCACGCGCTCCCGCCGAGCGACACCTGGCAGCGGCCCGAATGAGCACGATCCCCTGCCGCAAGGGCAGGGCACACTTCCCCCGTCCGCGACCGACCCGGTGGCGCTTCTCGCCGAGGACGGCGCGGGGCCGGCGTTTGGCTCCATCTTTGGGTCGGCGCGCAGCGTCGCGCTCATGAACCCCGCGTGCACCGCTGTGCCGCAGGCAGGCTATAATCCGCCTGGGGCATTCCCACTCTTCGACCCGCCTGCAGATGGTGATACCGATGGTGTCGGGAGCATGGTGGCGTTGGGTGGGTTGGGCCCCTTGCAACTCGTCACAGAGGTACTGAATGGGGACGCCACCGTCGCTGTTCCGGTTGGTAACAGTGCCCCTCGGACTGCTTCCAACGGCAACGGGAATGGCGATGTCCGAGGGCCTACGCCGTTGTCGGATCTGTGGCCGCGCGACACGTCGCACGTGTCTCCGCCACTCATCGACCCGTCGGCGTCTATTGGCGGGACAGTGTCGCCCACCGTCGACCCCGATCTCGGCAACAACAAGGGTTACGAGGACGGGCACGACCTCGACGCCGTGCTACCCTGGGGTGATGTGTGCTTCTTCGTGTCCCTCTTCTTCAAGGACCAACACTGTATTATGCCGATCGTGCACAAGCCAACGTTCTCGCAGGATGTGCTGGCGCGCCGGGACAGGCATGACGAGGCGTTCCGCGGCCTGGTCTGCTCGCTCGTCGCGTTCACCATTAGCCAGTGCCCCATCTCGAGAATGACGGGACGGTACGAGCGGCCGCGGCTCGCGACGCTGCTGCGTCGTTGCACGCGCGCAGCTGAGAGCATCCGGGTGCGGCAGCGCATGCAGCCCGGCCTGATGCTGCTCGCGTCAACGATCCTTGACTGGATCACAGCGCAGGCGATCGGCAACCTGCGCGTGTGCGACATGTTTGCCGCCGAGGCTACGCGACTGGTCCATGCGCTTGGGCTGGCCGACGCGCGCCCGCCGCTCGCCACCGACACGGTGGAGACACAGCTGTGCTACCGCCTCTTCTGGGTCGTGTACCTCAAGGACAAGACCGAAGCTCTATCCGGCCGCCCGATCAGCCTGCACGACTTTGAGGGCGTGCCACCTGTGCCGCTCGCCGTCGACGACGACTACATTACGCGCGCGGGCCACCTGCCGCAGCCGGCCGACATCCCGAGCTACATGTTCGGGTTCGAGACGATTGTGCGCATCTTCCAGGTCATCTCACAGTGCGTTGCACGGCACCGTGCGTACGCCAACCTGTGCGCCGAGCCAATGACCGAGGCGGACAAGGACCACGCGCCAATCCTGCGCTGGATCAGCAGTGCGCAGGCGCGTTTGCGCGACATCACCGAGCACCTCCCCGACACGCTGCTGTGCACGCTGGCCGACCTTGCGCGGGCGGGCGAGGGGGCGCGCGGCGACCTGGGCCTCCTCGGCATCCAGCAGTCCAACATCCACGTCACTGTGCTGTGTGCCGAGTTTGCGCTGCTGGATTTCCGTGCGGCCCTGTGTCCGCTTGAGGACTCGCGATGCGCGCGCGAGGCCATGGCGCGCAAGGCGTACGACACGCTCAGCAGCATCCCGTACGAGTACCTGGCGTCCAACGGCGAGAGTATGGTGAGTAGCAGTTGGGCCCAAGGGTTCCCGGGCTTGGGATCAGTGCGGCGGAGACATGCGGCGGAGACATGCACTGACAAACGCAGCGGGGTAAGGTGCTGCGCATTATCCTCGCGCTGCTCAGCATGACGACCGAGCCCGTCAACTTTTCGCAGGACGTGTGGGACTGGTGGAACATGTACTCGCGCGTCCAGTTTCTCCAGGTCATCCCGGATAAGAGCATGGTTTTGATAGATGAGAGCCAGGAAGCGCAGCCCGCGGCCGAGGTATCCGCTGCAGGCGCTCGGCTGGCCGCTGGCAAGAGTCCACAGAGCGTTATTACTTCGGCTCAGCAATCTTTAGTGTAACAGGTAAAAAAATAATCAGAATGAGCTCGCCTCGCCGTGTTGTACACTACCATGGACTGCGATTCTCCGTGTATGCAAAAATAGCCGTCTCCCACTTGGTCTGTCTCCGAAGAGGACGCACAGCACGGGAACAGTGATGCTTAATGCTTGAGATATTGATGTGGAAGCGGCACGGGAAAGTGAATCGTTCGTTTTCCAGTCTTTTTCATGTTTATTTGTTGTTTTTAAAGAGGGGTCCCTAGAACTCGGGCTTCTTGTCCAGCACGTTGGCCTGGAGGCGGCGCCAGCGCGCGTCGCGGAAGGCGGCGGCGTGCGCGGTGATGGTCGATGCCGGGAGGGCGTACTTGGACTCTGTGCGGATAACCTGGCGTGTTAGTGTTGGCACGTGATCCGGTGGCCGGCGGCCGCGACTGCAACACGCACCGAGCCGATCGACATGAAGAAACCAAACGTAGCAGCCGACGACATCATGTACTGCGCGAGCGTCGCGACAGCACCGCGGGGACCGGGGCCGGCGCTGGATGTCAGTGGGAGGAGAAGCTGGAAGCTACCGGGCAAGTAGCGGACAAGACATACCGGAGGATGGAGAACGAGCCCTTGGCGGGTTAGTAGAGCAGGACGCGAGACATTGAGACATGAGAGGGAGAAAATATCCGAGCCCCGCAACGGGGTGGCACTCTGGGTCGCGGTGATCATGTACTCACAAAGATGAAGCTGGCAGTTGTCAGTACGTCGACACGCCACTCTGCAGCAACCAATGCTGTCTCGACTCACCCGATGGTCAGACCGACACCGGTGCCCATGAGGGCACCCATCTTCACTGCCGGGGGGTCAGCACTGCGGGAGGCGCCGTCCGCCAGCGACGCAACACGCACTCTTGTCAAAGGTCGAGCCGCCGGCGGTGGTGCTGGGAGGGGGAGGCATGACTGCTGCGTCTTGTTCGGTGTCGGAGAGGCGTGTGGAAGAAGAAGCACGTCTGGTCGAGCCGTCAAAAAAGGAAGGCCAAGCTGTTCATCGGCCATGTGTGCACACTGTGTATTCACACATGAGAAGTGGAGACGGAGACGGGGCGGGATCTCCGTGGGCCAGTTTGCTTCCGTTATCCCCCCCCCGCCTCGCCCCCGGCGGGTCTTAATGGTTGGCACCAGGAACACTAATGAAAGCTGGGCCCCGATTGAATTGCCGTGTTTGTATTAAATGGGATTTGTTTGGATCACGGCCTGCCCACTGCGCCGAACGGCCACTTGGCGGGCGGCTGCCGCGTTTGATGTCATCTCGGCGCCGAGCCGCTCGACGTATCCCGACACAGCATCAGCCTCTGCACCAAGACCAGCACCAGTGGCCACGGCAGCGGCGCCGACATCGACTACGGCAATAATGAACCGCCTGACAACCGTGTTGTATCCGTACGTCTCGCCACTCGCTCCCTCTCCCTTGCCCCTCCGTGCGCGTGCCTCGAGCCGGATCCGCGACCCTCTCAGATCCTGGCCATCTCAGATCCTGGCCATCTCAGATCCTGGCACGTCGCTGGCGCGCGCGCGCGCATCTCCCTGTGCATCCACACCCGCCCCCGCCGCAACAAGGACCGGCGCGCGTGTCTTGCCCCTCCCTCGCCCCGTCTGGCTCTGACCGCCCGCAGCTCGCTCCCGGGGCTCCCCGGCCCGCCGTCCGACAGCTCGTCGTCCGGCCCTCACGCAGACGGAGGACCCGCGCGCGCCGACTCGCCCGCGCTCGCAGCCGCCCCCGACCCCCACTTCCACGACGCCATGAACGCAATGTCCATCTACGACGACCCCCGCTCGACAATCTTCCCGTCGCCCGGCGCACGGGGCGTCGTCTCGTCGGCGACCTACGCGTCCGTCGCCAACTCTGCCATCACCCTCAGCTCGGCCGTCGCCTCATCCAGCGCGTCCTCGGTCTCGTCCTCGGGCCCCAGCTTACTAAGGAGACTCACAGACGAGGGCATCAAGGCGTCCGCAGCACGCAGGAGCGTGTCCCCGTCCCCGTCCCGCAAGCGCGCTGACAGGCGCCTGCGCGTCAATCTCATGCAGGTGCAGAACAAGCCCAAGAGCCAGCGCTCGGCGCCGTCGCCGACCATAGGCGGGCGGCTGAACAGTATGGCCAAGGGCCCCGGCGGGCGGTTTGTCGTCGGCGGCGGACAGTGTGGGTTATCTGCTACGCCTCTGGACGATGCTCACCACCAGACCTCCGAGTCATGGAGATTACAAATCCGAGCGAGGACGGCACACATACACCCAGCTCTCCCAAGAGTCCAGGCCGCCTGGCCGGCCCGCCGTTCGCGCGCGGACCAGGCGGGACGTCCATCTCCGAGGTGGTCAACTTCTGGAAGGCGTCGTGGAGCACAGCCAAAGGTGTCAACGACGTCGACTGGGGGGTGCAGAGTGAGTCGTTCTGCGTTCTGCGGTCCTGCTGTTTGCGCGGCGCTGACCCCTATCCCAGACTTTGACAGCAAGATTGTCACGGCGACACCGAGTGGCAACTTTATGATCTTTGACGTGAATCGGGGCAAGCTGGAGCGCGAGCCGAGCGGCGGAAGCCCGCGGCCCATGAACTGCATTCGGTTCTCAAAGTGCCCGGCCTCGGCCTACCTCCTGATCACGGGCGGCACCGAAGGACAGGTGCGGCTCTGGGACATGCGTGTCGCCGACCCCACGAGTCGAAAGTTTTACAAACACAATGCCCCCGTCAGCGCACTCGCTCTGTCGCCGGACGACCCGCACTCGTTTGTTGTCGGCACCGAAGCGGGTGGTCTGCTGCGCTACGACTACCGAATACCCAACAAATCGGTCGGCAAAATCTGGGGAGCCCATGGCTCCAAGCCCGTCATGGACCTCAAGTGGAAGCCACCCGTGGATGAGTTTGGGCCGGCGATGCTAGGAAAGGGCTGGCTTGCGAGTGCAGGCGGCGACCGGACCGTCCAGGTGAGCAAACTGGTCCAACCACATGGAACTAACAATAGATCTGGGACATGAGCCAGACGTGGGACAAGGCGGCCTCCCCGACGCACACTCTCCACACTGCTCACCCGCTGCGCTATGTCGACTGGCGCCCGAATCACCCTACAGAGCTCGTAACCGTCCCCTTTGACATCTTTGCTGTCCCCTCGGGACCCACGGCGTCGTCGGGGGACCTAGCCAAGCCAGAGCCGGTGCCTGACGAGTCGGACCTGACGTCGCTGGAAGTCTGGGACGTGCGCCGCCATTATGTGTCCAAGTACGCGCTCAGCGGCCTCGAAGGAAACGCTGTGGCCGCCATCTGGGAGGACGCGGACACGCTCGTTGCGTGCTACCAGAACGGCGCGCTGGTGCAGCGCGACTTGAACAGCAAGACGTCCAAGATTTACCCCTTGGAATGTCTTCCGCGGCAGGTCTCGGCTTGGAACTCAAAGGGGGAGCTCGCGTACGCCTTGGACAAGTTTCGTCCTGGAGAGATACCCTTTGACGACATGTGGGTTTGAGACAACAGCAGTAGTGGCCGTGCTGACTTGCCCAGCAAGCCCGAGTTCTCGTCGTGGCACTTTGGTAGTAACCGGCACCGCAAGGCGGTTTCCGATGCGGCGTACGTGCCGCGGCAGACTCTCGGCGTCGTGTCGTTGCCGGACAACGACGAGAGCGAGTTTGCCTACATGGCGAACCATTACCGTCTCGAGGGCGACTTGCCAGAAAAGCTGTGCCGCTGGAACCGCGAGGTAGCACAGGTATGCGACCGCCCCGATGAAGCGCGTATCTGGGACCACCTCCAGGGCCTGATTGAGGAGTTTGGGGTGACGACGGCAGAGGGATTCTTTAACGAGGCAGTCTTCACGCAGGCGGGAAAGGTGACGGCTGCACCGGCGCACCCGACGTCTCCACACGCACTCGAGGAGCAGGATACGCGATCACCACCGACCCCGCCACGTGCCGGCGGCATCCCGCTGGAGCGCGCAGAGAGCATAGTATGGGAGGAGAAAGCCGGGGACTCTGGGTTCGAGTCAGACTCGTCCGACAATTCCTCCTCGGACGAGTCGTCGCCGCGGCCCCAGACGCCGCGCAAGTCGCGCTTCAAGGCCTTTACGTCGCCCGTGTTGACCGCACCCTCGGCGCTCCGCCCCGCCCTGGCCGGCCGGACAGACGCTGGACAGACGCGCCGCAAGGACAAGCGCCTCACAGTGCTCGACACGCCGTTGAGCGAAGACATGCCGACGCCGATTGCCGACCTCGACTACCCGGACCCGTACGGCATCGCCGCTGCGCTCGAGAGCATCGCGCAGCCGGGTGGGCCGGTGCGACGCGCACCGGGCGGTGGGTCACACTCGACGCCGCACAGCACGTGTCCGCCGACGCCGGTGCTCGGCGCCGGGAGGGGGTCTGGCCACGTGTCGCCGGTCATGCTCAACAGCGCGCGGCCGTCGATCGTCGCGGCCACCGTGGACCGGATCCAACCAGCGGTAATTACGCGACGGGCGCAGCAGTCGTTCCCCCAGGAGCAGTGGGACCGATACCGCGAGTTGCGGTGCCAGACGTTTCTCGACTGGTGGGAATCGTACATTGACGACGTGAGTGGGAGTGTATTCCGACGCAGATGCTGATATGGCTAGGGCGAGGTGCAGATTGCCACGACGCTGTTCGTGGTCGGGTCGTCTGTGGTCAAGTTCCCAGAGCGCAAGGTGGAGCGCGTGTTCTCGTCGTACATTGACCTGCTCGAGCGGCACAACCTCAACATCCCCATGGCGTACCTGCGGCGCTACTCGGACCTGCTAGACCTGCAGACGCTCCCGAGCCAGGAGGGCATCACACATATCCTGCACTGCACGACGTGCGGCAAGAGCACGGGCTCGCTCGAGGACATGCCCGGCGGCAAGAAGAAGTTTTGGTGGTGCACGCGCTGCCGGCGCGGCGCGGCCGTGTGCGTTGTCTGCCGCGAGCCTGTGCGCGGCCTGTGGCTCGGGTGCAACAAGTGCCGACACGGCGGGCACCACAGCTGCATGCGGCTGTACTACTGTGGGTCTAATGCTGCTGCCATGTCCACCTGTGTGGGAGAGGAGGGTGCTGATGCTACGCAGTGGAGACGGAGGAGACGGTGGCGATGGCGGCCTCGGACCCAGCGGGCGCGTCGCGCGCACACTCGAGCGGGGGCACGGGCGGGCTGCTGCCGCCGCCGCCCACGACCCCGACCGGCATGTCCGGCTTCCCCGGCGGGAGCGGGACGCAGGCGGCGACCGCGGGTGGTGCCTCTGTGGGCCCCGGGATCGCCCCCAACGGGACGCCTGCGCCGCCGCCCCCGCCCCCACCGCCGCCCCCGCCGTCGTCGTCGGCCTTTGGCGCGTCGCTCGAGTCTGGGATGACGGAGCGCACGGAGCGCGACTCTGGGGACGCGCCTGCGACTGCGGGGTGCGAGGTGCTCGTTGCGACCAACACGTGCCCCTCGGGGTGCGGGTGCCAGTGCCGGCTGTTCCGGGGGGGAGCGTAGGGTGCATAGCATGGGTTTTTCTGCGAGTCGTGATGTGAGATGCAAGCGCTTTGCATGGTGTTGTGCATGGCGGGGTGGGCCGTACGGGTGCTTCGGTGTATGACGTCATCTGGACTGGTTTCGCGGGGGCTTGCGCGCGCGCCTACCTTGATGACCCGCACGCCTAGCGGACCTCCGGATAGGCGCGCGTGTGTGGCAGCGCCAAACATTTTGCCACCCGGTCGGGGATTCTTTCGCCACCCAAAAAACGGATTCGCGGCTGTGGTTGGCTGATTCGATTGGCCACCCAACACGGTGAGACACACAATCCACTCGATGGTCAGCAACGACGATAGACATTATCGAGCATCCACCGTCTCTCTCTCCCACTCTCCCACTCTCCTCCTCCCGCGCGGCCACAGGGCACCCCTCCTCCTGCGCCTCACACTCCCGCATCGGAGACCATCCCCGTGTCTGCCTGCCGCCGGAACCGCACGCGCGCCTGTGTGTGACAGACACCCCCTCTCCAGTGCCGCAAAAGCAAAACGAAGCAACAGGGCGGAGCCACGAAGCACACTCGCACCCGCGCCCCCCTTAGCTAGCCTTGCATACCTAACCTTCCGGAAGCCGCTGCCTCCCTCATCGCAGCCGCCCTCCACCTCCTCCTATCCCCACACCCCACACCCCCGCCCTCAAAGGCAAGTAGCTGCTCGCGCAATGGTCGCAACACCCCCTCCACAAACACAAGCTTACCCCATGCCCGCAGCCCTCGGCCACCACCATCTGGACTTTGGAGACGCACTCGACTCTGAGCCCCACCCGCGCAGCGCTGGAAACACCAAGCAACAGCCACTAACACCGCCGTCGCTGTTACTCACACCGCCGCCGTGCGCCGGGCCACCCACCACCTGCTTCTGGACCGGCTGGCACACGATCAGCCCGCGCCTGCTGTCCCCGACAGCCGTTGTCCGTCCCCTCCTCCAGGACGGCCGTCTGAACCGCACCCCCTCCCCGACTCCCACCATGTCGAGCGACGACGATCCGGCGACGAATAACGCGCCGCTCGCGCAACAGCAGCAGCCCAAGAGTGCAGAGGCGCAGCCACAGCCGTACGCCGCGCAACACCAGCAGCAGCCGCTCGCCCCACCCAAGGTGCCCCACGGCGGCAAGGCTGCAGCCTCGCAGCCCCCCGCCGAGGACGGCCCAAGCTCGTCGTCCACAGGCCCGCTCACCATCCCGGGCTCCGGCCGCTCAAAGGACTTTTGGAGTGCCAACTCGATCACCAATGAGCCGTCGACAATGGAGTCGAGCCAGACATCGTCCAACGGATCGCACATCCCGCCGCGCCCCTCGCGCTGGACAAAGGCGCGCTCCACATCTACAGAGTCGTCGCTGTCGCTCTCGGGCATCACAACCTTTGGCTCGACGTACAACCAGGACGGGTTCCCCAACTACCCCGCCTCGAGCGAGGACGAGCACATGGCGATGGACGACGCCGCAATCGCACGCCAGCTCGCCCTTACCGACGAGGCGGTCCGCGCCATTAACGGCACGCCCGGCGTCGTGCAGGCCGGTAGCCTCGGCCGCCCCATTACCACTGCCAACGCATACGAGCTCCCACGCAACATGGCGGCGTTTGTGCGCCGACCAGGCGACGGGACGACCGGCGAGCGCGACCTGCGTACGGGCCGCTCGTTTGTGAGCTCTGGGTCGAGCACATCGTCGGAGGAATCCGAGCACCTGGCGAGCGTCCAGTGGGTGACTACCGCAGTCAACTCGACGCCGCAGTACACGTACTCGCCTTACCCAGTTTCTCGTCCCCTGGCGCCACCGCAAAGGACTTCGCCCAGCATGCCCCCGCCGCCGTCAACAACCAAGGGTGATCAAGCGTCCCCGCGCCAGAATGGCAACGGCACCCCGCTTCCCAACACCCTCGGACTCGGCGCAGATCACGGCTTGTCCGACCCGCGAACAAACTCTGGCAACTTGCACAACATCCAGCAGACGAGCGGCTCTGCCGAGGGATCCCCCGAGAACAACAACGGCGACGACGACGACGCGACTGTTGGCGGCATGCGTGAAGGATCGCCTTCCTCATCCTCGGCCTCTGGCCTCGACCTTCTATCCCACGCCGCCGCCCATCACGAGCGCACGCGGTACAGCTCAAGCGTGCGCCGTAAGGCCGGTGCCGAGGCTGTCGCCCAGTGGCGCGGCGAGATGATGGCCAACCCCGGCTATGACTCGCCAGGGTACGAGAGCACGCCGAGCGCCGAGGGCACACACGGACACGACGGCGCACCGCCCAAGAAGCGACGAAAGAGCAACATGATGGAGTCGCCGGGGGCGGGTCTGCGCCAGCTGCATCAGCCACAGCAATCGCCAAGCGAGCGTGGGGACCATGCGGACGAAGGAGCATCCGGGTCCGAGGCAAGCGGAAGCGACAGCGAATACCATGGCCAGGGCGGCAAGGGCCGGAAGCGGGGTACTGGCAAGGGCAAGCGCCCGCGTGTGCGTGCCACCCTGCTCGTCCCACCACCAGTGCAGCCCCCAGCCAAGCCGCCGCAGGCTACGCCGAAGAAGGGCAGCGGTAAGACCGCGACGCCGACGTCCAGCAAGGCGGCCACCGCTGCCACAGCAGAGCGACGGGGCAGCGGCGCAAGCGATGGTACCGCCGCGGGTGCTGCTAGCTCCGCCAAGCTCGCAGGTGGCGTGCAGTGCGACTATGTCAACCCGCTGCCGCCGTACCAGCGGTGCCCCGACGTGTTTACGCGCAAATATGACATTCCGCGACACATGGCGCGGCACGCACGGCGCGAAGGCGACCTCGTCGCCGAGGGTAAGCTGCCAGAGGAGAAGGCGATGCTGTGGAAGACGATCCGCGACAAGCCGCGCATCCGCTGCAAGACATGCGGCGAGTACTTTACGCGCCAGGACGCGCTTAAGCGCCACCAGAGCAAGCAGCATCACTAGCGATTGTGGGCGTGGTTACAATTGCGCTGCCGCTGCGGCTTTGGCAGCGGGCGCGGAACGCAGCGCGCGGCGTATGGATTCCCGAGACGAGATGACGACGAGCTGGCGATTCGGGTCCCGTATCAGGCGGACGAGAGAGCCGCGCGGGACAATGTTGTAGAACATATTACAGGCTTGAAATGGCAGGCAGACGGTTACTTATCCTGACGGCCAGACGGGAGGCTGCTGACAGCGGCTGCAACCGAACGGCAACACTCGGTAATATATGACGTTGTGACATCTTGTGTTGCGGGGCAAGATCTTATACTGCCCGGGAACGGAACGAGGACAGGAAACCTGATGGGGATGGGGGCCCCACGAGAAAGGCGACGACTGACAGCGGCGTCGGGCTTGATTAGCAATTGACAAACGATCTCAGCGGCCATACAGCGGGGACGGGATAGCGGTTAGGACAGCGACTAGCCGGCGCGCGCTTGCGACGTGTCGCGCTAGACGGGCGAAAAGGGCTCACCGAGCAGGGGCTGCGCTACGCGCGCGGGCGCGATGCCTTGCGCGTACAGCTGGTTGTGCCCCTGCGGCTGTAGCTGCGGTTCGTTTGGCCTGTGTCCCAACGCGACAGGGCGTGGTTTCTGCCCCTGCTGGCCGCTCACCCACTGCGACTGCTGCTCCTTCGGATCGTATGCCCCCTGCTGTTGCTGGACTGGTGCTTGGAGATACGCGCCAGCTGCAGGCGCCGAGCCCCTGTATGCCGCCCGCACCCATGGGCTCCCCGCCCCGCCGCTCCCACCGAACCCCGCGAGGAGGTGGTGGACCTGCAACGGGGTGCCCGCCGCGCACGGGATGGCGCTCGTGCTCGCGCGCCGGCGGCCGGGGGACAGCCAGACCGCCGGCAGGGGTGCGGGGAGGACGTCCCCGGTTCCGGCTTCGCCCTCAGCCGCGCGGCTGCCCGCACTGGCCTCGTGCGGCGGGGGGTGGGGGTGGGAGTCGACGGGCAATGTCGCGCTCTCGGGCTGCGCAACTACCTCGTGCCAATCGTTGCGCGCCTGTGGGTGCGAATGGCCGCTGCCTAGCTCATCGGACGGCGTGCGGGGGGCGGACGGCGTCTGCGCGTCACCGTCCGCCTGCAACCCCGGCTCGGTTGACGTGCGCGGCGACGGCGTGTGAGCCCTGTGGTGGCCGCTGGCGGTACGGTTGCCGTTGCTGTGGCCGCGAGGGCCGGGAGACGGTGTCAACACCGCGCCCTGTCGTGATCCTAGGCCAGCCGACTCGTACTGGCTCCCGCGGCCGCGGCGCTTGACTCTGGCGCGCGCACGCGCACGCTCTTCCTGGTGCAGAACGCTCGCGCCCCGCAATGCATACAGCCAGTTGGCAGCGTACGCCGCGCGCTCGTCGGACTCGCGTGCAATGTGTGCCACCAGCGCGAGGAACTGGAGCATTCCACTCGCGAGCGTCACGGAGCCGCACCATATCTCGGCAGCGGTCTGGCGGGCCAGTCAGTTCGCGGTGTACCCCATACACACTCACAAACGACCCGTCCGCCTCAACCACCATGACGAGCAGCTTCCACATGCTGCCCGCACCGACGACGGCGTACGCCCGCCGCCACACAGCTGGCAGCGGTAACGCGCGGACAGCGTCCTGGTGGTGCGCCGCCGCATGTAGACGCAGCGCGAGTGCGAGAGCAGTGCGCATGCCGCCCAGCGCCTGGACATGCGCGTCTCCGAGGCCGGCGTCGAGCGGCACGAGCAACGCCACGAGCCACGGGAACCACGGCGCACCGGGGGCCGCACGGCTGTCAGTCGCACGGTCGCACAAGACAGGTGGTGGGAATACTCACAATCGCACAGTGTCGTCTGCAAGCCGGCGATGCTGGCGGCGTACAGCCCAACGCGCGCGCCACAGCCGCCAGCGGAGACTAGCAGTGGGGCGCCAGCACCCGCGCCGCCGCCGACCGTGAGCGTGCGGATGTTGAGCCCGAGCAACGCGTCCGGCGCCCGCAGCACCGGCAGCACCCGGACCGAGGCCGCGGCGGTGATGGTCGAGCCCCTGAGCCGTAAGCATGCCTGCAGCCTGGCCGTCTGGAGACTTTGCGATGTATTCCAGTTTGTCACAGGGGACAACCAGTTCTCGGGTGCGAGTGTGGGTGCGCGCAGGCCATACCGTCCGAGCGCCCCACGCGTAGACCTCACCGCCACTGGACACCTAGACTTACGCTTCCCATTTGGCATGCGCGCACTCGCTTTCCAGGGATTCCGCGAGTTGCAGGAGCACGCTGGCGTACGCTGCCGCTGGCGCGCGCCGCGCGTCGAGCCCCGCCAACTGAACCATGCTCTCGCACGTCCCGTCCAGGAAGGCCTGGTGCCGCGCGACGCGCATGAGGACGTCCGACGCCGCCACTTCCGGGTCGCCATCCTGGTCGCGTAGCTGTTCCGCGCTGAGGCGCTGGGACTGCTCCTAGCCGCCGGTCAGATTATCCGCTTCGGCGACTGGTCTCCTCAGGCTACCGGGTTTCGGCTTGGGCTCACCTTCACCACGGGTGGGAGTGGCGGTTCCGCGAACCGCATCCAGCCCGGAGGGCCACGGCCGGCAAGCACGTCTTCCCACTCGGAGAACGCGTCGCGGGCGATGAGAGTCGTGAGCGCTGCCTGTAGGAGGGCGGAGGTGGGTACGCGGTCGCCTGCGCGTGATAGGAGCAGGACCTCGCGCACGCCGCCCAGGGCCTCGAGCGTCCACAGGGCGAGTTGCTGCTCGCGGGCGGTGGTCATGGTGAATCGGGTCTGGGGTATAGGTGCGTGTCAGTGGTGAGAGAAGAGAAGGAGGGGCGGGATATATGAGGCCAAAGGGAGCAAGGTGCGTGGCCGCCTGCTCGTCTTTGGTCGCCTCACTCGTTTCTGGGGTGGGTGCGAAGTGAGATCCTGTAGCGCCGTCGTCAGTGATGGCTGCTATCAGTTCTTTGTTCTCGCATAGTGCCAGGTGTTCTTATCGTGCTACCAGGGAGGCCGCTCGCCCTTGCAGTGCCACACCGAGACCAAGACGATATGGACTTCACATTACGGTCATCGTGCTATACGCACGTTCGACTAGCCTGTATAACTGATGACTGAGCTGCACGGCTCACAATGTCTCACCCTGGCCGCCCCTTGACGCGCCAACGGAGAACGAGTGCCAACGAGGGTTAAACTGGACGTCTGCGGGGTTAGACTTCCATGACAGCAGGAGCACCACCGCACTCGACTCACCAAGAGGACGCCCGCCATACACATAACCCATAAAGCGGTCGTTGGCCTCCTTGGCTTCGCGGGTCTCAGTAAACTCAACTATACCCTCGCCCTTGCTCTGCTCGCCCTCGAACAGGATCTCCGCTAGTGAGACGTTACCGACTGTCTCGAACAGCTCGACGAGGTCCTCGTTTGTCGTCGACCACGGGAGCTGCTGTCAGAGTTGGTTTTAGTCAGTCTCACTCACGTTGCGAACCCAGATCTGCTGGCTAGGTTCGGCAGCGACAGCGGGAAGGCCGGTACTCTGTGTGCCAGGCGTGGGCGGGGCGACGGCGACAGGTGAAGACTCAGTGGCAGCTGCGGCTCCTGCAAAGCCACCGTACCCAGCACCTCCGCCAAAGCCACCGTTGCCCATAGCGGCACCGGCACCACCAAATCCACCGCGGAACCCGCCGCGCATGGCCCAGCCCGCACTGCCACCGCGGATCGGGGGCGCGTAAGCGCCTCGCATTCCCCCACGGCCGCCGCGAGGAGGCATGTTGGCAAAACGGTCCTCGCGCACCTCGATCACACTGCCATTCCAGTTGTAGCCGTTGAAGTTTTCTGCCTGTCAGCTGCAGAATGTGGCCTTGCACGTACGGATAGCAGCGCGCGCGCTCTCAGCATCAACGAAGACGACAGTGCCATTGCCTTTTGACCGGCCCTCCGGCGTCATGCTCACGTCGGCGCGGATCACTTCGCCGGCCTGGCGCATGAGGTCCTTGAGGTCCTGCCACGACGCCGTGGGTGGCAAGCCGGCGACGAAGATGTTCTTATTCGCAAGGGCGCCAAAGTTGCGAGATTCGCCGGTGGCAATGCCAATCTTACCGGGGATCGGGGGTGCACCGAACCGGGCAGACTCTTCACGGTCCTGGGCGTCAGTATGGAGTAGGATACGAGTGTTTACCTCGCGGATAAAGACAGCACGGCCCATAAAGGGGCGCTCGGTGAGCTCGGAGATCGCGCGTTGGGCCTGCTCGCGCGTCTCAAACTCGACTATCCTGGTCTGTTAGAATGCGCGCTCACGCGCGCGAGACAGGAAGGACTCACCCGCATCCCTTGGACGTGCCGTTCGGCGTCACCAGGACCTCCGAGAAGACCACGTGACCGCCAGCTGGAAGAATGTTAATGGATGCTTGGGGTGGGGTGGAGTGGGTTTGGACGAGTTGGGTGCGCTGCTCGGCAGTCTGCCTTCCATCTCCTCCGCATTGGTCTCCTGATCCGCCTCCGTCTCTCCTCCGTTTCCCTTCGGATCCCTTCTTCTCATCACCAGGTGTCCAGCTCCGAGTCCAACTCGCTAGGCATCCAACTCGCCAGGCGGGCCTGTGACTTGAACGAACTCGCAACGGCCCTTCCTTCTTGCCTTGTCATGATCCCAGCGGTCCTTCTCCAGTGACGAGTGAGGTGCGTTCACGACGCCATTCCCATCTCGGCATGCCATCCCGCCCCGTCCATCCCGTCTAGAGTGCTCTGTTCCGCGAAACCTTGCCTCCCTGTCCGCCTTCTGAAACCCATCTCCACAACGTCCATTCCCACCGCGATCGACGCACCTCCGCTCATAAACTTGCTCAGGTCGTTGTACGTGCAGTCGTAGCTGAGGTTGCCGACGTAGAGTCTGTTCTCACGCCGCGAGACGCGCGCGTGTGCGTCGGCCTCGCCATGGGGAGCGTTCATGGGGCCGCCCGCCGAGACATAGGTGCCAAAGCCGCCAATGTCCGCACGCGACGGCGGCGGGCCAAGGCCACCAAATCCGCCCCGCGGCGGCGCAGGCGCCCCGAACCCACTGCGCCCGCCAAAGCCCCCACCACCGGCTCCAGCGCCCCATCCCCGCGCCCCGAACGACGGACGCCGCCGGAATCCGCTGCTGTTGTCGTCATCCGGGCGGTACAGGTCGTCCTCACGGGTACGGCGCGCGCCATCGCCCCGGTTACGTTCTGCGCGCTCACGGTCGCGTTCACGATCGAGGCGGTCACGTTCTGCGCGGTCGACAGAGCCTCGGCGGTCGCGGTTGCGCTCGCGGTCGCCACGGTCACGGTCGCGGTCACGGTCGCGGTCGCCGCGGTCGCGCGAACGCTCACGCTCACGGTTGCGGTCGCCACGGTCGCGCGAACGCTCGCGTTCTCCGCGGTCACGGTCACGCGAACGGTCACGATCTCCGCGGTCTCGCGAACGCGACCGCTGGCGCGGCGAACGGCTTCGGGACTGCGCGACGTCAGCTGAAGTGTTTCGCCACCGGCCCCTGGGTACGTCCACGTCGATACTCACACGGCGATCGTGGCGGTCGGCTCTGCTGTCGCGCCGATCGTCGCGCCTGTCTCGGCTGCGGCTGCGATCGCGGCGCTCGCGGTCTGGAGAGCGTTAGCACGGGGTGGAGAGTGGAGGAGGGGGCAGATGGAGAAGAACAAGGCCGCCGACGTGTAAGAAACGTGCAGTCACCGTAGGGCAACCTCGTGCAGACTCGCGCTGCACGTACATGTTCACCTTAGTGGCGATGCACATCTCGCAGGGCAGCAGAATAGGCTACCCGACCTCGCAGCCTGTGCTCACCTTCGCGATATTCGGATTCGTCCATGTCTGTCGCGGTTCCGACCATATGGGTCGTTTGGGGATGGATGGGAAGTGTCAGAGGGTAAACGCAAGGTATAAAGTGTCAACAATCGTCATGTGAGACGGCCTGCCCCACCCGCTTCGAAACGCGCCAGCTGGGAATGGAGTGGTGGCGGAGGTATATTCACCGAGTGTGGCACTAACCGCCTCCACCAGACCAAGGGACCTGTGGATGCCCAAAAAGGTTATGCCCCCTCTCAGAATCGAACTGAGGGCTGAGGATCGCTTACGTAATTGCGTAATATGAGACCTTCGTTTTACCATTAAACTAAGGGGGCATCTACATTTGCAGTTATGCAGACTTGAATAAATATGGGATCCTATAACCAAATCATGGGCCTCTTAAATATGCTGTTAACCTTTTGTGGCGCTGCCCTGCCTTTTTCTGTAGCTTCGGCGCACGTCTCACACCCACAGATCCCCCTCCCTATCTTGAGGCTTTCTGCAAGCACAATGCACCCAGACAATGGGCAGTCACTGGTTCTCATTACCCGGTAGCCATAAGCGGTTGCAGTAGACCGGCGGGTGACCGGAGAGGGGAACCGGGATGTCCTGCGCTCCCTCCTTTGTTATCTTCTTTTGGTCCCTGCGGATAACAACTCTGTTATGGTGTCCTTCCTGGGGTAAGATATGGACGCCAGTGAACCTCCGTGAACGAAGAGACAGCGCGTGATCGTGAGGGACGCGCCCCAGACGTCTGGGCCAGGATTTTGGCCTGCCAGCAAACCATCTCTCCGTCACGCAATAGCTCGTCCAGCACAGACGCAGTCCATATAGGCTGGTAAACAGGCAGCAGTCCCAGGGGAGACCTGTAAGGATGCACGAGAGGGATGTGCGACCCCGGAAGATCAACATGGTGGCGATTTAGCTCAGTTGGTTAGAGCGTATGCTTAACAGTCGAATGATCTGATACGCATAAGGTCGGCGGTTCGACCCCGCCAAACGTCAACAGAAGCGAGCGGGCAGCTCGCCTTCCTTTTTCTCGGAGGTAGTGGATGGCCGGTGAATGCGGGGACACTTCGGAGCTCCCAGAGCCAGGTTGGTGAGTATGGTTCGTGGGGATCGGGAGTCGACCCTGTGACACATTGACGTCGGTTTGTCTTTTACCTTCGCATCCCGTGGTCTCGGTATGCCAGAAGCAGCGCTCTGGGGAACTGGGATGCGGCTCCATTTCGCACCGAGTGTGGATGGGCACATCTGAAGAGTAACGACCCAAAGGAGTAGGAACGGAGTTAGGCGCTTGAAGGTCGACCCCGCGATTCACAATCAAGGTGTCTCTAATGGTTTTGGAGGTTATCCTACGCTTCATGTACACTTTCTGGGCATTCCCCTCTGTATATGAGGAGCTCCTCGTTGCGATTGGATCCCGGAAACGGCATCCTGGGTTCGGGGCTTAGACTGATGAGCAGCCAGCAACACATGGTTGGTGAAACGGTATCATGCGTCGTTGCCACTTGATCTCGACGCGGCAGGGGTTCGACTCCCTTACCATGTAGCTTTTTAGGTCCTGGGGATACTCCAGGGGCAGGAGAAAACGACAATAATACTTGGGGACTAGGTCGACGGAGAACCAGGTGGAAGTGTGGTGCCAAGGGCGCGAAGAGGGAGTGATTATACACTGCCTTCGATATTGCACTGCTTGACGCCCACCTGCCCATACTTACCTGCTCGGGTCACTGTAGCCTCCCGCTATAGCTGATGTCTGCTGCCGAAAAGGATTTGATATCGAAAATCCTGAAGGCGAAGACGACAAAAAAGGTGATAAAATAAAATAAAATAAAATCGGTGCCACAATGCCACATCCACCGCGATATACCGTTATCAACTCATAACCTTGTCAGAGACCCCAGCTCATTGCCGTCGAACGCAACACATGATTCGACTCCAACCAGAACCAAATGGTCAGGACCGAGGCAGGCGGCACACAGGAATCCAGGCGCCGAGGACGAGGCCAAGCCGTCCGGACGCAAGGCCGCCTGCCCTCCGCCGATCGAAAGCGACGTCGACGTCGCCCTTCTCTGAATCGCAGGTGTTGACCCAAACGTGTTGGGCGCGATCGAGGAGCATCCACTGAGTCCGGCGAATGCGGAAGTGGGGGCGGAGGCGAGGTCTGGGATGGGAAGCTTTAGAAAGCAGGGGAATGGAAGACGAGTTGTGGAATGTGGAGGAATAAACGGTCCCCCCCCTACACTCTTTCCGGACGCGTCCTTTTCTCGCAGCTCCACATGGACGTATTCGCGATCGAGAAGAATCTACTGGGTCCGGTGATCACGGATGTGGAGGTGGAGGGCCGGGTCAGAAATGGGAAGCATTATGAAGCAAAGGCATAGACCTTTGGGTACGGGGAATGTGGAGGACGCAATAGACCCCCACGACGCTGTCCCAAGACGCGTCCTGTTCTCGCAGCTCCGCCTGAGCGTCTTATGGCGAAGAGAGGGCCACATGGGTCCAAGAGGCCGTTCATTTCTTTATCCTTCCATTGCTAGGTCTGCCTCTTCCCTAGTCGGAGTGTGTCTCGTCGGACGACACGGGAAAACTTGCTTGGTTATGGGCATGGGCCGGAGGGACCATCTGGGGGCTGCTACGGACCTGAAGTTGGCGAGTGAAAGTCACAGATGCTGTACTCCACAATTGCCACTAACTCACGCCCGCTCTCCTTCGACCCCAACCCCCCTCTCCGGTCCGGAGCGAATCCCACAGGAACGTAAGCGGACGCGACGCGCCCGTCGGCTGTCAGTGCCTTGATCGCAGAACCAAACGCCGGACCGTCAGCCAGACTGAAGCGTGCTCGCAAACGGCGGCAAGCTCGATCACTCAGTGATCGAGTTTGGTTCAGTGTCCCGCGGGTCCGTGGATGGAAGTGAGGGCAGGTGGGGGCAATCGCGATCGGGCTGTCAGCTTTCCCACACCGAGGCTGGCCACCCAGGCAGAGGAAGGAGGGGGCCTATCCGCTGAGACCGCGGCATAGAAGGCCGAAGCAGGACGGCGGCCGGCGGCCGGTGGCCATCGATCGGCGGCGGAAAAGAGATCCCAAGATATGCATCTTCGTCCAGCTGTTGGCGGAGCGTGGTCAATCTCGGCCTTTACTTAGGGGATCTCGATGTTCCCCGCGGGAAAGCCAAGATGAATGGCCTGCACGTGGTTGGCGGCGATCCTCCCGGGGCGCATCGCGAACGTTCGGGACGCTGCTTTGGACGTATGCATCTCCTGTACCGACTGTGCAAGAGGGCGTGCCAATAGCTCTCTGCCTGCTTCCATATCCCCGCTGCAGATGTGTCCCATGCTGAGACCCCAGGGGAGGTTGGCATGGTGCACTCCCTTGCCTATCAGCGGGCCACAGGCCGATGCGACTAACGCGTGCTTCGGTTGCTGATCGCTGTGGACACGCGTGGATCGGGCCTGAGATGTCTCCGCTCATTTCGGAATTCGACTCGTATTTCTCTGTCTTTGACTCGTGTTCTTTGTGACTTGTCTCCTGTCATTGCGGGTGATGAGGACATTCTGCATTGCGGCTCGAGCGAGGGGAGCACTGTACTGTGCATCGCCGCGGCATGGCCCCCCACCTGCAGCCGGGATGTCTCTTGGTCTGCGGTCTACATCAGAATATCCTGATATCCAGATCTGCCCCACTCGTCATATCGCGCCACTGGATGGCAAACGCACGATGCCATGTCTGGACTCACCGCACGGCTGCAGCACGGCACCGTCCGGCGCCGCGGGCCCACCCGCGGTCAGCGGCCGCTCGGTCCGGCGCCCGCGCGCGCCCGTCGCCACCCCTGTCCGGCCTCCACCGACATCTCGGGGCATCCCGTAGTGCGCTGCCCATGATGCATGGATCCACGCTGCCGATGGACCGATAACAAGGTCCCATGAAGGGCGAGGCCCGGAAATGGGCTATTGCCGTGATGGCGGCCGGTGAATCATGCAAGCCGGCTATTCCCTGCCGGCGGGGTTTGGGGCCCGAAGAAAACCATGCGTCCGGACTGCTCCATCACCAAGCTCAAGCACCCAGATTGCTCACTCTGTCACGTTGGAGACAGTCACCCACCACCGACATGCATCGCCATCTTCCATGGCCTTTCCATGATTCGCTGATGTGCGTACAACCCACACGTCCTGATGACTCGGCGGGGGGTTCGCATTCTCCGAATCCCAGAGAACGTATGGTTGACCCGGCCATTCCATGTGTTGTGGGGCCCAACCGTTGGGGAAGATGAGGGAAGATGAGAACCGATATGCATATGCATGGTCATGTGTTGACGCCTGATGTGCCAGGGGCAGCAAGACAGCGGCGGTGTGGAGGCGCCAATGCATCGGAGCAGCCGTTCTCGACGAGATCGCCGTGCGGCTGTACCAATTGCTGCGGGGATTGACAGGGTGCTGTTGGAAGACGATGGACACATGTGGCTGAATGGGACGGCGACGGGGCAGATCTGGGGCTGGGCCAAGCCTAAGCCCGAGCAAGGCTGCTCGCCTGACTTGCCCAGACGAATGGCCATGGATCGTTCAGACGTCCTAGCTGCCCCAGGCCTGCAGGACGTCGCTGGACACTGGGCAGTTGTGGGGCAACGAGGGCACGCGGGCTATCAGCCTGGTGGTGGTGCTGTCGTCAGCGCCACCAGAGCCTGACGAAGGTATTGATCCCGACACAGCCGCGGGGCGGCCTCAATCAGCTGAGTGGCAGAGGTTCAGGCAGCTCCCCCGTCCTGACCCCGCGAGATCTTGTTGACGGGAAATTGGGCATCATGACGTCGTGGGACTGAGCATGTTGGGGGCGATATGTCGATGCAGTTGCGGGAGGAAGGTGCAACCTCCCCCTCCCGCCTCCCGCGGGCCGAGACTTGATAGGCTCTGGTGGCGCGAGGCCCCCCGAGATGTCGGCGTGCGTGATTGATGCAGTTACGAGATGGGCTCTGCCAACACATGGACCGAGGAGCACCGCAAAGCAGGCAAAGTGGGGGCCAAGGAACCAAGCACAGTACATGGTTCACAAGGGGATACACATCCTGGGAGCAGCAGCGAACGAACAGCGAATTTGGCAGCTGGATAGCTTGGCTCCACCCAAAAAGGAAGGGGTTAGGCAGGGTTGCGCCAAGTGCCTGGGATTCCGCCCCGCGCTGATAGGGGTGTCGATCCGGGGTAGAGCTTGATGTTCCGAAGATCCCCCCATTGGGCGCGGCCCGCCCATGGCCGAACATCATGAATGCACCCTGTCGCGCGAGCATGTTTGCCGATCCCACTGGATCGTCAGCCAGACCTGCGCGGGAGAGATGTGGGCTAGCCGCGGGCTCGCCGCGAGGTGTGGGCTATTTTGGTGACAGGTGCCCAAGGTGCGAACAGAGCGCATTGCCCAACACCCCCCAAGCTGTCGACCGCGGCTTTGGATCCGAGGTCCAACCTTTGTGTAACGCAAAGAACGTGTGTTTGAGAGGACCCACGGTCCCATACGTCCCACTGTTCAGCTTGGAGGTTGCGACGAATCACAGAGCATCTCGATGTAGTGGACATTGGTCTCGACGGACGCAGCGGCGGCAGTGTGTGTGCATGTGCGAGGGCCCAGACGGGGCGGAGGATCGGACTCGGCGCGCTGCCCGCCGTCCGTCGTCATGCTTATGCCATCTGCCAGCGGCGGTGGGGCAACACGTAATGATGTGGAGGTCACGGGGATGAGTGGGCCTCCGTCCTCCGTCCTCCGTCCTCGATGGAGTAGCCGATGATCTCAGCAATAGACGACATTCACCAGTGGCGAACCAACCACAGGATTTCCCGGCCCGCCCGGCGCTTTGATTGGGCCGGTATCGGCGCGGGGCCACACCACCGTCATGTGGTGGTTGTCGTCATCCCTCTTGCCAGTGTCTTTCGGCCTCCTGGGAATTGGCATCTCCAAAGCCGAGACACACAGCTGTTGTGTCAGAAGGGGCCGGCTAACGGGGTGGATCACACAAATCTCGGTGACATGTCGGCCAAACCATCTGGGGCGAGCCGACCAGCATGACGGTCTCGCGGGGTTGGCGGCCGAGTGCCGCAGGAGGCGCCGTGTGCGCTGTGTTGTGGTGTGCCCGTGGCCGGTTGCCCGCGGGGCAAGCGTCATGTGAGTGCTGATGCATGTGGTTGAAGCTGCTTGCACCATGCTGGCTCTGAGAGGGTGGCAAGGCACCCGAGATGAAGCAAATGAGATGAAGAAATGAATATTTCAATCACGGATATTAAAATGAAATGTGCGTGTATGCAGAATGGTAATCTGCGTGGAGGTTGGTGGAGGGTATTCCGCCCTCGGGCGGCCGGCGAAACAGAATCAAATCAAATGTAATGGATTCCGGCGTTAACCGACGCCAGATTGCACTAGGCGGGGGTAAGAAGAAACCCGGCACGCCGTGCGGGCACGCAGGCCGCCGTAAACACCGCGCGGGCTACGGAGAGCAGGCATCAGACCACGGGAAAAGCTCGGCCCGTTACCCGGGGTTTTTCAGAAATCCAATGTCGGAAGGACGGGGGGCCAAGGGTGCGGCCAGACCTGTTCCCCGCCCGCATCAGGCCCGAGGCCCCGGGTTATCTTTCTCCGTGTCCATGGCTTGGCTGTTTCTCCTTGTGGTCTTCGGCAACAAGACGCAGTGAAGCGAGATTGACACTGATCCGACTCTTTTGCTCGTCTTTGCTTCGGACATTGATCATTGATATATCCACAGTTCTCCATCTCAACCGTCTTGATATATCACCCTTCTGCTATCGCTTTGGCCACCACCACCAACGCGCCTTCACTTGTCTTGTACCCCAGTTGTCACACTATCGCGCAACCGACTCGCACCCGACAGCAGGCTAACGCCGTCTAGTAGCGACATTGCGCCATAACCATCCCCATCCCCCAGCCCACCACCCCCACACTCCATCGTATTCATCCGGCTGCATAGCGAGATATCCACCCACCCTCGCCATTGCATCGTTACTCTTCGCCACCACTCTGCTACGTCACCGCCCTCCACACATTACACGTCGCCCACACGGCAGACACAGCCTCTTGTCCGACGTTGGCCGACACTCAAAGTTTACACTGCCGAAAGTGAAATAGACGCGCCGGCCGACCCGCTTGTTGTCACCTGTTGCCTCTCTCTCTCCACAGCTTCGCTTTCGGCCAAACCTTGGGCCGAGTGCTTCCCGCCAACACGCCCAAAGCATCAAGGTGTGTCTGTCCGCAAACAGCGGGTTACCGTCTCTGCGTGCACTCGCCACCCTCCCGTCTTTGCGTGCTTGCTTTTGCCATCTGCACACGACATTGCACCGCGCACAGCAGCACGACTTGCAGTCACCCTGCATAATCTTTTCATCCGAAAATAGGCGATACAACCTGGCTGGCAGGGATATTTCCTTTCCGGCAAGCGCCCAGCAGTGTCCGCCTGTTACCGCCCGCCTGTGCTCCGCAGCCGATCCGTCTCGTAGCGAATTCTAGACGACCCGCACCGCAGCCCCGGGTCCAGACCCATTATCGGTGGCGTCCCTTTTTTTTCTTCCCTGCCCTTATCCCCCCCCTTGGCGGCACACGCGTCAAGACACCACGTACACATCGGAACCACGCCGCACACCGCGCGGTGAGACACCAGAGGGACAGTGCTACACACGGCAGTGTAGCATCTTCCTTCACTCCATCCATTCCATCATTGTCCTCTTGACACATTGTGTTTCGAGCAGGACTCCGAGCGTCCGACAGCGCACAGTGGCCCTCCCAGTGAGTTATAACAGCACCACCACTTGCGCCGGCGCCCCCAACCTCATCCCCCACTGACACCCGCACCAGCACCGCCGCTGCTCCCGCAGTCTCGTCCCCCACTCTCCCCCGCAGCCACCACCACCGCCATCCATCCTGTGGTCACCATGGGCGACAACGCATGGGCAGAAAACTTCTGCATAGTCTGCGATAGGCTCATTGCAGCACCACATGAGCCAGAAGTCGCAGAGAAGAAGCAACCCAAGAAGAAGGCGCAGGGTGCCATTCGGGTGAGTTTCCCCAGCGAACGCGTCAACATGAAAAAATGGCAAAAAGGAAACAAGTGCACGTTTTTAACACCCACACCAGATAAAGAACGCCGACGGTTCCACCACCATCCGTACTGCCAACGGCGTCAAGACGACCCGTCCTCCCCTCCGCCGCTTCTCATCCACCACCCCCAGCGAGGGCAAGTCCACCACCGAATCCACTCCTGCCCGCAAGGCGAGCCCAGAACCCGCAAAGCCTGTCACCGCGCCCGCCTTTGTGTCCAACATTTACTGCTCGCGCAAGTGCGCCGAGCAGGATGCCGGCGCCAGCGGACCGGAAGCGTACGAGAGCATGGCGCGGGTGTTTGGCCTTGGCGTCACCAGCTCGTCGGACGCCGTCGTTGTTCCCGGCCACCTGGGCACCATGTCCCCTCCCTCTCCTCTTCTCGGCAGCGACACGGACGTTTCCTCTGCTGCCTCGACGTCGATTGCATCCATCACCGCATCGCCCGCGTCCGTCCCAAAGACGATGGGCGTTCTGCGCCCCGAGGACAAGGATCTCGCTCGCCAGCGCCGCTCCTCCCTGGTGTACGCATCGCGTTTCAGCATCACGTCTTTGGAGCCTCTTGCACAGACTGCGCAGCAGATGTCCCGCCAGCGCTCGAGCACAAGCACCTCCAACGGGCGCCCCCGTTCTACTGCCTCGGCCGCAAGCACCGACTCGCTCATGTCCCTTGGTCAGAGCGACATGGATGTTTCCATGAACCGCAACATGAGTAGCAACGGCGCAGTCCCGTACCGCCGCACGTCTTCCGACTGCCCTGCGACTGCCCCTCGCCCTCTTCTCGCGCGTTCTTCTGTCTCGCAGGTCTCCCTTGGGCCCCATGCCCCGTCGTCCCTTAGCCTTGGGGCCTTCACCTCGAGCGAGGCCAGCTCGGTCCCCAGCCAGGCAGCTGTCCTCATCCACTCTTACGCGTCCGCCTTCCCTGCTCGTGACGGATCGCCGATGCTCAAGCCTGTTCCTGGTGTCCAGAGCCCCGATCTGCGCTCATCCTCGGTTTCCAACACGCCATCGGTCAACATCCGCTCCCGTCCGCGCACGGGCTCGGGCCCCGCCGGCTCGTGGGATGCCTTTGGTAAGGCCGAGGTCATTGAACGCTCTCGCCGCAACGCCCGCCTTGACCGCGGTGCTTCGACCGACCTCACCCGTGAGCCGAGCTCTCCCGAGCTCACTTTCTGGCGCGAGCGCGCCGACTCTGTCGGTCACGACGCGACCCCCAAGCAGAGCCTCGAGGACGGCTGCTGGCAGATCCGCTACACGCGCCAATCCAACCGCCAGGAATCACGCTCGCGCTCCGCCAGCAGGGAGCCGCGCACTGCCATTGTGCCCGAGGACGCTGTTTCGCACGCCAAGTCCACCGCACGTCCGATTCCCGAACGCGCTCATGCCTCGTCTGCGATTGCGGGTTCCACCTTGACCGCCCGCAGTCGCACCCCGCAGTGGTCGCGCATCGCGCGCTCGACGCCTGCCCCTGCTGATGCCGATCTCGCCACCATGGCCTCGCTCCACATGGGACCTCCCGCGTCACCGGTCGTCTCCCCCCAGAACGCGTCGCCCTCGTCGCGCTCCATGCCCCGCGCTGGCTTTGACTGGACCGAGTCGCAGCACCGCACCTACGAGCTCCCCCCGGGCGTCGTGGTCAACCCCAACAAGGGTCTCTTCTACTTCAAGGCCTAAGCTCTTGCAACCTGACATTTGTTTACCGGAAATTTTTAATCGTAGTGTCACGGACTACCGCCTTTTTGTTTAGCCAACGCATACAAGACCCGACTGTCACCACCAAGCAACCACAATCCTGTTCCCGTCTGCATTTCAACAACAACCGCAGTGTTCTTCTTTGTCATAGGTAGCGCAACGCATCGTCCATAGCATTTGTATAGGCCATAGTAGGCATGAAGTGTGCATGATTGAAGAAGCTATACGGCCGCAGCCAAGGGGGGCGCAGCAGGAAAGCCTTCTCTAACCGGCGAGGAATGTGTGGGGCCACTGGCGGCGTGGCATGACCCCAGCCGCCGGGGGCGGGGCGTAGCACTTGCCGCACTGACACTGTCGGACAATGGTCGGCACTCGGCCTCTCCCCGGCACAAACGGCGCAAACGGGCGCACGCCTCGGCGCCTCGTTCGGCACCACACCCACGGCTTGGCACAGAGCTTTCTGCATATCACAGATCCACGGATGGCAACTCTGGCTGCACATTGGGACGACAGCTGACGGCAGATGAACACATCTCGGTCGGGTGGGGATAGACAAGAGAAGATGCTGTGCCAGACGTGTGGGACGGGACGGGCCTTTGCGCGGGATTCGGCCCGCTCCCGAGGCCCCGGCATGCCGCGCGCTTTGGAGGGCTGGTGAGAGCTTAGCTGTCTTGAAGCGCTTAGTTGCTAGATCCTGCAGTGCAACGGCGGCCCGTGGGGTCCGGAATGGCGTCGTCACAAGACTCTCTCGGCCCACATTGTCGACGTCACATGCCGCCGCCGCCGCCGACTGTTTACATGGCAGGCACAATACGGACCTCGTCGTCACATTGCCTCTGTGCGTCTCCGCTGTCCCGTGTTCCGCATGCCAGACAAACAGCGGCCACCTTTTGTGTGCATCGCTAGACACTGACGCCGAACTCGCCGTTTAGCCAGGAACTGGCAGAATATATGGGTGGCAAGACCACGTGCCGCCACCAGCATGGCGGACGTCGCGGCCCGCTCCCCTCGGGAGGTCGCGGGTCGGCCGACCGGCCCGAGGACACTGACCTCCCCTCCCCTCCACCTATTATGGGCCGACGAGCGCCGACGCGCCGTCCGTTGCATGCGGCGGTTCGGCGCGGCTCCATCGCGGGCCGGTGCGCGTGGGACTTGGCACGTGCGATAAGAGATAGCTGATTGCGTCGTCCCCATCGTGCGCTCGAGCTGTGTGCTCTTGGTGCGGCGACCAAGCGCGTGTGGCGTCCTCGTGATCCGTGGAAAGTGGCAGAGCGGCATGCGGTGCGCGGCCAGGCCGACATGTTCTACGCGTATAGTGAGTTTGCTCTAGCTCGCCGGTAGGTGGCCACTGGGGACTGGGGTCGGTTGCTGATAGTGCTCGGGGCCTGATCATCGGGTGTCGGCTGCTATTGCGATCTGCGGTTGCAAGCGGGAAAGGACGGCCCGCGCAGCGGCCGTCTGGAACATGGTCAGGTGTACCATACAGACTACATGCCAGGTGAACGCTGCTGCACAGTGTTTTAGTCTTAGCAATGATCCCCGCCTCAAAGGCTAGCGATAGATGCTACAATGGCCCCCGCGACCGCACCTCGGCGGTCCAAGTCTCCCTACCTTCACAGGAACATGCTTCAGTTTTGCAGAATGCAAGGCAGCACGAATGGGCGATGGTTGCCTGGTGCCTGATCTCCAGAACTCACGCGCCCCAGATGTGCCACGGAGGTGTTCCGAAATCTAGCAAGCCCAACATGTTGCGTGTGGAATCCCCAGACATGTGAGGCGATACTCAATTAATTGACTTCCTCTGGGGCTGGTCTAGGGTGGCCGGGACACGTATCGCGCGTCGCTGTGGGGCTGTGGGGCCGTGGGGCCTTGGGGAGACTATCAGACCGCTTGCGACCAACCTCCGATCGTTATGGATCGGTCCGAATCTGAACTCTGCACGATCCGAACCGCCCTGTGGCTATCTGCATCGACCTATCGAGAGTCCCGCGTTTGATTCGCACTCTATGCGCAGCGAACTCGTTGACTCATTGACCTGTACATTCCCGCAGCGGGAAATCACGATCCGCGTAAGGCTGATACGACAAAAGGAATCGAACTCTCAGCGCCCTTCAACAAAACAATCGTCCCGACTTCCCTAACACGCAGTACACTCTTAACCACTAGGATAACGTATTCCGGGCATCCACATATTACGTAAGTTATGGCAGGCTTCAAGCTTGAAGCCAACATCGTCGCGTATGGTGGCCGTTGACAGCGGCGGCGAGACACGATCGTGCCCTTTCTGCATCGCAGAGGAAGAGCAAGATCGTATGGTGAAGAGCCACGAATGATGTGCTGACGTGGGGGGACGGCAGAGGGTGGGGTAGTGAAAGTGGCAGCACGTTGGCATGTTGAGCGCTGCCGGTGAGCAGCGATGGGAATATACATCTGAGCCGCCACGCCTCAGATGTCGTCTGCTGACAATATCAAGCACTGCTTGCGTACAGTGAGCAGATTGTGCTGGACACATAAAGGGCTCGAGAGGTTGATTATGAAGCGTGCAGGCCTGGATAATCTCAATTTCCATCATTGGGAACACCAGTTCACCTTTGTGTTCAACGTTAGCCCCGGCCACCTACGACCAAGAGCAAGCAAAGGACGCATCAGGCTTGCGCTTACGGCCCGAGAGCACGGGAGGGTGAGACGGGGCACTCCGTCGTTAACTTCCTCTGCTTCCAGATTCTCGTTCGCCACTTTGAGCAGCTGGGAAACGGCGCGAGTCGCGCCATTCACAGTGCCCATGAAGGTTTCGATAGGCAGGCAGCACATTGGCTTCCGACACCATCGTCGAATCATTTGGTGGTCCCTCATCAGCATAATGGTGTGATAGCGCGTGTCAAAGCTCGGTATGACTGTCTCCGTGAAGACGAGGAGCAAGAGAGAAAGGAGTGCGAAGCACTAATGCATACTGCTATACCCCCCGTGGACGCCCCAGATCTTCCAATGCCCTTTCAGCGGCGCTCCATCGGATATCTGAATCAGCTTTCAGCGAGGCTGGACAGGCGACTATTCCGATGCGCCCGACAGCCAGGGAGAAGCGACGGCACCTGCGCACAGAGCCAAACAGGATGCCCTGCCCTGGGGTTGAAGAGAGGCAGACCTCCCCTCTGGAACCAGCTCGGTGCCCAAATGGTGTCCTTTGCGGCTCCCTTCCTCGACTTGCACGTTTCTAGAAGGGCCACATGACGTCAGGTGGTGATCGTCCAGGGGAGGAGCGCCACTTGCCCAACAACGGAAAGATGCTCCTCCGGAAGGCGGCATTGGCGACGTTGCTGTCGCCTCTGGGATTCTCCGTGAGCAGCTCCGTGGGATGTGTGGGTTCAACCTGGAAACCAAACTGTCATTGGGCCAGAGCGCTCAGAGTTATGAACAACAAACGTGTGTTCACGTCCACGCCACGAAGCCTGGCCGTCGAGGCATTCCATTGAGCTGCACAGGAAGCCGAGAGTGATCAGAGTAGTGAGGATACGAGGGTAAGCCTCGCAGCAGTAACGACCAGGAGCAGATCAGTGCAGAGATCAGAGAGGAGCAATGGGCCGAGATGGAGTGATCCCAATGGGAATCCCGGGCGCCACCGGAGCCCCCGCGCTGTGGCCCTCATCGCCACACTCCGTCTGGCCGCGCCTCGTCTGACCATGTACTGCGCACATGACACGGCCGTCCGTGGGATGCCCTTCGCCTCGGCTCTCTTGGCAGATGAAGACACACAAGAGCGATGGAGTGCGCTTCGGGGCCGACGGCCGGTGGCTGCCAAGTGCTGTCAGGATCGCCAAGTCCTGTCGGCGGTGCGGATCGGATCGACTGGCGCTGAAGCTGGAGCTGATGGCAGCTGTGGGCTAGCTGGAACTTGTACGTGATGGCGAGACCATCCCGATGTCTGCCGCGGCTGCGACTACTGGGGAGGCGATCCGCTTGCGTAGAGGACATGATGATGGGAAAGGCCCCGGTACCTCAAACGCGAAGCTATTGTCGTCCGCGAGGCACAGCATCTATTTTTACCGCTCGGGGTCGGCTGTTGGTAGTCGGTACGAGTCGTTCGGCCTGTCATCAGGCAAATGTCATGAACGTTGATCAAGAACTGCGTTGTCAGTGGCGTGGCGTCGCGGGCCGCCGGCAGTCGGGGCTTGCAGTGCTGCAAGATGGCGTCGTGCAGAAGGAAAGGGTGCTGCTGTCCGAGCCTGGTCCGAGCCCGAACGGGGGTCTGTCAAGTCATCGCCTTGGGCATTGGCGACAACCACGTGCGCGAGCGGCCAGGAGTGACAAGCAGGTAGGCCGGTAGGTTGGCGGCGGCTGTGTCGTGGTGCACGGGCGCCCAGTTGAGTGTCGCTCCAGCCATCTGGGCTCCTTGTCGACGGGGTTGCAATTTGTGGAAGAAGGTGTTGGTGCACGCCTGTTCCGCTGGAGTCTGTCCACCTTTGTCTCTTTGGATCGCTGACCGGGAGGAGTGAGCGCACAGTCTGTGGGGACAGTTGGCCAGCCGCAGTGGCGTGCAGCTTCTGCATCCATAGCGCACGCCCGCTTTCCGTGTTGCTGGTGGTGGCTGTGCGGTGCCCAGTCAATGCCGTCGACCGCGATGTTGGCGTCGTCCGCCGCCACGCTGCTGAAACTTGACGACCAGGCTGCCTGGGTGGTGGCCTGGACGGGGCCAGCCGTGTGGAACTGAAGGCGCGGCGTATGCAATGAATAGCTGGCTCTCTACTGCTTGCGCGCGGTGCGCACACCGTACGGCGGTGAATAGAGGCCGTTCATGAGGAAAGACGGCATCGACCGCCCGTTACGCGGCTCATCCGCTCCGGACGCGACGGGGTGCACCCCACAGTGCGGGAAGAACGTAATGTAGCTCCCCTGGTGTGGCCAGCAGAAGAAAGCGTCGAATGATCTCATCACGTAGCCATCCGCCACTTATGCGCTCATCGATCATAGTCATCATGGGCGCGTAATCTCTCGTTGGCGGCCGGGGGAAGCAAAGCGGACAAAGGGCCGAGGGGGAAGGAAAAACCAAGAAAAATAAAAAATAAAAAATAAAAATAAAAAGCGGTGCAGACAAGGTTTTGGCCTGCCATGGAACGCAAGGGCGATCAAGGGCCAGCCGCCGATGCAGTCGGGGTTGCGCACGCTGTGGAGCGGGCCAGGTGGGCGACAAATCTTTGTGACACTCATGTTTATCACTGCAAGATCGCCGCCGAGATCGGCGTGTACACGGCGTGTACATACGCAATGTGCGCGGCAGCGGCGGTGGACTATCTCCGTGGTCTTGAGCAGCCTCCACCGCCCTCACGGGCAGGTCCCAGGGATCCCGCAAGGAGGCGGTGCATCTGGCAGCGACAGAGGGGGGGATACGCAGCGGTCTCTGCCACACGCCACAGCAACCGAGGGACTGGAGAATTACAAACCGAGAGCGCACTGGCACCTACAGAATAGGAGTTGTATTGGGCCCAAATACAACCGCGCGGCCGTCGCGCGGCGCGGCTCGCCGGGCGCGGCGCCCGTGCAAGGCCATGTCTGGGGCGGTCAGGGCGCGCCCGGCGGCTCAGGGCGTGCAGAGAGGCCAGGAACGGACACTGATGCCGCTTTGCTATCATGCTGACAAGGCCGCCGGCCGCGCGGGGTGGGTGGCTTGGCTCGCTGGCTGGGTCAGAGGCCGCCCGGCGGAGGGTGGCGTGTCCTGAAGTGGAGCCGTGGCCAATTCTTCGTCCGCTCCATCTGTCGTCGAGGTCGTCTGATCGCATCTCCCGTTGTCGTGTCCGGCTGCTATTGCATGTTATCGCGCATATGCATCTCGGACATGAAAATAGATATGTTGCTGTACATGAGACGAACAGAATGGGATGCATGCGGTGGGACTATGGGGGCATGAAGCATGAGGCAGGCACCATGGCCAGGACTTTTCTTTTTTTTCTTTTTTTTTTCTCTTCGCTCCGTCGTTTTTGCAACTGGCCTTGTCTTTAGCCGCCCCGCCGCCCGCCGCCCGCCGCCCGCCGCCCGCCGCCCGCTGCCCGCCTCCCACACGCCCCGCCGCGTCCATGGCCCTCGGGCTGTCCCTTCCCCTCGGCAGCATCGGTCTCGTGCAGCACTGGCCCTCGGCCGCCGTTCTCCAAGCACTGGTCGTCCTCCCGAGCATTCGTATCCTCTCATTCAACGTACACATCCGCTCCCATCCACGCGATACTAGCCAAGGTTTTGTGTCAGCAGCCCAGGGTGCGTCAGCGCCGCAATTCTCACATCTCTTTGGCATTATCGTTTCGGCCGTTGAACCACAAACCACATCACCATCCAGCTTGCTCTCCCCGCTTCCGACTCTCGCTCTCGACCTGTCCCCATGTGCCTTGGACAGCAGAGACACTAAACCGAAACCATCTCTCGAATCGCAACTGGAGAACGCCGTAAGCAGCAGCAAGCAGAGAACGCACACCATGCCGCCGTAAGTGTCCCTCCCCGTTCCCCCCCGTCCTCCCCCCTCCGTGCAAACCCGTTGCCTCCTGGTCCGATTTCCCCTCGCTTCGGCCTTCGGTCTCCGACACCCATTACTTCGGACACGCACAGTGCGCACAGTCGTCGACCCCACAGGCCACTCGGTAGATTGTCGACATTGGAGACTACGGATCCCGCACACTTGGCACTTTCCGTGTCGCCCATTCTATCACTCGTTCGCTTCCAGATCCCATTATCTTGGCTCGCCCTCCCAACGGCCATTGTCGATTGTCTTGGTCCACGACACACTACGCACACATTCTGCTCGGGATTCTCTGTGCCCGACCTGCATTCTCTACGCGTTTCGAGCCGACCTTGATCCCCACTCCCTCTTCTCCCTCCCCCCCTTCGCGCGTCGTCCCATTCCACTTCGCCTCCCCCATCACTACCCACTGGCCGATCTCCCATCTTATCCACAGACAAACACACATTATCTCTCTTTGCACATCTACCACGTTACTGACAGCACACGACCTTGTTCTCTTCACATCCCATCTCGCGCGTTTTCACCCTTGTCCCCTTTCTCATACGACCCCATTGCCGCCCTTGCACGCGCTCACGGTCCCCGACTGCCGCACGGTCCCTTCTATCACCACCTCTTCTCGCGGCAACTCTTGTCACAACAATTGTTCTTCCCTTGCATCGACCTCAAACATTGCACCATCGTAACACTGCCACCTATCCACCTCACCACCGCCCGCTCTATCCACTCGATTGCGCGCCGCGGTACACACCTCGACCTGCCCCTTTAACGACATAGAGCCACAACTTCCCTCAACCCAGGGCCCCGTAGGCTGCGAAGCCGTACTGCTACGGTCTCGTTCGGGTCTGGTAACATAAGCACGGCATCCCTCATGGCTGCTGGAATCATATCTGGCGAGACAGACTCGGTGCCGGACCTCGCCGACCTCGGTGGGGCGCGCTTTGATACGTCACGTCTTGAACCCCGTCTGCCTGGAGGACGCAAAAGCTCTAAAAGCGTATCCGGTGCACGACCACCTTTGTCGACCTCGGCCACCTCGCACCGGGCCTTCTACCCCGACACCGCTGGTTCAGGTTCCTCCCCCTCCCTTCAGCCCTCGGCGCGGACGCGGAATGGCCTGAAGCGCCGAATCTCGACACCAAATCTCAATAAGAGGTCCCTCATCCTCGACGATGAGGAGGAGGAGCAGCCCGAACCACTTCAGCTCCCAGCCACCCTTTCCGCGACATCAAACGTCAAGGCCTTCGAGACGAGGGCCCGCTCAACGTCTACGTCTATTGTCGTCCCCCAGACACTCCCCTTTGACGATTATGAGCAACCAATACAACCAGTGCAAACTCTCACCACTCAGCCCCTCCCCCATCCTCAGATCACCACCACGCTCCCCACCCCGCCACCATGGGCGACCATGTACAACATTCTACCCCCATCACCGGCAGCAACCGATTCGCCGCAAACCCCCACCTCCTCTGGTATCCTATCTCAAGCGTACGGCCTCGGCGAAACCGTGGTCTCACGTCTGGTGGCTTGGGCACAACCCGGTTCCCATCGCCGCGAGCGTCGTGGTTCCCGCCGTTCGTCTGACGATGACTCTGAAAAAGGTCTCGACGGAAGCGAACCGGAAACTTTTGAGGACGACGAAGACGATGTACAAGAACGCGTCGGCCTGGGCCGAAGCGGCGGTCGCTACTGGGGCTTATTCACCGACGAAGAAGACAGCTATTTTAATCTCCCTCCCACTCCGCCAGAGGACATTCTCGATCTTCCTTTCCCCCACACTCTTCCGACGCCAGCCCTCTCTACCGCATCATTGTCTCGAGGCTCTAGTCGCCGCGAGCGTCATCGCAGCAATCGCTCCACCGACCTGCAGGGCGGACCCGCTGACGGTTGGTGGGTGCGTGTTTACCGCACCTATGTGTCGAGTGGATCGGGCACCGGCAAGACCGCCGAAGTGATCCGCGAGCTTGGATGGACGGTGGCTCTCCTCGCCGGCCTGTTTGTGGTCTCCTTCCTCATGGTCATCTACGCTGTTCAGTCCATGCCAATGTGAGTCGGCCCAGATTAAACCAGCAGCCACTGACGCGCCAGCACACATCTCCAATCGGTGCCAAAGTCAACCACGGATCTCCAGTTACTCTCCGCCGAGATACGCCAGTACATGGCTGCGAGCAACAGCGGATGGTGGCATACCATCTGTGTCGTCACCTACGTTGGCTGCTGGAAGCACGCCTGGAGTGTCCCCGGCGCTGTCGTTCTCAACATTCTTGTCGGCTCCATCCTTGATCCCATCGCCGCCCTGACCCTCCTCACTCTCATCACCGCTTGCGGAAGCCTTGGCGCCTACTCCCTTTCCCGTCCACTGGCACCCCTCATTGCGGTCCTCTTCCCCAAGCCGCTGGCTCTTGTCCGCTCGGCACTGGCCCCCGAGTCCGTCCCAAGGGCACCGGGGGCGCACGTTGTCACTGGGGAAAGTGTTACACCACTGCAAGTTTCAGACGACCCTTCCGACACGCCTCTGGGCGCGCCAGAAGACCGTCCCAATGTTTGGCGTCGCCTTCTGCTTATGCGCGCAATGGGCTTTGTCCCGTGGTCTGGTCTGAACGTTGCTTGTGGTGTGGTTGGCGTCGATTGGCGCACCTTTTGGCTGACCACTGCGGCCGGATCAGCCTCGTGGTCGTACGTCACGGCCTCGGTCGGCAACATCCTCGCGCGCCTTGCGCTCCCTGCTTCGGCTGCCGCTGCCGAGGAGAACCCCGGAGAGTCCCTCACGTCCCTTCTCCGCGACCCGGCACTGATCGCCAAGCTCGTCTTCCTCAGCCTCCTGACGCTGGTGCCCGTGCTGGTCAAGCGCCGCGCAAACTCAATGGGTGGTTCGACGGCCGATGCCTCGCAGTCCGTGCCAACGTCCACCTCGGACCGTCCCTCTGCGCTCGGCCTCAACACGTCTGGTCTTGTCACCGACGATGAGGCCCCGCCGTCGCCACTCGCTACATCCCTTGCTACCTTCACCCCGACACCTGCGATCTTTGACCTCCTGTCGTTTGGACGTACTGCAATCCGCCGTGGCGTGCGTGTCGTCGCTGGCTCGGCACGCAACGCAGTCGGCACGGCTCAGCGCCTCGTAGGCAACCTTCGCAGCTAGACGCGCGGGGCTAGCAGGAAACCCCCTGGCGCGATAACCATCCTCATCAGCAAGTCGTTTATGATACACTACACTACATCAAGCACCCCGCATCCCCATTATCACTACCAATTACCATTACGATTCTCCACCTTTCTTGTTTTCCTTCTCCCTTGGCAAACTGTCATCCAGCACAGCACCCAGCGGGGTGTCCCCCGACCAGCACTCATCACCATCAGTAGACATCTACATCCCTTTAATCGTCTGAACGACTGCTTGCCAGCTTCCCCACCAGGTGGCACCTCCTTTTGTATGTTTCCTTATTTTTGTAGGTTGACCAGGTCATAATGCCACATGGCTAAGAGAAATGCACTTGGGAGCACGGGCAGGCTGGTTGGCGAAGCGTACGTACGTAGATGGCCAGGGTGCGGAGAGAAGAAACTCCGTCGCGCAGGGCTACGTAATCTGGACAATGAAAGCCATGAGTCATTGGAAATGACAATGACGACAGACAGAGGCGCACGGGGCTGTGCGCAGGAATCATTATTCGGTCCGCATGTGCGCCGGACTCCGAGATCGGAGGTCGTCTGATCCAGTCGGCTGACCATGTGCTGATCAGCTGCGCAGCCGTCCGCAGTGCCGACCCTGCAAACGCATCCAGCTGTGTGCACTTTGGTTCCCAACATCCACCGACAGCGACTGCCAGCAGGCACCGCGCTCCCATCTCAGGAGGAAACCACGAAGCCAAAGATCCAACGTGCTGATGCCGGCGGCTAGTGACACCTCGCGACAGCATCATACGGCTGTTTTACAGCACCGTGGTCTGACATCGAGCCGTCAAGCTCAGCTCGCCTCAACTAGACTAACAACTCCGGGGTCCCTGGCTAACACGGCCGCGTCTGCCGCCGGCTTGCTCAATCTTCCCAGTCCAGAATTAGCGCGTGTCCAACTGGAAACCCTGTGACCCTTGGGACCGTCTCAAATTGCTAGAGGGGGCGCTCGGCGGCACGCGGAGACGCTCCGCACCGGCGGCCGAGTGCCGCCGGTTGGGGGTTAAGCTCTGTCCACGCGCCGCGACGGAGATGATTTCATACGGCATCCTGTCGGCCTAGGATCCTTTTGAGATGCGCCCCAGGTCCAGGAAACCGCGCTCGTGAGATCATAGGAACGAACTGGGGTGTCGAGCCGGCATCTATTCTCTCTGGTCGTCAACGTAGGGTGTACCTTGCTCGGCGAGGGCTGAGGCGGGGTAGGCGAGGCGGGGCCGACAGTCACGGCACGCACAACGACTGCGACGACGCGGTCCTGGTCCTGGTTTAGTCCTGGTCCCCACGGTGCTGGCCACTGGCCTCCGGGAGGAGTGCCACAGGTTCCCCAGCGGGCGGAGAGTCTCAGGAGGAGACTCCACACTGACAGTGTGTATAAGGACAGACGCAGGCAGCTGGCCCCATTCCACTCACTCCCTCGACAAAAGTTTTGACTACCCCGTCCGCTCACTGTAAGCCAACTCATTTGCCCATAGTAGCCCCCATAACTACCATAACCATGGATCCAGCGAGGGATCCAGCCAGCTCCACCATGCCTACCGCCCCGGTCACAGCCACTACGGGGGGTGGTGGCGCGCCTGCGTCCCCACGCGGCCGCCGGTTCTCCGACAAGTTAGGATCCATGCCCCGCCGCATCAGCTCCCGCCGCTCCAGCACTCTCGGTGACGGGGGTAAGCCGAGGCGCCGCAGCTACGTGGCTGGCGTCGACGAGGAGGCTATCATCCGCGAATCGGGTGGCGCGTCCGGCTGGCGCGGCCTGTTGCAGAACGGCAGGTGTCTCTTCATCGCGCTGTTCGCGTCGCTAGGCGGCGTGCTGTATGGCTACAACCAGGGTGTCTTCTCGCAGGTGCAGGTCATGGAAGTCTTGTAAGTCTAACGATCCGCCTGTGTCCGGGCCGCAACTCACCGGCCAGCCTGGACCGCTACAGGTCGGAGCTGGACCCGAGCCTATCCCCCGCGCGCAAGGGCATGGTGACATCGATTCTCGAACTCGGCGCGTGGATTGGCGCGCTCATGAGCGGCCCGCTCGCCGACATGTTCTCGCGCAAGTATTCGCTCTCTGCGTGGAGTGTCATGTTCATGTTCGGCACGGCGCTGCAGACGGGCGCTAACCACAATCCCGCCTGTCTCTATGGTGAGTCTCATGGTGGAAGGTCCAGTCTGGGCACCGTTGTCCGCCAAAACCCCTTCCATCTAATCTACCGGGGTCGGATGACTGCGCGCGTATGGTCACGGGTCTCTACCTCTGTGCCTCAACTGCGGCACGTTCCTGGCACACGAGCTAATACACAGCCGGTCGCTGGTTCGCGGGTATGGGCGTCGGTGCCCTCTCAATGCTGGTTCCCATGTTCAATGCAGAGCTCGCACCACCAGGCATCCGCGGTGCGCTCGTCGCGCTGCAGCAGCTCGCGATTACGTTTGGCATTCTCATCGCCTACTGGATCTCATATGGCACGTGAGTATGTTCGACGGAACAGAATAACCTTGATAGGCATTGACACCAACAGGTCATACGTGAGCTCCCCCGTTCTGATTTCTTAAAATGCAACGTGGCACAGATCTGATATGTAGATCGGCGGCCTGACATACGACCCTGCGACCCACACCGGCCAGTCGAACGCGGCTTGGCGCATCCCCCTCGGCATCCAGCTCATACCCGCCATGATCCTGTGTGTCGGCGCCATCTTCCTCCCATTCTCTCCCCGCTGGCTCATGCTCAGAGGTATGTCATGAACACACGTCCGCAGTCCGCTAACATGCACACAGGTCGCGAGGAGGAATGCCTCAAGAACCTTGCACTCCTCCGCAGCATGCCCGAGGACAGCCCGGCTGTGCAGTATGAGTTCCGATCGCTGCAGGCCGAACGCCTTGTGGAGCGCGAGGCAGCCCGCGAGCGCTACGGCGCCGATGAGGTGACCTTCCGCGTGTCGCTACTCGAGTACAAGCGGCTGTTCACCTCTAAGCCTCTCCTTCATCGCCTACTGATTGGTGCGGGTGTGCAGGCGCTCCAGCAGTGGACGGGTGGGTTTTGTCGATGAGGCCGCGCGCTGACTTGCTCAGGTATCAACGCGATCATCTATTGTAAGTGTCGAAGACCATATCCATGGTCCAACACTCCTGCATGGCCCGTTTTAAGGTTCTTGCGCGTGCGCAAACAACCGTATGCTCGCTTTAGCGACAGTGGAGAACGAGCTTGAAGCGCAATCAGGGCATTACTGACGTCACAGATGCCCCAACTATCTTCGGTCCGTAACCCAGTGTGGAGTGGCAGCACTTGCTACCTCATTACTTCTCCATCTTCCCGCGGAACGCTAACTGGCAGAGGAAATTGGTTTGACCGGGCAGAACATTGGCCTCCTCGCCACGGGTATCGTTGGTGTTGTGAACTTCGTGTTCACTTTCCCGGCCGTCATGTTTGTTGATATGGTACGTCTTCTGATAACGAACCGTCTTGTTAGCTGTTCTGAGGGGTTCAGCAGGGGCCATCCTTACTTCAAACCTGCCAGTGCTCACCCTAACAGGTTGGTCGTCGCCCGCTGCTCATTTGGGGCGAGATCAACATGGCTGTTTCGCACGCAACAGTGGCCGCCATCATAGCCGTGTATGGTGACAGTTTCAACACACACAAGAGCGCTGCCAACGCTGCTGCCTTTATGAGTATGTCTTCCACGTCTTCCGCGCACGCCCTGGGCTGACATTGCCAGTCTATTGGTATATCTGTAATTTCGCCGTGACCTGGGGACCGCTCGCGTGGGTCGTATCCGCCGAGGTCTTCCCACTCGACATGCGCGCCAAGGGAATGTCCGTCTCCTCATCCACCAACTGGCTCATGAACTTTACCGTCGGAATGGTCACGCCCGTCATGATGAACAACATCGGCTACAAGACGTACCTCGTCTTCATGTGCTTCTGCGTCGTCGGCCTGCTCTTCTCCATCTTCGTCCTTCCCGAGCTCAAGGGCTTGTCACTCGAGGAGGTCGACCAGATCTTCCGCGACACGTCGGGCGCCGAGGACCTGGCGCGCCGCGAGCGTGTCGCCAAGGAAATTGGCCTCGACAAGCTCACTGCCGAGGTCAAGCATACGGATCACCAGGACCCCCAGATGGTCCACCCGAGCACCGGAACAATGGAAAAAGCAACGCAAAATGGCGGGTCGTCAAACAACTACCATGTCAGCACACCCCATGACAACTACTAGGCCCTCAGGGCGCCGAGCGCCGCCTCCTCATGACATGGTCCGCCCAGCTCAAATCTACCGCTACGGTCCCCAATGCATTGTGTTCCGCCTTTACGACATTGAATCGGGTATGGATGATAGGAGGCGAGAACTTCCCTTTGAAACCCGCAGGGCAGCGACATCAAAGAATTATTGGTCCGTGTGATTGATGTCTGACGTGTAATGAACGCCTGAAGCGAAAGTGAAGCAGCAAAAGCTCGAAAAAAATGCAAGAGATTGATAACAAGTGCCGTAGACTGCTGTCCAGTGTCAAGCGCCACATTCGATTGTGGCACTTCGAACCATTGTTGGATATTCCGAACTTACTGAGCCCTCTTCGTTCTCGGCTTAGAGATTCACAACCTCAGGAACAGCTCTGACAGCCCCTGCTATGTGGCAGCGAAGTCTGTCGTAATGCGCTGTAGCCATGGTAAGATGCGTTCAAGTGCCAGTGACCTCCTGAGCGGAGACGCATTATCAACTCATACATACATACGTTGACAACCCTTTGACACGCTCGCTCAAGGCAAACGCGCACTGGAATTCAGCCCTCCATCCTGCCAGATCATGAGGGAACTAGCGACGGCAGCGAGACGGAGAGCGCCGTTGGAAGTTATCAACATCAGGGCGTGTAGCTCAGTTGGTAGAGCGTGTCATTAGCATTCAACTCCTATGTTGACAAGGTCTTTGGTTCGATTCCTAACTCGTCCACATTGTGCTGCCGAGCCGTAGTGCATTACTTTTTCCCTCTCCTCGATGGAGGCGAGCACGGGCGGGGGCGAAGATACCGACGCGATTCTTGTTGCCATATAACGTGATGCCATATAACGTGTTGCCGTTCCAGAGTCCTGCTACAGTCTCCGGAGTTCGAGAGCTCGAACCGGGTTTCGCGATGTGCGAACCGGGGCAATTGCTGTACCCCTCTAATACCATGCATACCATCGCTCCGCCACATCCGACCCATTTCGCGGTGGAGAGTGTCAGGAAAAGACCTCTGTAATCAGAATAGGTCTATGGTGTTGGATTCTGGAGCATTTCAGTACTGGCCTGCCATTACACACGGTCAAGCTTAAACACCACTCAAACACCGTAAACACCACTTAAACACCACCCTTCACAGTTCGATAAGAATTCAGATAAGTACAGAAAAGATAAGTACAGAAAACCCCTCAACAGATCTACTATCATCCTAGATAGATCAACCTAGCATCTCTTCCGCACACATATAAGGAGATCATAGTGCTAGGTTATGCATTGCAGACTTCGCCATTCCATTTCCCAACATATGGCGGCCCGCCAGAGACGGGCGTGTAGCTCAGTTGGTGGAGCGTGTCATTAGCATCCACACCTGGGTATCTTGACAAGGTCTTTGGTTCGATTCCTAACTCGTCCAGCAGCGGTCGCGATCGGCGCCCACCTGCCTTTTTCCTCCTTTCAGCGACCAGGAAGAGGTGGTCAGAATGCGAGATTTGCTCCTCATGGACTGTTGTCTAATACTTTCAGGGCGAAAGTAGAGGAGTTGAGGAGGTCCGGAGCTCGGAGGCTTCTGAGCGTGCTCGCGAACTCTTCTGATCGTAAGGACGTTGAGGTATATGATATGTCAACTGTTGGGGCCGTTTCACGGACGGGGGCGGGGTGACATCATGAGTTCACACAAGTAGGCCCAGTAGTGGCGAGTCAATGCGTTGACTTTCAGCCACTAGCCGCCTATGAGGCGCCGAGTAACAGTGGATGTGATGTGAAGGAGGGATGGACCTAAAGAGAACACGTTGATGTGCTCACAGCTCCGTTGGATATGGACCTCGCGGCCATCGGGTGCTAAGGCACCAGAAGAATGGCGAGAGGAGGACCTTCACCAGTGTCGAGTCCTGAACGCCATCAGAGGCAGTGTGGTTGACCGTGTATGGTTGCTCCGGACTGGACGCTTTCAGCGTGTTCCAGGGGAGCAGCACCCGGCGAGCGGTGTTGCGTGTTGCCGGAATACCAGTGGTAGTGGCCATCGTCCCCTCAGCCATGGCTGTCTTCAGTCCCCTGCTAGTCGCGAGGTCCGTTCAGCTCCGAGGTCAGCGGATCCCACCCTGCTGCTATCCCTAGGTGCTAAGCGAGGGGGGGCTGCCAGTGGCATTATTGTGCCAGATGCACAGGACGGCCGAATACGAGGAATGGAGTTCGGCCGGCGCGGCGTGGGTGGGGGCCTTGGGCGTCGGCTTCACCTAACGCCCCCAACCAATACGCAACTTGCCTGCGACCCATGGCGTTCTATCGCTGGCCCTGGCCTGGGGCCGCCAGTCTTCGCTTGCTCTCATCGTCAGGGGGCTCCTTCACGCGTCGCGTGTCGTCAGCTGTCTTGGATCGGAGCGAGATGGGTCGATCGCGCGAGTGCGACCGATGGCGTAAAGGAATCTGAGATCTCATCGAGTTTTCCCGTCGACCAGTTTTCCCGTCAAGCTGTCCGCGTGTCCGCCCGCTATGCCCACGGCCATCGTCGCCGTCCTCGGGACCTGGCAGTGTGTATCCGTAGCCGTTAAGTCTGGCGCTACAATGTCTCCGTGATCACTGTCCACCGCCCAACCCGCGCGAGTGTGGCTGCCAAGACACGATCGCAGCACACGACGGGGTCTCGCGTGGGATCTGTGCAGCCCATGGTGGAACGATAGTGTATGCCATTGAATCCTGTGGCGGCCAGGGGGGTTACGACGTGTCATGGGTTATGTATGCCGCTGTGGACCTCGGCTGATTGTCGCCGCCCCTGGAACAGCCAGAGCTCAATGCTGTGGAGGCACTGAGATCGAGCACTGATCGGGCCAACAAAAGAGAGGACCGCGGGCCGAGCCCAGCGGGCAGTGGTGGCATCCCCCCAAACAGTCGCCCAGCGCCATGCAAGGGACGCGCACACTTGGTCGGCGACTCGGCCTCTGCTCCCCGGCGTTCGCCCACTTGTCAGCGTTGCCTCCTCGGCGGCAGCGGTGCAGCTTGGCAAAGGAGTCCTCAAACTCCAAGCCTTGGCAAGAGCCTCCAAACTCGACGCCCCTGGTACAGGGCCGCGAGACGCATCGTGCGGAACGGCGTTTGGCACGTCTCGCATGTCGCGGGCCGAGTCGGCAGGTACACGACGCGCATGGCCACGGAATGCCGCGGCGATGTTGGGCACGACCGCGCGCGTGGCCGGACCGCGGAGAGTCGAGAACCAAGATGGGTGGAGCGGAAGTAGTAGTATCGCATCTGTGCATTATCAGACGTCGACGCGAGCAATGTGGACCCTCGAGGAATAATGTCAGGCCGCCCACACTCGCACGCACCAGTCCAGGCCTTGGAGCCCCCTTACGGCTAGCCGGCAGGTTCTCGGGGCAGGAACGCGACTGCGACCTGCGGCATGTTCGTCAAAGGGGCCGAAACTCAAAGTGTCCGCCACCCCCATTCCACATTCGAAACACCAGCCAGGAAATGTTGCGTGCAGTACATGTGTGATATGGGCTGGCTGCACGAGCGTGTTGTGAGCAACGCGCGTCTCGCAGCCTCTAGTCCAGCCAGTGTACGCATAAACGAGGTCTCGGGGGTAGGGTTGGGTGGCATATTCTAAATATACAGCTTGGGACTGTTCGGCTGTGGGGGGACGAAGGGAGCGGCGCAGGACTGGATGGAGCACGGAAGGAGTCGGGTCAAGCACCGCCGTGCCCATGTCCATGCAGCGTGAGACAAAACCAAGGGGCCGGTAACCAGCGCGACGAGAGAGCAGGACACGGCCTCACAACAGGGGGGGGGGGAAAGAGTTTCTGCATACGAGCACCAACGTGAACGCTCAAATGTGTGATGCATGCTCGCACGTCTACCTCAGTTTAGATGTGGCTGGGCCCGCCAGCCGCATATCTCGCAGCGACGACTGACACCTCAACTGATCCACCCGATCCGCCAGATCAGGCGCCCAGGAACCCGGATGCAGGAGGGCGGTGACGGGCGCGGCCAGTATGAGGGCGGTCATCATGTGGTGGCCGAGGCATCGCGGCACCATGCTATTGAGTTCATGACGCTGCCGTTATCACCCGTGATAGCACCCAAAGGTCACGGGGAACAGGGGACCACACTGGCCCTCAAACCACTGGCTAGAGCTTAAGATTACTCGGGGGGGGTACTATGCTGGCGCTCAGCTTGATGCGCCGGGGGCCGAGGGTGGGGACGAATGTCATGGTCAAGCTCCAGCAGCTGCAGGTTTCTGTCGCTGCCGCTGCCGCCTGCTGCGCGTGAGTCCTCGGCAGACCTTGCGATTTCCCCGCAATGTCGCGTGGAGCATCTGTCCGCCAGCGACTATCACCCCCCCCCGTTGATGGGACGCACTGGCAGTGCACTGGCGTCGTGGGCCGGCGGAGCGGGGTGGCCACTGGCAAGAGGCCGAGGCGCCCGGTCCACAACCTGGCGTTTCGAGGTAGCGAACGCGTGGTGACATGTGGACATGAAGCGAGAGAAGGGGGGAATGCAAGGGTAGAACTGCATCCAATGCTGGGCACCCTGCAGATCAGGTCCCAAACGTCTGGAGACCCCAGTCTGAAGGTTTGGTGCCAGCCCTCGCATCCAAGGCCCCGGTCTCGAGGAACACCGGCGGCCCGCCCACTTCGGTACGGGGCTTATGGTTTGGGGTCGAGCTTGGTCGAGCTTTCAGTTGCGCTGACATCGGAGTCGGGCCCGCGTGCAGCAGCGGTCGGGGGGACTTATCACTCTCGACAGACCGAGGCTTATCACTCTTGACAGGCAGAGGCTTATCACTACCGCAGCGAACATGTGAGTCGGATCAACCAGAGCGTATCGGGGCTCACTCCTCGGCCTATCACTGCTGCGTCACAGACGCGTCAAGGGTACGTACACAGGTGGACGGTTGTATGCATGGGGTGGTGATGGTGGCTACTATGGAATGAATACTGATATGATTAACACTGGCCTGTCAAGGGGACAGACGACGACGACGACGACGATCGGGACAAAGCACGGTACTCCCTGGCTCCTCCTCCCGTACAGGGCTCTCTCCCGAATCCGCCAAATAGCTACAGGAACTTATACGACAACTGCTGCGCGACGCGTTTTCGCCACTGGGGGGTAAATCTATGAAATCCTACGTTACAAGCCGCTGTCCGAGAGACGCGGGCGTTTCGACTTGGATGCCGCGGACGAGGCCGTGTGCTCAGAGTTGGACGATGGGGCGGCGAAGAGCAGTCCGCGGCGCGGCTCCACCTCCACAAACTCCTCCTCCGAGTCGTCCTCCATCTCCGCATGGGAGCGACGACGGGGACGGCGGGGCGTCTCACCTGGCGTCTCCTCGGTTGGCCACAGGAGCCGCGGTGGTGGACAGGGGTGTGCGTCATAGTCTGGGTGGGCAGGGTCGAGCTCTGCAGGCGCGTAGGGTGCTGAAGGCGGGATGAACGGGTTGGCGAACACCTTCTTTGCGCCACGGAAGACATAAGTGACCAGAGGGTGATCCTCGCTGGTTGGGTTGGCACGGACGACTTCCCCAGGCTTGGAAAGGAAGGGGTTGTCCTTTTCGTCGAGCAGCTGCGCCCGGCGCCGCGCTGCGCTCGATGTCTCAGGTGTATCTGGGACGAGCATACGGGAAGCAAGCTTGCGCGGGTGGGCCTTGGGGTGCGGCGACAGCGAGCGCTGGCAGTCGGGGCGTGCGACCTGGGGCACGTAGCAGGTGTTGGGGCCGGGAGCCTTGGGTTCCGAGGGCGGAACGTATGGTGGCGCGGTGGGAGGTTCGTCGAGAAAAGGGTTGCTGTCCTTGTGTCCGTGCGCGTTGCGCATCCCGCCGCCCATACCTATCCCTGCACCGAGGCGAGCACCAAACTTTGCCGGCTGGCCAGATGGGCCGGCGAGGAGACCCATCTGCTGCGCAAACAGCAGCCCAGGGCGACGACTGAGGATGATCGTCGACTCTTCTGTCGTGGCGCCGTCACCCGCCGCATGGGAGAGGACAAAGGTTGTGTGGCCAGAGGGAGATGGTGGCGACAGGGCGTCATCCGCCGTGTCGTCATCAGTCTCGACCACTGCTTTGCGTTTTCTCGGGAGGGTCTGCGGCGTTGGTAGGTGCGTCGAGGATGTTGGCTTTTCGCCAGCGGCGGCCGGTTTCCGTCGGGTGACGGGCGTCGGAAGGTGCGAGTTGTGATCTGGAGTCGGGAACCTGAGACATGAGCACGAGCACCGGGGACAAACATTGGAAGGTAAACATGGGCGGCGGCCTACTGACCCCATAACGTCGAGAGCGCGACCGCGGCGCCTGCGCTCAACGGTGCGCGGCACGTCGAGCAGACGCGAGTCGTGGACAGGCGACTGCATGGCGGAGAACGTGCAAGTCGGAGGGGGGGAGGGAGAAAAGTTAACGAGGAGGGTGTCGGAGGTGGATCACGGAACGGCGGCTGCTTGTTCCCACGCCTCTTTTCGGATGCGAACGCGAGAGAAAAGCGGGTGGAGCGGCCAGCGATCCACAGAGGTTGAAGCGGCTCCCTTCCAGAGGGATGGCGACGAGGGGAGCGGGGATGAGGATGGGTAGAGGGTGCGCGGAGGTGGATGCGGCGGATCAATGGTGGTATAATAGGATAAAAGTGCAGTTTGGACAAGTTTTGGGTGTGAACGTGTGGTTTGCGCGGTTGCGGGGGGGCGAAAGGTGGAAGAAGGCGGAGCGTGTCGCTGCCAGAATGGATTCGTCAGGGTCCATTTACTCCCGACGCGTCCAGCCATCGCAAAGGCGATGACTCATTATCGGCCACTGCGGCAGGGAGGACGTGAGTGCTTTATATTGTGCTGCGGCATGTAAAATACACGTCATTATCATCCCAGAATGACCTGTATTTTCCGCCCGGTCAACGGGCGCGATTCCAGCGTGCGAGTCGCGGGTGGCATGGGTGGCTGGCCGTGCACACAAGGGACAAAGGCACCGGACCCAAGGACGCGTTGAAGGCTTTTAAGCTATTCATTCCCTGTGTTCTCGGTCCCTGAACTCGCCCCTTTGGGCGGGTCGCGTTTCAACAGAATAAGATAACTCGTGCAGGGAACCAAGGAAACGCTAGCAGGCAGCAAAGGGCTTGACGGCATGCGCGCAGCCAGACGCGGCGCGCGGCAGTCCCCGTGGTAGGCTGCCGAGATAAATCGGGTCTACCTCTGTACAGCCATCTGTCGCGACACCGAGCCGGGGGGTGGTCGGGGAGCGGGCACGATACCAGAACAGAGCGACGCAGAGAGCACGGCCGGGCAGCACATGTCGCTCGCAACGCACCCAACCCCGGTGCGGCGTGGCGTCTACCCCTAGCACGGACGACCGACAGATCTGGTCTCCTTTCTTCGCGAGGACGCACAGGCTCGCAGCGCTCCGCAGACCCACCCGCACCACACGCTTCGTCCTCCCTGCCACGCCGGCCCCTGTTGCGGCCGGTGTCTTGGCCGGCGGGCCTGTGCCCTGCCGCGCTCTGTGGTCGCGCCGTCCTTGCCGTCCTTGTCCTCCGGGTCGTCCCTTGATGGGTCTGTCCTCTTCCGGAGCTCTCCCCCCCTGGCCCTGGTTCCTGCCATCCCATTATATAACAAGCATGCCCGCGCAAAAGTAATGTTCTCCCAATTGTCCCCTGGTCTCTTCTCCATCATCGACAGCCTTCGACACGGTCTGTGACCGACCTTACATTCTTTGCGCTCTCGCTGTGCCGGCCACTGCAGAGCACCATCATACACGACGTTCAACGCTTTTACGATCAACACGGTTTAATCGTCAACGCTTCTGACTCGCCCCCCCCCCCCGCCCGGGGCTTATCCTCCCCTCCGTCGACACTCCACCTCCGCCCGCCAGCCCACCCCAGCCACCATCTCGCGATACTGATCTGGTAATCATTGTCGCATTTCTGCAGACCATCATGCGTGCCTTCCTCGTCGCGCCCATCTTGGCCACGGCCACAATCTCGGCGCTGGCGCTGCCGATCGTCGGTGGCTCGTGGTCCAGCAAAGTCGTCCGCGCCCTTGAGCCTGCAGGCGCCGCCGACCTCTTCAACCGCTCCATCCCGCACAATTTTGCTGGCTCATTCCGCCGCAGCGAGAAGCGCTACGTCCGTCGCCGCCGATCCAACAAGTGCGCAGCCCCGTGGTCCTCCTCGTCGAGCATCGGCGCCGATAGCTATTCCACAAGTTCTGGCCCCAGCTCCACCGGACTGCCCCGCCCCTCCGACGGCATGCAGAACAACGCTGGTGCGTCGTCGAGCTCGTCCAATGACGGCTGGAGCAGTCAGACCTCGGCGACTTCGACTGGCTGGGAGTCGCATAGCACTGGCAGCTCGTCGACCGACAACTGGTGGAACTCTGCCACCTTTACCGCCTCCCACTCCTCTTCTGAGAGCTCGTCCTCCAGCCACTCGACGACCTCCACCGGCTGGTGGACCGGACCTACGGAGAGCAGCAGCTCGCAGGGCAACTCGTGGGAGACCACCAGCAGCAGCAACCAGGAGTCGTCGACCCAGAATCAGTGGGGGTCCTCGAGCTCGGATGCCCCCGCGTCCACCGAGTCCTCGAGCTCTGCTGCTCCCACGTCCACTGAGTCCTCGAGCTCGGATGGCCCCACGTCCACCGAGGCCCCAAGCTCGACTGCTCCCACGTCCACCGAGTCCTCAAGCTCGGCTGCTCCCACATCCACAGGCGGCGGATTCACTGGTGACGGCGCGCTGTTCCCGGTCCAGCCGGCGGCGTTCTGGACCTCGGCCTCTGGCCAGAGCGGCGCGATCCCGATGCAGGACGCCCTGAAGGTGCAGGCTGGCAAGCTGCCCGAGATTGGCAGCGCGCCCGACGGCTCGCAGGCCATGGTGTGCAACTACAAGGCCAACCAGATCGGCGGAGCGGAGGGCTTCAACTTTTACGCTTCGGGCAACAACGGCAACGTCGACGTTACGCAGGCGAAGGAAGTCATCTTCTCGTACTCGCTTTGGTTTGCCGCCGACTTTGACTTCGTTAAGGGTGGCAAGCTGCCGGGCCTGTACGGCGGCGCGACCTTTGAGGCGGCCAAGTCGTGCTCGGGTGGCAACAAGAAGGACACGTGCTTCTCGACCCGTCTCATGTGGCGCGCTCAAGGCCTTGGCGAGATCTACGACTACTTGCCCCCTTCAGCCCACAACGACTACTGCAACACGCCTCCCAAATCGGCATGCAACCCCAGCTACGGCGACTCGATCGGCCGTGGCGCCTGGACGTTCGGCAGGGGTCAATGGGTCCAGATTGCCCAGCGTGTCAAGCTCAACGACGTCGGGCAGGCCAACGGCGAGCAGCAGGTCTGGATCAACGGCCAGTCGGTCCTCAACCTCAACGGCCTCACGATCCGTATCAGCGACGACGTCAAGTTCCAGGGCATCATGTCCCAGACCTTCTTTGGCGGTAGCACCCAAGACTACGCCCCGACCAAGGAGGAGCATGCCTATTTCAAGGACTGGTCCCTCGGCATCCTCAACTAGACGGTGAGGCCATACCCCATCCCCTCTCTCAGTACCTTTTGTACATCTCTCCCCCCTGCAAACCCGGCGCTTGCGGGTCACGACCAACGACATTGCCGGTTTCGTATCTCCCGACGCACGGCGCCGCGCGCCTGCGCGCTGCACCCACCCGCAGCGGCCAGTCTGGAACTGGCAAGGGCCACGGAACCTACAATTCCCTCCCCCCCTCCTCCTCTCGGAATCGGAACGGGTCCGTAGCGCTGCGGGACGGGCCCTATTGACTGCATCCTCACACCACCTCCGCTGCGCGCCTCTTCGTCTTGTTACTAGAGTTATATATATTATTCCCGTGTTTCCTGTTTGATAGTAATCACGCCCTGCGCGCTTGCGCGTGGGACGGTATTTCCAAGATGTGAAATGCATAGCGGTGCCAATGTGAAACTCAATGTGAATCCGTCACAAAGTAAAGCGGAGAGTCCGGATCTTATCTTTTGTCTATACGACGAGTGCGTGGAGAGGCCGGAGAGGCAGGTGGGGGGGGGGTGGGGGAGGGGGTTGTGTGTGGGGTGGTGAGGTAAAGGAGGGCTAATCAACAGCTACGGCGCGCTCTACTTGACACGCTCAACGACCTTGACGGTGAGGCCGACAAGCGCGTCCCGTGCCGCGCTCTGAGGCAGGAGCTCAACGAGCGCACGTGCCTCGCCAGCAAACCGCCGTGCTAGGGCCGCTGTCCGCTGCATGCCCTGCGAATCGCCGACCAGCTGTAGCGCCACCTCCGTGTCGCCCGGCCCCTCAAACTTGCGCGCGATCAGCGGGCCGAGCTCGGGGTGCTCTTCCCACGCGAAGAGCGCCGGCGCAGTCGCAAGGCCGAGGCGCATGTCGGCGCCCGAGCCGGGCTTACCCAGGTCGTGTGTCGCGGGCAGGAAGTCGAGCATGTCGTCCACGAGCTATTGTGTCAGCGGGATCAAGGACGAGACTGTATTTGCGGTTGTCTCCCGCCTTGTGGATTGTGTCATCGGCTGTACGTCTCCCCCCTGTCTCAACTATCATGCGTGCCATGCTAGATGTCACACAAGAGAGTCCAGGCCCGATCTGCCCGCGAATCTGTCCCCGACAATCGTGGTCCCTCTGGAAGTCATGTTTCAAATTCACAAAGGGCCAAAAAAAAAAATCACACACCCGCGCCGCTCCTGTTGATACTCACCTGGAAAGCAATACCGAGGTTTCGGCCGTAGCCATACGCGACATCCTTGACCCAGGTAGTGTCGTTGCCGCAGCCACCGAGGATGACGGCCGAGCGCGCCGACTTGGCCATGAGCGACGCCGTCTTGAGGTACGTCTTCCGCATGTAGACCTCAAAGCCAGCGGCAGTCGGCTCGGTCGCAGGGGATGTCGTCGCCCGCAGCTGGAGAATCTCGCCCTCGACGAGGTTGTTAATCACAGACGCCATGAGCTCGACGACCTCCGGGACGCCGAGGCGTGCGAGAGAGACGGACGCGCGGCCGAGGAGAAAGTCGCCGCCGAGAATCGAGAGCTTGTTGCCAAACGCCGATGGCGCCGAGGGGTTGCCACGACGCAGGTCGGACGCGTCAATGACGTCGTCATGCAGCAGCGAGGCGACGTGGATCATCTCGGTGATGTTGGCAAGGCGCCGCTGAGTGGGGAGGATGACAGGCGCGTCCGGGCTGGAGCCTGTCGGGAGGAGGTCGGCGAACGGCGAGGGCGTAGTAGGTGGGGGTGGCCGTGACGACGCTGGTGTTATCCTATACGGTTCGGCAAAGACCATGTCTCCGCTGCGCTCCTTGCCCATCGTCTCGGGGTTCCAGTCGTTGAGCACGCCGCCGACGTCTGTCAACGCGTCGTCGACGCCGCCGTTCCGCGTCCGCACCCCCTCGCGCGCCGCCTCCTCAACCTCCTGCCACCCCTTACCCCCAATCCCATTCGTCGCCTGCGCCATGAGGAGCACGATAAGCGGGCGCAGGTGCTTCCCCTCAGCTTGGAAGTAGTACTTGGCCACGGCGTCCAGTGCAGGGTGGCTCGACCCAAGCATGTTGAACAGCGAGTACTTGAGCTCTCCAATCTCCGCCGTGATCGCTGCGAGCGGGTCCTCGACGTCGCCATGCCGCGACTGCTGCTGTTGCGGCTGTTTTGGCGGCGGCTTGACCAGCACCGAGTGCGCCGATTCGGTCGCAGCCGCCCACGACGACGATGACGAGACCGACGCGGCGGCAGCGGACGTTCGCGGCGCAGACGAGTGGGTCAGGCGATAGCTGCTGACAGATAGAGAGCCTGCGGTCGCTGCCGAGATTACGCTACGCGTCCGGCCGACCTTCGCTGCTGCTCGGGAAAGCATGGTTTTTTCGGAGAGAGGGGAGGACGGAATAAAGGAAGAGAGAAAGAAGATGTCGAAGATGCCCAGAGCAGTGTTGAGACGCTCAGAGACAGGGCCCGGGCTGGTTAGGTTGGTGCGGACCAAGGACCGAGTTTCGGAGGTCGGAGAGGGATGTCGTGTTCTTTGTTGAGAACGGAGCGAGCGACGACGTAAAAAGGAAAATGTCGGCTTCGGGGGGTTAGTACTTCCGTTGCTGATCGCGTATGCACCGCTTATCATTGGGCAGGGAGATAGCATTTTTGGGGGATAGTGATGGAAAGCACACGTGTAATCTAGCGGAAGCAAAACTACATTACAGGAAGGTGTCGCCTGGGGGCACCTTACCTCCACCAGCAAAGATTCAAAATGTTTTGACAGCCAAGAGAGACCACTCCATCATCATCTACAAGTACAGGATGGCGAAGAGTACGCAGACCCCTCCCCCAAGGAAGCCCTTGCTGACTCACTGAAGAGAATAGAACCGCAGCCGCGTCTGTGCGCGAGCCGACACCGTCGTCGGCACCCAGCGCCTCAGACTCCGAGTCCGACTACTCGTCTGACGACACCGTCGAGGACGACGACGGCGAGCAGCTCACGCCCGCGATGGATGCGGCTATCCTTCAGACGCTTGCCAAGATCCGAAACAAGGAGGGCGTCTACACTGGCGAAAACATTATGGCCTCGGCCCTCGCACAAGCGCAGGCGGTGGCCGAGAAGCGCGGACTGCCAGCTAAGACGGCAAGCAAGAAGGAGATCAAGGTAGGGGACAGCCGTGTGGCTACTGGGGCTGCGTGCTCACTTTTTTCCAGCCGTTCCTGCTCAAGGATCACCACCGCGCTGCCCTTCTTGCAGGAGCACACGAGGAGTCGGACGAGGAGGACAGGTACGACGAGGAGCCTCTCACCAACGTCGAGGCGGAGCGCCGCGCAAGGAAAGATGCGGTCTCAGCGTTCAACGCGCTCGCGGACGACGAGTCGGACGAGGACGAGGGGTTCTTTGTCAAGCGTGATAAGGACGCCGAGGAGGTGGAAGACGAGGATGCGGCGTACCGCACCTTCCTTCTCGAGATGGGCGGTGGTGAGGAGCAGGTGCGCAAGGCCCTCGGCATCGCCGATGCACCGGTAACCGACTACCGCGAGGACATTGAGTCGGAGGGCGATGACGAAAGCGATAAGACGAGCAAAAAAGAGAAGAAGAACAAGAAGAAGCTATCGGCTGAGGAGAAGGAGGCGCGGGAGAAGACTCGCCACGAGCAGCGTGCCCAGGCCGACGAGGACTTCCTCATGGAGTGGGTCTTCATTATTCCATTCGAGAGCTTGCTAACAGCATCCAGCTACATTCTCAACCGCGGCTGGATTGACAAGAAAGGAAAGGCCGCACCGACATATGAGGACATTGTCGGTCGCGCCCAGTCCGAGGATGGGTCTGGCACTGACTCGGACGACGAGGATGGTGACAATCAGCATCCCTGGGGCAAGCTGGATGAGGAAGACGACTTTGACGAGCGCGCCGAGGAGTTTGAGCACCAGTACAACTTCCGCTTCGAGGAGCCCGGGAGCGGCGCAATCCTCACGCACCCGCGTAATATCGATTCGCTGGTGCGCCGCGAGGACGACAAGCGCAAGACAAAGCGTGAGGAGCGTGCGGCGCGCAAAGCGGAGGAGAAGGCAGCGAAGGAGGAGGAAGCGCGTCGCCTCAAGGGCGCCAAGCGCCGCGAGATGGAGGGAATGATCGAGTCGCTCAGGAAGGAGCTCGGCGACGGCGTCGACTGGGAAGGTGTTGAGCGCATCATGGACGGCGACTTTGACGAAGACGAATGGGAACGGGTCGTCACCGCTATGCTGCAGGCCAAAGCCGATCGGGTGGGTAATTGGTTGTGACTGAGCTGACATTACCAGGACGAAGGCATCGAGGACGACGATGACGACGAGAAGCCAACATGGGATGATGACGATCTCGGAGACTACCCGATGGAGGAGGAGGATGACGACTGGGTGGAGCCCACGCGGTGGGAAGAGCGCGACGAGGACGACGAGGGACCGATTAATATGGACGCAGACTTTATCGGCTTCGAGGAACCGTCCAAGAAGAAGAAGAGCAAAAAGGACAAAAAGGCACTAAAGGCCGAGAAGCGCGCCGCCGAGGCCGCTGCGGCCAACGAAAAGCTGTCGTTCGAGGAGCGTACGCGAAAGCTCAAGGAGGCAGCGACGGAGCTTAACGCGCTGCATGGTGAGGACACGATCGGTGACCTGCGCACGCGCTTCAAGTACACCAAGTCGCGGCCGATGAGCTTTGGCCTCACGCCTGCGGAGATCCTGATGGCGACCGATGCCGAACTCAACGAGGTGATGTCCGTCAAGGTGCTAGCGCCGTACCGTCGTAGCCTGGGCATGGCGGGCCGCGGACTGCCAAAGCGCGTGCGCGACCTCAAGTCCAAGGTCGCGCAGCGCAAGTGGGGCGACGATATGCCAGTCGACGGCAATAAGAAGAAGCCGCGTAAGAAGGAGGGCGCGGAGACGGCGGGCGGCTCGAATGCCGTACCCCTTGGCGGCACAGACGGGCGCAAGGGCAAGCGTCTCGGGAAGAAGGAGCGGCTCAAGCTGCAAAAGACGGCTGGTGAGGGCGATGAGGGCGAGGGCGCAGCAGATGCCGCCGCACCGGTGGTGGGCACCAAGCGGAAGCGCGACGATGACGCATCGACGAGTGCACCAGTGACTGCGCCGGCTTCCTCGGCACCTGCCGACGGTGAGGGCAAGAAGAAGCGCCGCAAGAAGAAGAAGTCTGCTGCTGCCTGATGCCCGTCCTCGTTGTTGGAGTTGGAGATGCGACGAAGTGATGCATTTGGTGGCTGTCATTATTGAACGGCTAACGGAATGGCCGAGTGTATAACTATTCTTATCTTGAACTGCCCGTCGCTGATCCGCAGAAGCGGTCAGTCGTGGGTGTTTCGTCCAACCTTTTGGGGGTGTCATCCGAACATCCCCAAGCGTGGGCGCAAGGCCACGAGCTAGACATGACGTTGCCGTATATACACTTGCCCAAACACAGGCTCCATCCACTCCATTGCTCGGTTGTCGTCGTCTCGTTCCTTTGTTCTCTTTTTCTCTTATCTAACGATTCCACTGCAGAGGTCGACTCCATTCACTCACCCTCTTCTACCCCCTCAGCGTCCTGGTCGCCCCGGTTTCCCCTGTGCGATTGTACGACCTGGAAACGCTCAACCTGGGGCGTCGCTTCTCAACACCGCGTGCCACACTCCACAATATGATCCTTCTCTCCATCGAGGTTGGTTTGGTACTCTTCACTCACTGTAGACACTTAAACACTCACCGCCAGCTATATCGCAATTTGTTCTGCCGCCCACGGCACCACGTCGTCTCCTGCAGACTTGACCACACCACCTTCCCCCGCATAGTCTATCTCGTTATCAGCAACGCGAATCATCACGAGTGGGTCCTCCTTCCCAAGACCTTATGTGTCTTTCGGGGCCGCATGGACCTGTTGGTCTGTCACCGGGTGATGGTGGCATCAGCCATGACTCTGTTGTTTTCATAGTTCGTGGCCGCAAGAAAACTACTACGGTCTTTTGCCTGTCCCTGTCCCTTGACAATTCGTTCCGAGACCACATGATCTCTCCTATGGCAAGGTGCATCCGCATCCTCGCTGACAATTTGCGTAACATGCCATCCGGCTGGCAAGTTAACAGGTCGATGCTCTCCTGTTCCTCTGTCACGATTCCGTCTTGTTCTCTCACTCCGCCATCGGCCCTGTTTACGTCTCCGTGACCTAGACAGCTCCTCTGAGCTTCCTTCATCCAGTTGGTGCGATGCGTGATGAGGATCTCCTGCCGGACGAAAATGACGCCCGCATAAAAGACCGACGATCAAAGCGCACCCATGTCCCATGACCCTCTCAAGGTCAGTATTTTAATGCGAAATCGTAGCCTAGCGAATTGCCTTCACGTCTTCTTCATAAGCCTACATAGTGGATGTTCCGCAGTTCACCCCAACTGGTGGACATATGATGCCCAACACATTGTCGTCCCGAAACCCAAGGAGGCCGAAGGACGCAAGATGTGCCACTCAGATGTGAAGACCTCCTCCTGGGGGGTGCGCGGGCGACAGACCTGACAGCCAAAGCTTGAAGGATATCAAATCGGATCTGGTCGAGAGACCACCTATGAGGGATCTGCGCTCGACGTACACTACGTGGAGGTGATTGTAACGCCCACATTCCATTCTCAAAGCACATAACCCAAGCTCATCCTTGAGAAACCTCATAGTCAAGAACTCCGTCGAGATTTACGTAGCCCGCCTAGCTCAGTTGGTTTAGAGCACCCGACTTTTAGCACTGTTAGATCATCGGGCGGTCGCGGGTTCGACCCCCGCGGTGGGCTGCTTCGTCGTCAAGACGGATAAAGGCATTTGCCTAAACAATTTTTGTGGGCCTTGAGACCTGATATTCCTTGAGCCTCGGGCTCGATCCATGCGCTACAGCTACAGGATCTGTTCTGGATACTCACGCCGTCATGTCCCTCAACCTTCATTTTCTCTGGCTTCACCATGGCTGGGATGAGATTTTGCGAAGGTCGACCTCGTTTTTGCTGCAGATTTTTTTCAAGCGAACAGGTCGTAGGGAAGGTCGCCGCTGGCGGCTGGAGGCTGCCAAGCCTGCTTGCAGCCGTACATATGCACATTCACAACATGCATCACGCAAGCTACAAGCTGCTAGCGTGCCTGCCAAGGTGCCCATCGTTCGGATATCAAAGGAGAAGCTACGCACAGAATACCGAGAAGCCGAACGGTGCCTTGGGCCCCCACTCACACCAACTCTATCAGAATCCATTCATCAAGCGTCATAACCGCAACAGTCTATATGTGCCGATGCCTTGCAGCACCCTCCGCCTGCTGCATACAAGATGGCCCGTCCAGTAAATGCGTTATAACACGTCTGGCTCTCGAGTCCTGACATGATTCTCTCAAACGCGGACCCATGTAACCAACCTATCACCAGAGCTCCAGTCCAACAGGCTCGCGCTCTAATCCTGCTTGCGGTGCTCAGGCTTGTGCTCCACCTCGTGGTCGACATGGACGAAACAGCGGTCCACGTCCGGCAGCGCCTCGATCTGGTCCTGCAGATCCTGCGAAATGTCGTGTGCCTTCCAAAGGGGCATCTCCGGATCACTAGTGTCAGCGGCGCTCCGAGACTGGCACTCACAGAACTATGTCAATCTCCACGACGTAGCTCGGGCCAGAGTGGTAGACGCGGACAGTGTCGACGAGTTTGATGTCGTCGGAAAAGGTCATGGCCTTGTAGGTCACGAGCGAGACGTATTCTGGCGGGGCCGTGATCCCAGCCAGGAAAGTGAACTGCTCTGTATTGTTAGCGCGGTCCGTTCCACAAGCGAGCGTGCGGCGTTGAGTGGGTCCGTCCCAGCACTTTATGGGCATGCTCGCCGAACTCACCGTAGACCGTGCGGGTCCACAAGCAAATGATCAAGGTCGCCAGGATGGCACCACCCATAGGATCAATGTACCATTTGAGCTTGGCACCACCGGCGTTGGAGAGGATCGCAAAGCCGTTGCTGTAGAGTTAGACGGGCACAGGAGAAGGACATACGCAAAGAGGTCATTGCGGTGGTCCTCCCAGAGGACCTGCACCTGAGATGAGGCGCCGCGGATCGCATAGCAGTAAAGGAAGAGCGCGAACTTGACGCCCCAGCCGACGCAGACACACACAAGGGGAACCACGTGGAACTCCTTCGTGTCCTCACCGCTGTGCGACGCCAATTCTTGAATCGCAAACGCCTGATAACGTCAGACCTATGCATAATCGAGGCGCAACGGACTCACAATTAGGACGACATTGACGCCGCCCATCAGGAAACCGTAGACAATGTTGCCACTGGTTGCCATCAGCTTTCGCGCGGCGCGGCGTCTTGGCGCCACTCACACTGTCGTTAGCCTCGGCCGAAATGTACCTGTGCTCACTAGTTTCGAATCGACTACCGCGAGCGGGCCATTTGCGTTCCTCAGCATTTTTTGAGGCGCGGTGTGCAAGCCAGAGAATCAGGTTCGCGAGCGGGTCGACTGGAGGTCAGAAAGAAAAAAGGTTGGGTTTTGGGAAGTCACTCACAGACTGCAAGTGGGAGAGACCAGCCCATGTCAGCACAACACCGCACAGATGTCCGCAGTACTTGCCAGCATCAATGCAGCTCGCAAACAGAGCCAGCGACATGGAGCTGATAGCAGCGTACAGCTGAAGAACGGCAAGGGCTATGTTGCACACAAACGACACGTTGACGGCAATTTTGACCTTGAGCGCCATGTCCAGCTCCTCCTGCTTGCCTTCGGCGGTGTGGGTAGCCAATGGCTTGAGAAACTTGTCGATGAGTTCGTTCTGTTCCTCGTAAAAGGAGGCCACCTTCTTGTGGGTACGGCCTCGGGAACGGATTTTGGAAATCTCGTCGCCACTCTTGAGCTTGTTACGGAGCAGCAGCGGATCGCGCTCACCAGCCTCACGGCTCACCACCGAAGGGATCGACACAAGCTCGACATCCTCGGCGCTGCTGTCTGTTGGCTGCCGCTGATGGGGGTGGATTTCCAGAGCGGTAGTGACCGCTGTTGCCGACATGGTGGGCTTGTTGATAAATAGAAAAAAAACGGTGAGAAGAAAGGCGATGCGATGGCAACCATCGTGCTCGTAGCACTTGGCGGCATGTGGGAGGGCTCCAAGAGACGGAAAAATCACCAGCCACGAGGACGATGGTCGGGCCGGAGACCCCGAAGCTGTCCCGCGGCACGGTGTGGTTGGGGGAAATGCTTCCGCCGTCATCTTGACGCGTCTCCCTTGCCGCACCAAACATTAGTGTTTCAAGAAAACATCATGTGGTTCCTGTAAACACTTGCTCCGTCACGTATCCATCCCACACCATCGCGTCGCACGACCATCACCTAACTCGTCCACATTTTCCACCGCATGTCACCTCGGGCAGCTCCTGTTTCTCCTGATCCGCCGGCCTGGGGGCGTGGTACGTACTAGACTACGCAAAGCGCAGGCGATCTGACCGCGCAGTTCTCATTGCCGGAGGAACCGACTGGTTGGTCCGCGCGTATGCGCACGCGCGAGGCGCCAGCCGGAAACACGCGCTGACGTCAGGGCGACCAACGGCAAAGGTGGCAAGCGTTCAGAGTAGGTACTTGTCCGCTCTCGATCTAATCAAATAGGGAAAGCGATCTCCGGGAGCCACATATCCTTCGCGCCGTGTCCCATTTCAAGGTCACCAAGGTTCTTGCGGGGTGCAGCGCAAACTATGGTGTCGCGATTGACAGTACGTGCTCACATGTGCTCTTCAGCTGATACCTCAGTCCAAGGCATTGCGCACATGTTCGGCAAGCTCCCCGCGCTCTCCAGCGATCCCAAGGGCCTTGTGCCCCTCTTCGATGCCGTGCATGTGTCGCCCCGCCATGTTGGGCTGGACAAGGACGTCAAATGGATCGACGGTGCCCTTGGTCGGTCCCACTTTCTGTTTCTGGACAGCGACGGTGGAGTGTGGGGTGCGGGAATCAACACTATCGGCCAACTGGGTCTCGTAGGTGGCGGCGCCGAACGTTGCATTGACGTCAGCCTGTTTGCAACGAGGTGCCTACCTTGACCAAGGTCAAGGGCCCCTGGGGACGCGATAGGATCATCCAGGTTACCGCTGGCAATACCTTCTCCCTGTTCCTGTCCGACAAGGGTCAGGTGTACTCGACCGGGTCGTCAGAACATGGCCAGCTCGGAAATGGCGTCACTGGAGAGCGCATCGTTAAAGGAGGCAAGACCGCGTTTGACTCGTTCGAGCCTGGTGAGTTGTACTCATGGCAACGCTGACCGCAGCCCGCATCACCGGTCTTGACGGAAAGAAGATTGTTCAGATTGCATCGGGCAACCAACATTCACTCGCCTTAGATGATGAGGGATACGTCTACGCATGGGGCAACGCTGGTTACGTTCGCCTTGGCCTCGGTGACCAGAAAGACAAGTAAGGGGCTAATGTAGCATTCGCTGACGACAGGCTGGTTCCGACCCTGATCCCCCAGGTGAGCATAACTCTTGCCTCCCTTCTAACTCCAGTTTGCCGACTCCAACCCTCTGAAGCGTGCGAAGAGCGTGTTCTGTGGGCCCACCAGTCAGTGCGACCCCTCCAAGTATCGCTAACTCCAGGCTCCGTTATTATCGATTGCCAGGATCTATTCACGATCGCCGGCAAGTGGAAGCTAACAGGCGAAGGCGAGTCTCCTAGCGACGTCCGTTCTAACCTGCACAGGATCAGTCGGCCAGGTGTCTACCAGCTTCAAGTACATCGACCTTCGTGAGTCGTCGGTTGTGGTGCCAACTAATAATAGTTTCTGGTTGCAAAGTTATAAAGGTCGCCCTCGGCGGTGCCACGCACTTCATCACCACCTACGGCCAACATGGGATTCAGACCATTGGCTGGGGACAGGGTGCCCTTTACGGAGGTGCGTTGAGTGATGTGTCATACTCTAACGGTTCAGAACTGGGCTTCGGTCGCGAGAAAGGCAAGAGCTCCAGCATTCCCATCGAAATTGATCCATTGAAAGGTCTGGATGTGATTGAGTGAGTCCAATGCTGAAAACCGTATCCTGACTTAAGCGTCGCGGGTGGCATGTTCTTCTCACTCTTTTTGGTTCACCCGAATGAGAAGATGACCGACATTGACCGCTGTCCTCTCCAACTGGCTTCGTCACCTACCTGTGTGGTCTGCAACGAGGACAACGATGAGCTGCTCCTGGAGTGTGAGAGGGTAAGTACTAACCTCGCGAGCGGCCCTGACATCAGTGTGACGAACCGTACCACACCACCTGTCTCCAGCCGAAGCTGGACGCCGTACCTGAAGGGGAATGGTTCTGCCCCGAATGCACAAAACAGAGTAATAGAACCTTTGACGACGAGCCTATCCCGACGTCAGCGGAAGTGGCATCACCTGGCGGATCAGCCCCCAAGCGCCCAGCGAGCTCCCAAGGCGGTGACGCCGGACAGGGTACGTTGTCCGTGCTTGCCCACGTGCTGATCCCAGACACGAAGCGTATGCGCGCCGACTGAGACATTTCGGGTTGTATGCCCATTGGACCCCCTGTGATTTTGTAGCAGTTCCACCACTCTTGTGCGCGATTTTACCGTGCTTCCAAGAATGCAGTGTTATCCACTGATCCGTTAAGGCCACTAGCGTATACGATACGCACATTATTTGGTTCCAGGGGTGCGTGAATTTTCATTCATGCGTTCAGGACCTCCGCCAGTTACACCTAGAAACTGACATGTTTATGTGGCATTGACGTTCGTCGACCAGCTTGCTGAGTGTCCTATGGTCGCTGCGGTTGAGGAACCATGATTGCGTGAGTTTGTGAAGACAACTAGACCCAACGCCGGCCACGAACGCCGTAGTTTCCGATGAGCTGGGGTCTTTATGCTGTGAGCCACATTTGCTATCGGATATCGGGATCCGCAGATCTACGTCACTAAGCGAATCTCCGGGAGGGATGATTTTCGATGACATGGTCACCACGTCGGTTTTGGAACCGTACCATACACCATTATATTCTTGGCTCTTGAGCTCTTTGCAGCTGCCGCTGCAGCGTCAGCAAGCACTGGCTCTAGTCGTGCGTAGCCGTACAACTCTGGGGGTAGCATCAGACGACGCAGGACGACAGCCGCAAGATTTACGAAGTCGCTGACGATGTGTCTCCAGCCATGTCCAATTTGCCTATTTTCAGCATTCCAGGTTACAAACCGGTCATTTCGTCTACTGCACGGCGGCGTAGGTCGCCACAGTCTTATCACCCAAGCTTGCGTCGCTTGACGGTGCTTGGGCGGCTTGAGGGAACTAAAAATACATGGCACTGCTTAGGGATCTGTGAAATCAGGCTCACCTCCAGTATATCGCGCTCCCGTCAAACATATGGCGTCCCCCTCATATATCGCGCTCCAGCCATCCTCTGCACCTCGTCATTCATGGATTGTTGATCCGGTCGGAACCCCATTGAGGGGGCAGTTGTGGAGCAATTTCCCTACTATTGGACACGGCTTGGGATTTGACTGCGCGATTAACCTGACGGCACTGACGCTTCGTGACATGACACACAGATGAGAATGCGGCTGCGCGATTAAAGCCTGGCACGCTTGCAACACTCATGGGTGATGTGGCTCACAGTTCCTAGCATCTGCCTTCACGCGCTTACTGGGAATGTTGCACATAATTCCTCACTGTGTCTGCATACGCGCATCCGTCAAAGCCAGCTCAAGCTGGGCGATAGGACAGGTAGATGTGCAAGAGATAGTCTGCGTCAATGTGCAATATTGTTGAGGTGGGCGTACTGAAGTGTGCGATGCGCGTAGCTGTCCAACGCCGGCAGACCAGCCTGGCCGGAATCTGCCTACATGATGCGGCGCGTCCATATAATAAGTGCGGGAAACAGACGACACTTCCCTTCCCCACCCCAAACCCCTCTCTCTCTCTCTCGCTCTCCCCTCTTACGTTTCAACAGCGCTGAAACAATGGACCATCCGCCAGCGTACGACGGCGACAAAGCCCAGTCGAAAGACTCGCTGCAGGGTGGCCCCGCAGCTGAGCTTGGCTACGATGACTACAAGGCAGCCCATAACCACGGCGCGAAGCACGGTACAGCGTTCGACATCCCCAGCTTCCCCACGGTGGCCGATGATGAGCGCCTCGTGCGCGAGAACCGCCTGCGCCTCATGAGCTCTGGTGGCGGGGCGCGCGCCGTCATGGACGGCCCGAGCCGGGTGATTGGCGAATTCCGGTGAGGACTGCAGTGAAGGTTGACCTGCAGCCACTAACGACGTTTAGCACGCTCTCTATCCATGTCACCGAGTCGGTGGTGAGCCCGGCGGAGTTACGTGCCAAGCGCGACCATGCAGCTCAACTCTCGGAACTCGACTGGCACAAGATCAAGGCCGCAGACGTCTTCCAGCGGCTCAATGTCTCGCCCAAGACTGGCCTTGACGAGGAGCAGGTCAAGCGCCGCACCGCGCAGTACGGCCAGAACACTATGTCGTCCCCACCGCGCAACCTGGTGAAGAAGTGGCTTGGCTACGTGTTTGGCGGGTTTGGTATCATCCTCTTCGTTGCGTCGCTTCTGTGCTTCCTTGCGTGGAAACCGCTTGGCGAGCCAAATCCCCAGGCGAGCAACCTCGCTCTAGCGATCGTCCTGGCGGTCGTAATTGTCATCCAGACTGCCTTTGTGAGTGGCTTAACTTAATACTGCGCTGATCGCAGAACGCCTACCAGGACTGGTCCACATCGCGCGTCATGGCGAGCATCGCGAACATGCTCCCCGCCAACGTAGTCGTGCTCCGAAATGGCGTCCAGACCACCATACCGGCCAAGGAGCTCGTCCCCGGCGACCTCGTCTTCATCTCTCTTGGCGACAAGCTTTCAGCCGACGTGCGCTTCTTCGAAACGGCATCTGACTTCAAGCTCGACCGTTCCGTGCTGACTGGCGAGTCGGAGCCCATTGCCGGCAAGGTGGAGATGACTGAGACCAACTTTCTTGAGACTAAGAACATTGGCCTGCAGGGCACCATGTGTGTTTCAGGCTGCGGGCTAGGCGTGGTGGTGCAGACAGGAGACAACACGGTGTTTGGGCGTATTGCCAAACTGTCAACCACGGGCTCTCCGTCGGCGACGACGCTGCAGCGCGAGATCCTCAAATTTGTGCTCGTCATCATCACTCTTGCCGTCTCGATCGCGATCGTCATCATCATCTTCTGGGCCGCGTGGCTCAACAGGGTCCACAAGGGGTTCCTTACTCCAGCCAACCTGGTTATCTCTGTTGTTTCAGTGAGCGCCGTGCTGGGCTACAGAGCATGGAGTAGTGCTAACAAGCTAACAGGTCTGCGTTGCCTTCATTCCCGAAGGCCTCCCAGTCGCGGTCACCCTGTCCTTGTCAGTCATCGCCCACCGCCTTGGCAAGAACAAGGTTCTCGCCAAGACCCTCCTTACCGTCGAAACGCTCGGCTCAGTCAACGTCCTCTGCTCCGATAAGACCGGTACGCTCACTTCCAATGCCATGGCCGTCACCAATGCGGCCATCCTCGACGACGAGTTTACCCCGCTCGAGGGCCACGATCGCCTCGTCACCAACGCCTCCAACAGCGACTATGTCCGCCAACTGGCAGCCGTCGCCGGCATCTGTAATGCCGCGTGTTTTGACGACCCCACCGCCGAAGGGCCATCCGCGCTTCGCAAGGTCCATGGTGACGCCACGGACAGTGCAATCCTCCGCTTTGCCGAGCTGCTGCGCCCCGTGCGCGATTCGCAGGCCGAGTGGGTCGAAGTGTTCAAACTCAACTTTAGCTCCAAGACCAAGTTTATGCTCAAGCTTCTGCGGCCCGTCGAGGACGTGCCCGTCGCGCCTGTCGGTCCCACGGACGTTTTCGAGAAGGATGACCTGATGCTCATGACCAAGGGCGCTCCGGATGTGCTGTTGAAGCGCTGCTCGAATGTCAATACGCCTTCGGGCCCAGTCCCACTCACTCCTGCTGTCCTTTCTCGCCTCGTCAAGATCCAAGAGGCGTGGGCTGCCAAGGGCCAGCGGGTACTGCTTCTGGCCAAGCGTGTTGTCGCGGCAGTAGAGGTTGCCAACGTCTCCCCCGAGTCGGATTCCTTTGGCGACTTTGTCAACACCCACCTGAACCGGGACCTGACTGTTGTCGGTCTTGTCGGCATTGTCGATCCCCCACGCAGTGACATTCCTGACACCGTCAAGATCATCCGCAACGCCGGCATTAGGTTCTTTATGGTCACGGGCGACTTCGCGTCCACGGCTGTGGCTATCGCAGAACAGTGCGGAATTGTCACCAGCAGCGCCACCATCCACAAGCTCGACAACCTGGACCGCAGCGTCGACAAGTCGGCGGTGGTCCTGTACGACGCTGACCACCCAAACACCCAGGCGCTCGTGCTCACGGGATCGGACCTAATGGAGATGAACGACTCGCAGTGGCAGCAGGCGTGCCAGTACACCGAGATTGTCTTTGCACGCACAACTCCCGAGCAGAAGTTGCGTATTGTCAAGGAATTCCAACAGCGAAACAATGTCGTCGCCATGACGGGCGACGGCGTCAACGACTCGCCAAGCCTCAAGGCCGCGGATATCGGCTTAGCTATGGGCGGCGGCAGTGACGTGGCCACCGAGGCCGCCGACCTGGTTCTCCTCGACTCGTTCTCAGCCATTGTTACAGCTGTCTTGTACGGCCGCCTCGTTTTTGAGAACCTCAAGAAGACGATTATATATCTCCTCCCTGCTGGTTCTTTTTCTGAGCTCATGCCGACCCTCATCTCAGTCTTCCTCGGTCTTCCCCAGATGTTGTCCAACGTCCAGATGGTGTTGATCTGCTGCTGCACGTAAGAATCTCTCCTCGGCCTTCTTGATGTTAACCTCAGTGACATCGTTCCTGCGATCGCCATGTGCTTCGAAACCCCTGAGGTCGGCCTCCTCACCCGCAAACCCCGTGACCCGAAGAAGGACAAGCTCGTGGATTGGAAGTTCTTCCTGCACGCATACGGCTTCTTGGGCGTCATCGAGTCCCTCTGTTCCCTCGCGATGGCGTTTTGGTACCTGCAGCGCAACGGCTTCCCCTTCAGGGACATTGTGCTCACGTACGGCACACTCCCCCCGCATCTTGATGCGGCCAAGTTTGCCGAAGAGGTCAACCGCGGGCAGAGCGTCGCCTTCTTCACCCTCGTCTTCATGCAATGGTTCAACCTCCTCAGCACACGCACACGCACTAAGAGCGTCTTTCAACACAACCCGCTATGGGGCCCCCACCGCAACCTCTGGGTCATTGGTGGCATGTTTGCCAGCATGGGCATGCTCTTCTTCTTCTCGTACCCGCCCTTCTTCCAGAAGGCGTTCCTCACCCGTGGCGTGCCCGTCGAGTACGTGTTCTTCCCCTTCGCATTTGGTGCGTTCATACTCTTTGCCGACGAGTCGCGCAAGTGGGCCAAGCGCAAGTGGCCCAAGGGCCTTATCGCCAAGATTAGTTGGTAGGCGTTGGCACTTGCACTTGCGGACCCGAATCACAAGTCGAACTCGTAAAATACATGGCGGCGAACCTGTAGACGAAGGTTCTGTCTGGATAGTGGTGATATTGAGCAACGTTTCATTATCTAAACACATCGTTGCACATTGGTCAGAAAAAGAGACGTGACGGCCCTTCACGAATACTCCTAGACTTAAGACGACTGCCAGGGACTGCACCATCGACACCCGAAGGCGCACATACTGACCGGGTCAAGCTGGTCGAACGTAACGGAAGACGTCTTTACCTTCAAATCAACAGCATGTATCAACCAAGATGCACACGATAGCGGTGACCTCATTCAGCCGACGATGCCCACGGTCATGATGCCCTAGGTGAATATCTATCATGGCGTGTACGTAGCCAAAACTACAAGACCTTGATTGTACTTCAACCTCTTGGCCGGGAATTTTGTGGCACCCGAGCGATGGACATGTAGGCTTATAGTATCACGTATAACTTAGAGAGCCGAGTTCTCGGAAACGAGAGCGGTGACGAGCTTGCCGCGGTTGCCGCCGGAGAACAGCAGCTTGTACTTTGTAGGAACCTCCTCCAGCTTGGCCGAGACGACGGTCTCGACGTCTTCAGACGAGATCTTGCCCTCCTGGATCCAACCCGCAAGGTCCTTGACGGCATCGGCCCACTTGGGCAAGAAGTCGAGGACAACGAAGCCTGATATCAGCCAGTCGTACAGAATACACGAGACAACGTACCCTCCATGACAAGGCGGTTGGTGATGACCTCAAACAGGTTGGACAGCACGGGGGGGACGCCGTTGTAGCCTGCGATCATGCCACACACAGCGATCTTGCCGTAACGCGCGATGAGGGGGAACGCAGTGTTCAGGCATTCTCCTCCCACGTTCTCAAACAGTTTGTTTGCGTACTCGCCGTTGAGAGCCGCTGCGAGGTTGGCCGCAAAGTTGGGGTCCTTGTAGTCGACACATTCGTCGGCACCGAGCGACTTGACCCAGTCGCACTTGGCCTTTCCGCCGGCAATGCCGACGACGCGCTTAGCGCCGATCACATTTTTGGCAAGCTGGACTGCGGTAGACCCGACAGCGCTGTGGGAATAAGCACAAGACGAGAAAGTGAGCCTCACCCCGCTGCTCCAGACACAATGACAGTGTCACTTGGTTGGACCTTGAGGATATCGAAAATACCCTGGTAGGCGGTCACAGCCACCATACCGAGGATGGAGAGCGACGCATACGGCTTGCCTGGGAGCTCACTGACGGTTAGCAAAAGCCAAGGACAATGTACTCACATTGCTTTGCTGTTGATGGCCTTCTCAGAGACAACCGCATAGTCGTACCAGCCCAAGGTGGCTCCCACAACCTTATCACCAACAGCGTACAGCTTGCTCTTGGACGCGAGCACGGTAGCGATACCGCTCGCGCGCATCGGCGCACCGACGGGCACGGGAGGGACGTAGAGGCGCTTGGGGTCGACATCCTTCTGGATCCAGCCGCGCTGGGCTGGGTCGTTGGAGAGGTAGTCGATCCTGATCAGAACCTCGCCGTCCTGGAGCTCGGGGAGCGGCTTGGTCTCGAACTTGAAAGTGTCGGCCTGGATCTCGCCGGCGGGCGGGTTCGCCAGAGTCCAAACCTTCTGCTGCGTGGGGAGAGACATTGCTGGTGGTGCTGTGTGGTGGTTGAGGGAGCTGGGAAGAGGAGGGGTGTGTCGCAAGCGTCCGGATCCTCATTTGTACTGGCCGCCGGGTTGATCGGTTGCGGAGATTGGGGCTGTAGGTCAGCTGGTGACGTACTTTGATGGCGGAGCTGACCGTGCCTCCACCACTGTACCACACCATACCGCCTGATACCCTGGAACAAGCCGAATCGCGCTGAGCCCCCAGCGACAGGAAGCTTGCATGCCCGGCGGCCTGCCATATCTGCTTATGCATATGGTGTCGTGTTATTCTATTGCACCTCTGCAGTGTTCTGCAACACGCTCTGCGTTAGCCGCCCTTCATACCGTTCAGGAAATTGTCGGTTCACCGTTAAGCTGCGAGGGGTTAGAGAACGGCCGCCGCTTAGAGGAGGGTCGAAGTAGTTGGCAACGCGCTGCTGATCATGATTTAAGACGGCGAACATGATCTAGCGGGCTTAGGTTGCAGACACCGACCAGAGAAACCGATACACGCGCTGCACGCGTCCGCGGCGTGTGGCGAGTACATCAGCGCCAAGGATGCCGATGCCGATCCACGTGCACGTCTGTGGCGCATTATGATGGGGGTGAAATAAATAACAAGGGAAAAAGCGGCCACGCCATATACACGTGGACGCCACATGCTGATCGGCAGATCTGTGCAATGGAAGCGATAATGGCGTGATAGTACGTGCTGGCGCATTTCTCCGCGCAACACTCGAGATATCCGTGATTTGCTTGTTGCTTTCACGAAGGATTTGCTGCCGACATGGGGCAACGACGACATGGCCCACCTGGGCACTCACAGCCTGGGCAAGAAAGCCGGCTTTACTGACGTAGGAGGCCGAATGGACCATGTCGACAAGTCGGTTGCCTGGGCGTGCACTGGGCGACCGTCGGCCCCGAGTAGTGGGCAGGAGAGATATCGACATCCGGGAGGCCACGTGAGGGAGGCACAATCGGGAATCTGGAATACCACTGACATGATGACAACAGCAAAAAAATGTTGATGAGCACGTCACGTAACTCGCAGTGTGGCTCACCACGAACACTACAGACGAGTCTTGAGCGGGACGGTGGCGGGGGGTTGGGGCAAGTATATGTAGCGCAACGCTGCTGCTCCTGTCTTCCAGATCCTCTCCTCATTCCTCTTCTCCGGGCCCCCCTCCCCCCCCTTTCCCTCTGCCACTCCCCCCCCTTCAACAAATTCCATAATGGCGAACACTCCCCACGGTGGTGTCCTCAAGGACCTTGTTGCTCGCGACGCGCCCCAGCAGGCCGCTCTCCGCGAGGAGGCGCGTGGCCTCAAGGACATTTTCCTCACCGAGGTGAGTAGCGGTGGTGGAGGCGAGCTCGTCGCGCCACACAGTCAGCCATTAACTCCTGCAGCGCCAGCTCTGTGACCTTGAGCTCATCCTCAACGGTGGCTTTTCGCCCCTCGAGGGCTTCATGAACGAGGCCGACTACACCTCGGTGGTCAACACCCTCCGCCTCTCGAAGCAGGCTGGCCAGGCCCAGGGTACCGTCTTCCCCATGCCCATCACCCTCGACGTCTCGGCCGAGGACGTCGCCGATCTCGGCATCAAGGCCGGTGCCCGCATCGCCCTCCGCGACTTCCGTGACGACGCCGCTCTCGCCATCCTCACCGTCGAGGACGTCTACCGCCCCGACAAGAAGCTCGAGGCCGAGAAGGTCCTTGGCGCCGACGACATTGCGCACCCCGCTGTCGCCTACCTCCACAACCAGACCAAGGAGTTCTACGTCGGCGGCAAGGTCCAGGCTGTCCAGGCTCCCACCCATTACGACTACGTCGCGCTGCGCTTCACCCCCGCCGAGCTCCGCGCGCACTTCCACAAGGTCGCATGGCGCAAGGTCGTTGCCTTCCAGACCCGCAACCCCATGCACCGCGCTCACCGTGAGCTGACCGTTCGTGCCGCCCGCCAGCACCGCGCCAATGTTCTCATTCACCCCGTCGTCGGCCTCACCAAGCCTGGAGACGTCGACCACTACACTCGTGTCCGTGCGTACCAGGCCCTCATGCCTTCGTACCCCGAGGGCCTTGCCACCCTTGCCCTCCTTCCCCTCGCCATGCGCATGGCCGGTCCCCGTGAGGCTGTCTGGCACGCCATCATCCGCAAGAACTTTGGTGCCACCCACTTCATTGTCGGTCGTGACCACGCCGGCCCCGGCAAGAACTCGCAGGGCAAGGACTTCTACGGCCCGTACGACGCCCAGGAGCTCGTTACCCAGTACAAGAGCGAGCTCGACATTGAGATGGTTCCCTTCCAGGCCATGACCTACCTCCCCGGCTCGGATGAGTACCAGCCCGTCGACGAGGTTGTCAAGGGCACCCCCACCGCCGACATCTCGGGCACTGAGCTCCGCAAGCGCCTCCGCACTGGTGCTGCCATCCCCGACTGGTTCTCGTACACTGGTGTCGTCAAGGTCCTCCGCGACTCGTACCCTCCGCGCCCCAAGCAGGGCTTCACTGTCCTCCTCTCTGGTCTGCACAACTCGGGCAAGGACACCATTGCGCGTGCCCTCCAGGTCACTCTCCAGCAGCACGGTGGCCGCTCCGTCTCGCTGCTGCTCGGTGACGAGATCCGCCAGGAGCTCTCGCCCGACCTCGGCCACTCGCCCGAGGACAAGCACCTCAACCTCCTTCGCATTGGCTACGTTGCGTCCGAGCTCACCAAGGCCGGCGCCGCTGTCATCGCTGCCCCCACTGCCCCGTACGAGCGCTCGCGCAAGGCGTTCCGCAACGCCGTTGCCGGCCCCGGCGGCAACTTCTTCCTCGTCCACGTCGCCACCCCGCTCGAGGCCTGCGAGGCGTCCGACCGCCGCGGGCTGTACAAGCGCGCGCGTAACGGCGAGCTCAAGGGCTTCACGGGCATTGACGACGAGTTTGAGGCCCCGGCCGATGCCGACGTTGTTGTCGACCTCCGCAAGGACTCTGTCCCCGAGGCTGTCCACAGCATCATCATGACGCTCGAGTCTGAGGGCCTCCTCTAAACAAACGATCACCGGCAGTGGGTGTTCCAGTAGATAGCATTTTAGTTCAAAACCTATCACCTGCCAGCGTCAGTCTTGGCGAGGTTGTATTATGTATTGCATTGTACGGGCATATCAGACCGTGGAGCGCGAGCACGAGATCTGCGGCAATGGGGATGTTGACTATGCTAGTGATGGCTGCAAACCACGCGCCGCCACAAACCGCAGGCAGCCCCCGCCCCCAAGTATGGCAGTGTGGCAGACACCCTGGCAGGACGGTCGGGCGGTCGGGCCCCATGATCTCCATCCAACACCAGGTTGTTCGGAATCTCAAGCGACAGGTAAAGGATCGGCGTCGGAACTGCAGCGTCGCTGTCAATCGCCGAACTCCCAGGAGAAGCAGAATCGTTGCATATCGCTCCATCGTAGCGTGGTGGTTGTGTCTCGGGACCTCTGGAACCCCCCAAGAACTAGCGCGCCACCCGGCCGGGCATGTCTTGGCGCGTTGCTAAGACATCCGACCAGCCTACGACGCCGGGTCGCCGCGCCAACGTCGGCCACTGCTTTGCACATTCCTAGCCTGCTTGCGTCAATCACACCCACGCTCATCATCGTTCGAGCACCGACGCACAATGATGATCTCTGCGCTTGGTGCGGCACTCAGCCTTGCGTCGGCGGCCGCGCCCGCCCGCGCCGAGCCGCAGCCCGTCGCCGTCATGGGCGAGGCGGGCGGCGTGCCGCGCGTGCTCGTTTACACGCGCACGCTGGGGTACCGGCACGACTCGATCCCGACGGCCATTCAAGTGCTCAAGGAGCAGGCGGGGCGGTATGGCGTCAGCTTTGACTTTACGGAGTGAGTGGCGCGGATGGCGAAGGGTCGGTAGCGCGATCAGGCGACGGTACTGGAGTATGCGGGGGCTTGGAAGCGCGGCGGACATATCGCTGGATGTGTCACTTTGCACCCTGCTTGGGATGCTAATTGGCAGGGACCCTAGCCTGTTCGTCGACGAGACGCTGAGCAAGTACGACAATGTCATGTTTGTGTCGACGTCCGAGGAAGGTACGTGCTTGGACATGTCAAGATGACGCCGGCCGGCGAGACCTTTGCTGCCCCGAGCTGGAAGCAAGGCCGCCGCGGTGCCCAACAGGCCGCGGGCCAGCCTTTCCACGATACAGCCCACTACCAGACCAGCATTAACCCCCAGTCCTCAACCAGGACGGCCAGGCAGCGCTCGCCCGCTACTTCCAGTCTGGCGGCACTTTTACCGGCGTGCACTCGGCGTCAGCGTGCCTCTTCAACGACACTTCGTTCCTCGATGTCGTCGGCGCGTACTTTGACTACCACCCGTCACTGCAGGAGGCGACGTTCCTTCCGATCAACAAGACCGCGCACCCCGCAACGGCGCACCTTCCGGACCGTTGGACATTTGTGGGTGCCTGCTCGGCGTGGTGGGTTGGAGATGACTGACCCGTGCAGATAGAGGAGGTATACTACTTCCGCTCTGACCCGCGTACCCTCGGCGCGTCCGTAATCCTCACTGTCGACGAGAACAGCTATCATAGTGCGTCTCGGCCGCAGGGACGCTGCAAGACGCAGCACGGGGCTACACCCCGCAACAAATCACCCACTGACAACCTTTCCAGATGACGCGGGCTCAGCTCACAACTACCCGCCAATGGGCGAGCCGCACCCGATCGCATGGTACATTGTCGACCCACAGTCGGCGCAGCCGCTCGCCAAGGGTGCGGTTAAGGCTGGCCGTTCGTTCTACACCTCCCTCGGGCACCTTAATGAGAGTGGGTGGTCGCCGACCAGGCGCGCGCACCGTTGGCTGGCGCTGACTTCCGCAGCATGGCACAACGACACGTTTGTGCAGCACGTCATGAATGGGCTCACGTGGGCACTGGACGGGGCGAGCACGCGCGCGTACGACGTGGGCATTGTCGGCAACCAGTCTTCGCCCATGTCCAACTCCAGCAGCACGCCAGGGGTGTCGGGGACGGGGGCCGCGTCAGTCGCGACTGGTAGTAGTACGGGAGAAGCTCAAACGTCCAGTTCCTCCGCGTCTGGAACTGCTGCGAGCCCCACCTCCGCCGCGTTCCGCGCCGCACCGGCCATCGGAATCGCTCTTGGGACTCTTGCTCTTGCCGCCTTACTCTAACTAGGCCTGCACACAGTGTCTCTTGGTTGAACAATACTTCCATACACCCTAGAATCCTATGCTATACTTATTGCTTTTGTCGTGACCTGATCGTTCCTCCTTCTCTCTCCTACCAGCGCACCGCATCTTTACTTGTAGTACTTGGGCGGCACGAACGGCATGGGACGCACAGTCGCCTCACGCAGCTTCTTGCGCACCTCGACCATGACCTTGGTGCCCTTCTTGTGGCTGCCGTTCTTGATGTAGCCCATGGCGATGGGCACGCCGAGCGTCGGCGAGGGGATGCCCGATGTGATGACGCCCAGCTCCTCCTTGCCCTCGGCATCAAAGATCTTTGAGCCCTCACGCGCAGGCGCGCCCTTGATCTCAAAGCCGACGCGGCGGCGCGTGGGGCCGTTGGCGAGCTCGGCGAGAATGCGCGACGCACCAGGGAACGCGCCCTCCGTCCGACGGTCCTTGCCTGCGGGGATTAGCAAACTGAGTGGAAAGCCGATGTGTGACGCCAGTGTGTACTCACTGACGACCCAGGCAAGGGCACCCTCGATGGGGCTGATAGTCTCGTCGAGGTCGTGGCCATAGAGGCACATACCGGCCTCGAGACGGAGCGAGTCGCGGGCACCGAGGCCGATGAGCATTACCTCGGGCTGCGAGGTGATCTCCTCGGTGACCTGAACGGCAGCCTCAGGAGGGATCGAGATCTGGCAAGTCAGCTGCTACCGTCTGGGGATCCAAGCGCTGGCACCACACTCACCTCAAAGCCATCCTCGCCAGTGTATCCACCGCGGGCAATGTGGCACTTGACGCCGTCCTTACCGACGGCGGCAAACACGCTCTGACCAAACTTGAGCCCCGCAAGGTCCGCGTCGGTGAGCCTTGCGAGGGCCTCAGCGGCCTTGGGGCCCTGCAGCGCGACAAGGCCGTAGCCCTTGAGTGTCTCCCACTGCACCTGCTTGTCGGGGTGCGCCGCGTTCCACGCCTCGAGCTTGGCGCCAATGTGTGCAGTGTCCTCCTTGGCACGGCCGGCGTTGGTGACGACGTACCACTGCGTGCCGTCCTCGGCGTGCTTGGTCATAATCGTGTCGTCGATGATACCGCCCGTCTCGTTGAGGAGCACGGTCAGCGACGAGCCCATGTTCGGGAGCTTGTCGAGAGCGGTAGGCGTGAGCGACATGAGAAAGTCCTGCGCGCCGGGACCTGAGAACTTGTGCTGCAGCATGTGCGAGACGTCAAAGAGACCGGCGGAAGTGCGGACGTGGTTGTGGGCAGTCACTGTTGGTCAGTCACCGTAGCTGGGAGGGAGGGGACGAGGAGGGCAGACGGGAGGACGGGAGAAGGGAAGGTGGGCCTGACTCCAATAGCACAAGAGAGAGAAGAGAAGGCCAGGTAAGCCCAGATGGGGTTCTTTTCCCTCATCCCTGCCCTCCTCTGCGTTGCCCGCACACTGCGTGCTGGACTCACCCTGTCCGACGTCGCCGTAAGAGAGCGGCATGTCCCAGCCGGCAAACTCGACCATCTTGCCGCCGTTCTTGACGTTAAAGTCGTACAGGGGGGTGCGCAGGCGCTGCTGGTGTCAGTGGGCTGCGGTGCAGGGGTGGGCTCTGTGGTGGTCCGGAGAAGGTGTGGTAGGGAACTGGCGGAGACCCCGCAGGACACACGCGCGCGCGCTGTCCGTCGTAAACTGGCGGGACGAGGCCCTCGGACGAGGGCGCGCAGACAGATGCACGTATGCAAAGACGCAGCACGTGAGCAACGCCTCCGACGGCCCAGCGGTGCTGGTCACACTGCGAATGCCGTTGCAGGTCGTCACAGCCAAAGTGGGCACCCAGAGTGGAGGGAAGGGCGGCTGTTCCGTGGAGATCGGGCGGGGCACAACGGGGCTCGGCAGCGTGTCCCAGCGCGGTCGCACTCGTGCCCACCGCCGCCCACGACAGGGCTCCGACACTGGGTCTATTCTTCAAGGCGTCCAACCCCGCGGCGAGATGGGCGGGTGATACCGCCCACCGCCAATGAGACAACCCGACGCGCTACTCACTTCGAGGCGCACGGCGGAGGAAGCCATGCCGCGGAGGGCAAGACGGCCCGCAGCGGGGCGGAGGAGGGTCGACGAGCGGGCGACAAACATGCTGCAGGATGGGGATGGGATCGGGGGGGAGAAGGGGAGGGGCCAAGGAGGGGATGAAGGATTCGCTCGGGGCTGTCGGCTAGATATACGGGCGCTGTCCGCTGTTGGTGGAGGGGAATGGCTGGGAACAGCCGGAGGTTGAATTTCCACAGGCGGGGCGATCCTTGGAAAAGGATGTTTCCTCACAGCAACTCTATTTCCAATGACGGCAACGGCCAGCCAGCCAGCGAGCAAGTGGTATCGATGGCCGCGGCGCCACGACCGGACGTACGCCTTGCTGCGTTGCTGTCCATTTCCATTCCATGGCCCCGCCGCTCGCTATCAGTGGCCCAGGCAGCCTGCCCTGGGTCTCGATCTGTTTATGGAATCTCGTCGCCCGTGCCAGGCTGATGATCATCCACTTGGGCGCGTGTCCCGATTTCCATTCGCGAGCGAGCCAGTTTCCAACCAATGGCACCGCCGGTTGCTCACGCGCCTGTCCACCACCCCTCACCACGTTGCCACGTCCCCGCACGCGCCACACGCGCCGCACGCGCCGCACGCTGTGCACCGTGTCACGACTGCTGCATGAATGCGTGCTAAAGAATGTAGCTTGTAAAGTGACTAGATAGAAAAGACGATTAAAGGGAATGAAAAAACAATGCTCTGTACTCTTTCGCTGTAAGAAGGAGATACGCGGGGAGACGGTTTTTAAACGACGACGACGACGGGGGAGGGGAGAATGGTACAAATGACGGAGGGTATCGTGGGGGTATAGCATGCAGTCACGGCTGCAGGTTATGTGCGTGCAAATGGGGTGCGGGGTGCGGGGTGCTGCGGGTGTATATAGAGAGAGAGAGTAGAAGACCGGACAATGCGTTGCTGTGCGTACGAGAGGAAATAAAGCTTAGATGCTGCCGTCGAGAACACCGCGCACGTCGTCGACCGTAGCAAGGTCTGTAAGGAAGGGGCAGAGGTCCGTGAGCTCCGTGTCGTGTGGGTCGTTGAACCACGTCGATACAGGCACGGCATTGTTCGGGTGGAAGATATATGACGCTGGCGAGTTGTCAATGATGATCGCTGTCGACATTTCACGGCCGAGCTGCGAGAGGTCCTTGACATAGTTGCCCTTGTGGTTGTAGCAGCTCTCGCGGAACAGGCGGTGGCGGACGACTCGGCCCACGTCCAGCATGTCGAGAACGGGGTCGGCGTACTGCGGGTCAGCGCGTGCACCCTCGTCAGCTGATACACTCACCTTGCTGAGACTGGCGGTGAAGACCACAATCTCGTAAATCTTGCCCATCTCCTGCAAAAAGTGGTCAACGCCAGGGCGCTTAATAACATAGACGTTGTGGGTTTGGGATTCGATCTCGACTGGGACAATGTAATCGGCGCTGGGGAGCATCTACACGTTAGCTGCGGCACTTGGCGCGTGTCCTACCTTGAAAGACGAATGCAGCAACGTCTCGTCGAGGTCGAGCACCAAGCACTTGCGGCCAATGTCAATGTCACCGATGGGGGGTAGCAAAGGGGCGGGGTTGCCGTTCTGGGTGCGAGTCAGCACGGGTCGCCGTCATGCGTGTTTCGTCAGTTGCAACACCACCCACCTCGTCGACAGGGATGCCAATACCGCCTTGGGCGATGAGACGATCCTCCTCGTCCTCATACTCGTCCTCGAAGAGCAAATCGTGGTGGGGGACGTCGTCGCCGTCGCTCTCGCTCAGATCTGTGTAGTCGGCTGTGCGGTTGCCGCCATCAGTGGACACTATGTGGTGCTCCGAGCTGTTGGGATGGTGGTGCAGGTGGTGCTGCAGAATCTCCGAGCCTGATCCCGGCGCCTGGACTGCGCTAGACGTTAGGCCTGCAGTCTGCATTATTAGTGGAGAGAGCTGGATGCGTCAACACACCTCTTCCAATGGCGCGGTGGTGGGCTGAGCGGAGGGGATGACGACCTTGGGGTCGGACGCGGCCTTGCTCTCGGCAGTGCTCGACGGCGGCGACTCCTTGGGAGCGTCCCTTGCCTTGGTGGCCGGGGTGCCGTTGGGTGTCGCAGAGGCGGGGTTGGCGACCGTGCTCTTGGGGGCAGCGGCGGGGGTAACAGTGGTGGACGCAGTGTTCGCAGGGACCTTTGTCTTGTTGGGCGCGTCGTCGTCAAACTCATCCGACGAAATACACCCGAGCGCGACGAACAGCCCTGTCAGTCCACCGCGCTTCCTCCGCTTTTTTTGCGCTGCCTTGGGGGCGGGTGCTGGCGAGGACTTGGGAGGCGCAGATGCCGCGGCCGCCGGCGCCGCCTTGGGCGTGACGGACTCGGTTGCCTTTTCCTCGACGGCAACAGGCTTGGCGGTGATAGTGGAGGGCACCTTGGTGGTGATGCTCTCGGGCACGTCCTTGACAGCGGCAGTCGTGACTGTGGCTACTGACGCCCCATCGGCGGCAGCAGCGGCGGTGGCGGGTGCAGGCGTCGGGGCGCCGACGGGGGCGGCTTCGGGGGCAGCGGCGGGGGCAGCAGACGCAGAGGCAGCGGCAGGGGTAGCACTGCTCATGGCGCCAACATCGTCCCCGGCAGTCGGGACAGGCGCAAGCTGCGCGGGCGTCGCGGCGGGGCCCGGGGCGGATGTGGACGCGGTCGGCGGCGCCGTGTCGGTGGTTGTTGTCATCTCCCCGTCCGTGCGACGAGGCTGGGGTGTGTGCGGGAAGTGAGAACGACGGAAGAACGCGGCCGAATGCCTGTGCTGCTGCTGCTGCTGCTGGCGCGAGCGCTCGCGGTTGCGGATGGTAAATGTGGCCCGTGCGGGGTGGTCACGGTCGGCGCGGGCGGATGCGGATGGGACGGGGGCGGGCAGACGGCGGCGGCGGGGTCGATGGTGGCGACGTGGCGAGTGGGCAGGGCAGGGGCGCGGGTGTGGGGATGCGGGGTGTGGGAGTGGTGGATGCAGTGGATAGAACGGGAGAGGAGAGAGAAAGGGAGAGAGGGAAAGAGGAAAAAAAGAAAAAAAAAAGGAGTGGTGTAGTTTGATTGTTGATAAACGAGTGAAAGAGGCAGAGTGAGAGCGAGAGATGAGTGAGCGACAGTGACGAACGGACGAGTACAGTGGGAGCAAGGCGCGCGTTACACTGCTTGTTCAGGCAGCAGCTTGTTGATGACCAGACACGAAAAGACAGAATGCAGCCCGTGCATTAATGCAGGGCGCGAACCCTTTTGCCGCCGCCTTGTCTACCCCGCTCGCTCCATGTCTTGGCTGTCGCTGCGTGGTTGTTGGTTGGGTGCTTGGGTTGGTTGGAGGGGGGTGGGCGGGGGGAGGTTTTGCACCCTGTCCAGTTCAGTGAGGCAGCGCTGCCGCCGCCCGATACCCCGGAGAACAAGACGGCTTCCTGCCCTGCAAACCACGGCAACAACGCCCAGGCGGCGGTGTGTTTTCGAGCCCGCCGTCTCTCTCCCCCCCCTTCTGCCTGCTCCACGCTGTCGGTCCATGCTCGTCCACTGCCCCGGCCCTTCGGCCCATTTTGGCGGACCTCGTCCACAGGCCGCCGAAGCCGCGCGGCGGCAGCGGCAAGCGACAACAAAAGGGGCTCCTGGGACTCTTCAGGCCATGGCAGCCTGTAGGTATGCACGCCTTGTAGCCGGCTAATAAGCTTTTAGGCTCTGGACGAGAAATGTACTCAGCAGCCGAGTCCAGCCCTGCACCACGCGGCGTTCTTCCGCCAGTAGCGTCCAGCCGCCAGTCGGCGGCGGCGAGACAAACTGGGTGTGCTGCCGTCACCGCCGCCGCTAGCCACTCTTGGCCGGGGTTCCAGCGAATGCGCTCTCCGTGTCGCGTCGCGCAAGCGCGCAGCGCGGCACGGCGCCCACCGGCCGGCCGGCCGCCCCGCCCGCCCGAGCCCTGCCCGCAGCAACGCGCTCTGCATCGACCGACCGGGGCGGCCGGGGGCACCAGGGCGCCCTTCTGGCGGCGCGCCAGGATGGCCCCTTGCACGCGCCTCGGGGTCCACCCACCGTGTTTGGTCTGCTCGCAGCGGGCCCTATCGATCCTCAACCCTCGCCCGCCGTCGCCCTGGATCCTGCCCTTCACCCGCGTCCTGTCAGCCGGCCAGGCCGCATCCCTGCCGCCAGAACGGGCCAGAACGGGCAAATTCCCGCGGCCTCGGCTCCTCGCAGCAGCCACCACGCGCCGTTACACATTGCACACGTCAAGATGTACGGGTATGCATACAGAAACTCTAGTGCTTCATCTTCTTCTGCTTGTCGATGGCAGCACGGAGACGAATCTGCTTGTCGCGCAGCGACGCCTTTTTCTTGGCCATGACACGGTTCGAGCTGGTTTGTGTTAGATCAAGACTGCTTGCCAGCTTCTGTGCGCCCTCTCTTTGGGGAGGGGGGGGGACTCACTGCAAGGCCATCATGACCGGCTTGTTGCGTGCCTTTTCGCGGTTGGTCGACGACGACGGGGCAACCTTGTTCTTCTTGCCCTTGAGCGAGCCAAACTTTTCGCGCCCCTCGCGGCCCTTGCGGATCGACTCCATGCGCTCCTCATAGTCCTGCTTGGTGCGCTTGCGCGGGCCCAGCAGGTCGCCCTCGGTCAGGAATCGCGACTTTTCCTCGTTGGTTGCCGAGCGCTTGGACGCCTCGAGCTGTGCGAGCTTGCGCTTCGCCGCCGTGCCGCCGCCATTCTCTGCCGCCTCCTTGGCTGCCTTGAGCCGCAGCTCGTTGAGAAGCGCAAAGTCGGCGGGCGTGAGAATCTTTTGCTGCGCCAGCAGCGAGACCTTCTTGGCCTCGGACGTTGCTGTCGTGGCAGTCGACACAACCGACTTGGTGTCGTCGTCGTCCTCGCCGTCCTCGTCCGACTCGGAATCAACCTCCTCACCGCGCTTCCTCCGCCTCTTCTCCCGCTTCTCCCGCTTCTTCTCCTCATTCCGCTCCTTCTTGTTCTCCTCGTCCTCCGAGTCGCTGATAACGAGGTCCTCGCCGTCAGACGACACGTTCTCCCAACCGTCAGAGTCAGAGTCAGACTCGGACTCGACGTCCCAGTTGTCCCAGCCTGCCTCGTCGTCCTCGTCCATCGCGAGGTCCTCGTCGTCGGAAACACCACCGTTCGCCTCCTTGCGTTGCGCAGCCCAGTACTCCTCGAGCAGCTCGAGGCCCTCGATGCCGTCCGCGCCCTCCTGCCCACGGCCGTAAGCCGCCACCTGGCCGTCGATGAGGCCCATGGATGCCGTCTTACCGCGGTCTCGGCGGCGGAGTAGACCAGGGTTGACCTCACGGAACAGCTGAAGCAGACCACCCGCGGCAGTCGCAACGCCCTTGTCCTTGGACTTTTTGTACTCCACAAGGTCGCTCAGCAGGTCCTCCTCCATGCACCACGGCTGTTGGCGAGACACCTCGCGGATCGCGTTGATACCTGCAGCGATGACCTCGGCACCGACACCGGGGTGCACAAACTCTTGCGCAATCTTGCGAATGACTGGCGTCAAGACATCCGGCGGGGTGAGGTCATGGACGGACTGGGCGAGGGCCACAAGGATGAGAGTGACCTGGAGTTGGTGGTACGCGAGGTACTTGATGATGTATGTGTAGAAGCCCAGGACGCAGAGCTTATGCACACCCATTACGCGCGAGAGCAGCTGCATGATGAGCACCTTGTGCTCGAGCGTGTACTGCTTGTCGTAGCGCGAGACGTTGTCGTAGAGCTTCTCGCCAAACGTCTGCGGGTCGTGGAGCAACTCGATGGCAGAGAAGTGGCTCGATACCTGAGCCGCGCGCTCCTTGCGCTTCTGCACTCGTTAGGCACAGCCACAATGTAAGTCCTCACCTTGTTCGTAATCCTGTGCAGCTTTTCGATCTCAACCTTGTTCTTTGTTCGCGTCTTGTTGATCTTTCCACGGTGCTCAGCGCTCTTGGCTTCTCTCCGCGCATTTGCGACCTCGTCTTCATCTTCACTGTCTTCCGCATCCTGGTTGTCGGATCCGAGGAAGAAGTGGATGGCTGCAGACTGGACCTTTGTGTTGGGGTGGAAACAGGCGAGTGCAGCGATCGAGACAGTCTTGGCGTCGGTCCTGTGTCTGTAAGCATAGGGATTCGCTATGCAACACTCACCAGACGCCCTTGCGCCACAGCTCGCGCACCATCATGATGGCCCATACAGCCTCACCGCCCTGCTCCTTCCCCTTGCCCTTGCGCTTGTTGCCGACGACCTCACCCCCCATGCCGTTTTCAACCATGCCGAATAGGAGGCCCTGGACAACGCGGTTTAGGCGGTGATTCTTGGAACGCTGGTTCGAGGTCTTGAGGTCGGTAAGGATCGTGCGGCGGATCACGCTGCGGAGCTCCTTGTTTGCGTGCGCCAGCAGCGGCAACAATGTCTGCAGTAGTCTGGAGAGTCAGCCACTGAAATCGTCACACCTGTACCCACTCGATGGAGTCAATGACGTCCTTGTTGCGCAGCATGACAAGGTTCTTGACAGCCACCTCGCGCAGGTCGCCCTTGACCATCATCACGCCCCCCGTGCCGAGGAGTAGTGCCGAGAGCTGCTTGGGCAGCTCGGCCGTCGTGGACGGGTAGCACTGGGCGCATTGCGACACAAACGTAATGAGGTCGGCAAACAGCTCGCTCGACTTGGTGTCGCCAGAGCTCGACGTACCGCCAGTTGCAGGGGCTACGGTCTGTAGGCGCAGAAGCGAGATATAGTGGTTGTACTGCACCAGGAACTCCTCCTTGTACGCGACGGGATCGCGCTGATCTGTTAGCTGAAGCCACCGACTGCGAGCGCACCTTGATCAGGTTCTGCAGCTGGGGCAGATTGTTAGTGAGGAGGATACCCCTCGACACACGCGACTTGACCATCGTGCTGTGCGTGCTTGGTGTGGATGTCGATGGCTGGGAGGTCGATCAACAACGTCAAAGCTTCACGACCTTACACTGGCGAGGTGCAAGATTGCAAAAATCCTTGCCACCAGGCACACGACAGCGGAGAATCAAAGGCATCTCCGTGATTCTTGACAATCTGGTTCCGCAAGTCACGTGCTGGTGTGACACACTCCACATCTGCTGTTGACAAAGTTGGGTGAGATTGTGTGTCATCTCGCTGTCTTCCTCGCATTCTATGATGGATGAGCCAAGGAAGACACCTTCCTTCCCTCCTCCGTACGAAATCTATATAACTCAGTGCCCTCTCCCATCGGTTTTCTCTTTCTCTCTTCTTCTCGCCATCTGTTCCCTCTCCCTCACAATCGACAACTCCCTCCACTGGTCACCTCGCCCAGAGCCCCTCATGACCTTCTGAGGCTATGCTTCCTCCCTTCAACAACCTTGCTAACATCATTCTCACCTCATTGAAGTACAACTCCCACATCGATTCACTTTACTCATCACCCCCTTTCCCAGCTCCAGACTCTCCCCTCAACAGCAAGCACACCATGGCCGGCCAGGAGTCGCTCCACATCGACTGCGACGGCGAGTCGAGGTCGCCCAGCCCCTCGCTGCCCGTTCTCGAGCAGCATCTTGCAGCTGCCACTCCTGTTGGAGGAGAGATGTGAGTAATGGCGAGGGAAGAAACATCTGTAACCAACCACTGACTCCAGCACTTCCAAGGAACCCCTCGTCCCAGACTTCCGGCTGTCTGCCGAGGGTGGCGCCAGCATGCCTTGTGACGACTCTTGTGCCACTTCCTCTCCGCTCCCACCCGCTTACATTCAAGACCTAAAACCTGACCACTTCCATACGTCATCCAACGCTGACAGCTCGGACCACTCGCTCACCACTCCCGACACCACGCAGGCCAGCAACAGCTCCATGGAGATTTTCCTCGGCCCCCAGCCTCTTCCCTTTATTCGCAATCGCCCTCGTCTGGTGACTGAGAGCTTTGATGCGTACCCTCAGCGCAGAGTGAGTGACCCTTCTCTCTCTGCTGCGTCGCTCGCGCCTCTCCAGCCGTCTTCCTCCCGCAGCGTCAGTGACTCGTCACTGGTGGCAGCGTCGCTTGCGCACCTCAAGCCTTTCCATAGCCTTCTCCCTCGTCCTCCCGTGTCCAACTGGCGCAGGGAGCAGCTCAAGAATATCAGGACGGTTCGTCCTGTTCAGGGAGCGCGCGAGCGCCCTATCCCTCTACTTCACGGACCCCTGTCGCTCCCATATGCCCGCAACCCGAGGTGAGTTACGCACCACGGGATTCCATTGACACTGTAGTGGTGTCGATGCCACTGTTGCCGACCAGAGCAGCTACTTCTCCAATGTTTTTGGTCTTCGCATGGCGCCTTCCTCTGATGCCGGCCACCGCACTGTCTCCAACTCGTCTGGTGACCTGCGTGTCGTTTCCAACTCCTCTGGTGGTCTCCGCATTGTTTCCAACTCGACTACCGGCGGTCGCGCCTTCTCGTCCTCTAGCTATGACACTACCATCTCAGTTACCTCGTCGCGACCCTCTGTTGTTCGTGACCACCACCAATTGATTGGCATCAAGAACAACACCTCTCATAACTCGGTAGGTTGCCCAGCTTGTCTCGTGCCGACCCTCAGGTTAACTCCAAGATGGCCCCCCTCGGCGGCCTCGGGATTGGCAAGCCTGTCACTACAACCGCCGTCCCGTCGCTTCCCCAGGACGACGCCATCCACTCCGCCAGCGGCGTGCTCTGGCGTGTCCCATCTGAGCCTCCCAAAACCGAGTTCAAGATCCTCACTCTGGTCGACCCGACTTCTAACAACGTCTACCACGTGCGCGTTCCCAAAGCTGACCCCGAATGTGCCGTGCCCGTCGAAGTCATCTCCAAGCGGGGCTCCAAGGCGGACACTAGTGTCAACTGGCGCTCCAAGGTTGAGAAGATCGATAAGGTGGACTACAAGTGGAGCCCCCTTAGCCGGCCTACTGCCCCCGCTCCCCCCTCCAACACCCCCGTTCACGCACTTACCGCGGATCACGACATCATGTTCGACAACCTCTGTAGGCAGCTCGGCGACCTCAAGGTGAGACTTATTCCAGAGCGGGATCCTAACCTTCAGTTTGTCGAGCCCATCGTTCATCTCCCTACATCCACCCGCCCGCGGCCCATCCCCGCCCCTGTCATTTGCACACTCAGCGAGACGACCAACCGCCGCGTCAACGTCGTCACTCCTATCGCCGAGGAGAAGAAGAAGTCCATCCGCAAGGAGTCAAGCAGTCGATCCAAGGGCACTCCCGGCGCCGGTAAGCACCTCAAGCAACGCCCTGCCGTCGACAAAGTCGCCCCCGAGAACCAGATCGGTGTCCTTGCTTCTGTCTCCTCCGCATCTCCCGCCCCTGCGAGCCGCAAGCAGCGCTCGAAGGCTGGCTCGCCCGGCCGCAGGAAGTCCAAGACGATCAAGGCTTAACCGCTCTTACTCTCGGGGTCGGCCCACGGACACGTCATTGGATTCCATTATCATTCCATTCCATGTTGATTCCCCCGACGCTCCCATTCAGTTGATTGTCGACACCACATCATCCACAACATTCCGCCGCGACTTACGGCCCACGGCTGACGTTCTAACGTCTCCACGGCACATGATCCACACGGCACTTGTATCATGTCATGTATCATTCTGGTCCCATTGTTCATCACTCCAACGACAGCACATGATCCCCGCGAGCACTGTTTCATATATTTTATAAGTGGCATGATGCATTATCGCATGTTGCGCTTCTCTTGCCGGGCGTCAGCAGTTTGAGTTTCTGTGACTCTCCGTGGCAGGTTGGACACAGCGGTTGACGTTCTCCATTCCCCATCTGCGTTCCTCTTTGTCGTCTCATCTCCGCACTTGGTCATGGCGGTCACCTCTCTGCGTTCTGAGTGCGACTGCCACATCCCGAGTCATGTCCTCGGTCCCCTTTCAATCCAAGACGGTCCAGCGTACCCTCATCTGGTCCCAACGACCTGAGAAACCTGACTTCGCTCTGCACAAACCACGGTCCAACTTATCCTCTCGGCCGGCCACCCATCTCCTCTGCGGACCTGAACGGAGGCGTGTGATGGTAATACATATGCAAGTTGGTGACTTAGAAACCGACGGGGTTTTCCCTGATCGTGAGCTGTGGCGTCAGCAAGGTGTCTCGTCGTTGCAGCACGCGATAGAGCGGGCACAGGAGCGCTAGCGAGCCGGAGGCTGGTCGTTGTGCGGCATCCGTTTCCCAGCCTGCCTCTGTATCCGGTCTCCAGGTCGAGCGACTGCTTGTCCTGTCCCGGCCGCGGGGCACGGGCGTAACTCACCTTGGTCCACTTCGGGACCTTGTGAACGCCCTTGCGCCAGCCGTGAGCCTGCGCCTTCTTGTCGAAGGTTGTGTACTTGTCTATACGTGTCAGCTGACGCCTTTGGGTTGATAAACCGAGCCCGCTGCGGGCTGAGAGAGAGATGTCCGAATTAGATCATCCTCTCCGAACTTCCAAGCCTGCAGATCCGCAGATTGTCACGCCCACTGGTATCCAATCTCTGGCGCCAGCAGCAGGATTCACCAGCTCGGCGATACGCAGGACGATGTTGCTGCCTTCACACCAACCACGACGGCAACACGATGACCCCACACTGGTCCCATTCACCACTACTCACCACGAGGGAGCATGTCCTTTTCCTTTGGCAGGGCCAGACACCTCGTGAGGCTCTTGGTTTCCACACCCGACTCGGCAACGGCGGCAATGACCGAGTCGACGCGCTGCATGCGCTTGCGGAGGTTGGCCTTGCGTGTCGAGCTGAGGCGGTACGGGGTCTTCCAGAGCAGCGAGCCGAGGGACGTCGGGGACGGGCGGAAGGCGCCAAACATTGTGTGCGAGGCGAGACGTGGTGGGGTGGAGGAGGAGGTGACGGAGACGAACCGAGAGGCTGCTTGCTTCGACGACAAGGACCGACTTTTACAATGGTCGTCGAGAAATCCGAGCGGATGGATCACGGAGGTCGGGCGGGAGCATTTTCACGTGGCGGCACGGAGACAAATCAACCATGCGATCGACGCGCGATCGACGCGTGGAGATCCCCACGTCCGCCGCATCTGCAGATCATACTCGGCAACGACTTTGCCTTGGCACTTGGCCCTTTTTTCTAAACAGCCACACGGCGATTTGATTAGAGCGGAGAGTTCCTGAAGTCCTCATGACACATGCTCTACGTACTCGTGCGGTCGGACTGCCCGCAAGGTTCTGGCCGTGTTCGCTCCCCGGCGCTGCGCAGGAACAGTTCGGCTGGCCGCGGATGGCGTCGTGCACTCCGTGCTGCTTGTCTACGGCACATCCCCTGGAGTTTCCCCTTATACCCGACGTCCATGTCCCTTGTCTCGTCGCGCGGCCCCTAGTATGCGGGGTGTGCGTTCGTCGGCAACAGCTGCCATCCCGCCCAACCCCACCCCTTGTGCCTTGCTCGTCTTGCACCTGCACTCTCCCTCTCACTCTCAGTCCCCTTCCGCTGCCTCTCCCCCCCCTGTCGTCTGTCGTGGCCTCCACCTCCTCGCCATATCACCCCGATTCCCGACATCAGTCGGCATGTAAGCCGACGTCCAGTTGTTCCAAACCCAAGTGTGAAAAAAGCAGTACAATTCCGGATCTCATTGTCATCGCCACTGTCCACTCGCCGCCAGCGTCCGACCGTTCCATTGTTGCCGGCAACGCCTGTGGTCTGTATCGCCTCGTGACGGTGTGGAAACGAGCGCGTAAAGCCCTTCGCCCCCCCGCCCTTGTCCTCGACAACACTCCAGGCCCAGGGCTGGTACCTGGTTTGGGTAAGCACCCAGTTTCCACGATCTTCGTAACAAGAGACGACTGTGGGACAGGAAGTAAGCAAACTCGTAATCGCGGTCGTGGCCACCATCTGTTTTATTTTTTCTACCAAAGGTAGCAGAGTCCACATTGCTCGACTTCCCGTTCACATCATTCCCGCAAAAGAAGCCGGCAAAAGAATACCACTCGGCCAAGGATATATCTCGTCCTCGCTGGCACCAGGTCGAGCTTGTCATCCACCGCTGTATTTCGCATCCTCGGCCGGACCGCCTGCGACTATCATCGCCTCAGCACTCTGCCGCCGTCGCTGCCCATGCCGGCCAGCCTGGGATCAGCAGTCCGCGGCTGCCTCAATGGGGTGTCGGCGACTCTCAGCCTGCGGGTCATACGAATAGTCGCCGGCGTCGTCCTCCTCATCCTCGCCGCCGTTCTCCAGTCACCTCTTTACCGTGACCGGAAACAGACTGCTCCCTCGCCCTCATGTCCCAAGCCATGGGAGTTTCAAGCGTGGATATCAGTTAGCATTGGGCTGCTCTTCGCGTTCGTCCTTGCCGAGGCGTGGAAGGACCACCGGAAGCGGCAACACAAACGGCTCGCTGGGACGCTTCCGTCGGTCAACCTCGACCCCGAGACGCACCCTAGAGTTCCGCCTCCGGGAGGCGCCGCTGACCTTGTGGCTATCGTACCGCCTCGAGCACAATCACAGTCCGTGCCCAACCTCGTCGAGCCTACGGCCCCACGACCCGCCGCACTGCGCCAGGCCACGCAGTCGACCCCCACTCTCAACGCTGTGGCCTCTGGATCTACACCAAACTCGTCTGCGACGGCACTCACGCTCGTTGGCTCGCGGACAAAGAAATCCAGGCCCTCGGTCAGCACGATCAATCCCTCCACAGTAGACATTACACTCGCTGGTCCGAGCACCACTAGCGTCCATGAAGCAAACAGCCCGCCGATCCCAGTACCCATCATTCCCAACCCCCAACCAGCAACGCTGCTCGCGCGGCCTGTCAATCAGTCGACCGCATCGCTCGCCGCGCACTCCCTACCTACGCCCTCGGACCCCGCCGCTACCCCTGCCGGGCCGTATGCTATTCCCGCAAACCAGCGTGCGATCCGGAACGCGAAATGGTTCCGCCGCCTGGACTCTCTCGCCGACATGGTCGACGCACTGTACACGCTTCGCTTTGTCCTTTTTATTCTCGGCCATATCCTCTTGTTCAAGCCATCACCGCGGTCGCACACCACGTGCTACAAGTCGGCTCCGTTCTTGTGGTGGGGCGTGTGCGTTGGGCTCATGTACGACTGGGCTCGTCTAGCGGTATGGGTCATCATCGCCGCCGTTTCGGTTATTCTGATGCTCCGCAACCTCATTTGCCATCTCTGGAAGGTGAGCCACGAACTGGAAAGGGTAGGGTTACTAACCATCAGCTGTTCGCTGTCCGCATGGGATGGCGCGAGCCTCCACCCGCTCCGCCGCCTGCGACACCAGCGGCCACGCCCCTGACCGCTGCCGAGCTGTTGCGATGCAAGACTGTTTGCTACGTCCCCGACCCGACCGACCCTGTGTCCGACGATGGCCATAGCATTGGCGAGGGCGACCCTGTAGAACCCAGCGAGATCGACATGTCGCGTCTCCCGCTCCCCGCCGTGGTCCTCCCGGCTCATCGCGCGACGTGTGCCGTGTGCCAGGAAAACTTTCGGCCGCCGCGCGAGGTCGCGCGAATCATGTACAAGGTGTCGGAGCTGCGTCAGCTGCCCTGCGAGCACATCTTCCACCAGGTGTGCGTTGACGAGTGGCTCAAGGCTCATTCGGACGCGTGCCCGTACTGCAACCAGTCGGTGCGCGAGGGGCTGAGCAAAATCGATGTCGCGCGATCGGCAGCGGCATCGCGCGCGTCCCTCCCAACCCACCCCTCAGCGGCGGCATCGCGGACGTCGCTGCCAATGACGGCGGCGTCGATGAACGCATCGCACGCGTCTCTCGGTATTGCAGTGTTGGACCAGTCGCCAGTGTCGTCGTCGCGAAGACGGTCGGCACAGTCGTCACCATCGCTCCCTTCTGCGGGTGCGTCCCGCACATCACTGCCGCTCGGCAACTTGGTCACAGGGTCCCGCACATCGCTACCCAGCAGCCCGCCACTGGCGACTGGCTCGCGCCCGCGGTCGTCACGCTCCTCGCGCTCGCACTCCATCTACGCTCTGCACCCTGCAGAAGCCTCAAGCTCGTCCTTTGGACTCCCCGGGCAGACCTCGGCAGCTGCGTCCCATGCGTCTCTCGCGGATACCGCGGACGGATACAGCGTCCCCGCCAATGCGTCGCGCACGTCGATAGGCCTAGGCATCATGACAGGCAACCGCCAGTCGCTGGGCTATATCCAGGGTGGCGCGGCAGGCAGCCGCCACTCGCTAGGATACATGCAAGGCGGCGCTGCTGGCAGTCGCTCTTCGCTCGGATACATCCACGGTGGCGCGGCGAGTAGCCGCCACTCGCTCCCCGCCGGCAGCGGCACAGCCCCAGTGGGGGGCGTCCACCCGTCGGCGTCCGTCACGAGTCTCCCGCTCTCGTCCCCCTCCTCGACCCCAACCCCCACTTCGCGCCAGCCAGTGCAGTACGCCAGCGCAGCCGCGAGCAGAACCAGCCTAGTCACGGTGCCCGAGGGTAAAACGACAGACGCTGGCGCGGCGTCCGACGTGCCCGACGTGCCCGACGTGCCCGACGTGCCCCCCATCCCCGCTTTGGCGACGAGCAACATCGGACAAGCGGTGTAGACCGTGTCCCTGTCCCTGTCTATGCCTTTATCCTCCTCTGTCTTAGAAGACCTGTCTGACCATTCGGCTCGGCCCACGATCACGATCTTTTCATTTCTCTATCCTTACCATTCCATTCAAGCCTGCGCGTAGGTCGCCGGAACGATACATGTCCCGCCGCTGCGCCATAGAGACAACCACTACGGCCACGGCCTGGTCCCCTGACGTCCATGTCCACTGTAGAAACCTGTTGTATTACATTTTACCACGAAAACACGCGGCACCCATGTATTCATTGAGCCACTGGTTGTGCGAAGCGCTCGCACGTCGGCGGGCCAGCTTAAGATTCCACGGCGTTCCTGATTAGAAAGCGGTGGGCCGCGTTTGGCATGCTTCTGGTTATCAACGCGAGTCGCACCGTGCTCTTGTCGGAAGGACCACGCCAGCTGTGCACACGAGGGTCATAACACGCAATGCCGTGCGACACAGTCCGCGGTTCGAGATGGAGAGATGCTTTCCAACGGGAGCTGGCTGGTTCGCTGCCTGCTGCTCTGTAATCTAGGACCCTGGATCGAGTTTCCGTCGGAAAAGATTGTTGATGGATAATCCAAGGTCGCCGTCGTGAGGAGGATATATATCCGGGCTCCGTGCACACCGAGCTTGCTCAGCACGTCCCGTCCCCGTTCCGCGCTCCAGTTCCTCTCGCATAGCCAGCCTATGCGCTCACCCCTCGGCACGATTCTTGTTCTGCTCGGCGCCGTCGTCGCGCTCCTTGCCGTGTGTTACTCGCTCAACATTCGCTCCTTGTCCGCGTTCCGCTTCGCTGCCCCTGCAGTGACTTCTGCTGCTGTTACTGCATCTGTCCCTCCCCTGAAGCGCGCCATGTCGACAACTACTGAGCGTGGTGAGGTGTACTTCCTCTCCCATGGTGTGAGTATGATGAGGTCGCTGGATGCGGATCACTGCGGCGGAATCCCTCCCGCCCTACGTCCCATCCCACTGCTGACCGCCAGGGACCCCCGACCATGTTCGACACCGAGTCGGCGCCGTACAAGGCGTGGATCAAGTACGGCAAGGCGGTGACGGACAACCACCCCAAAGGCCTCGTCGTCGTCTCGGCTCATTGGGAGAACCCGCACCCCACCGACGGCGTCGTCGTCAACGAGGACACATCCAACCCGCTTGTCTACGACTTTTACGGCTTCCCTGCCAACTACTACCAGCAAAAGTTTGAGTCGCGCGGCGACCCAACTATGCTGGCGGCGGTCAAGGACGCGCTCAAGGCGGGCGGGCTGAATGTAACGACCGCCAAGCGTGGCCTCGACCACGGTGTCTGGGGTGAGTGTACACAGCAAGGGTCGCACACTCGCACAGGGATGCTGACCCGCCAGTCCCCTTCAAGGTCGCGTTCAACGGCAAGACCGACATCCCCATTATCCAGGTGTCGCTTCCCGGTGACTCGAACCCCATCTCCTGTGCCAAGCTCGGCCGTGCGCTCGCACCCCTTCGGTATGTGTGACCTCTAATGGTCTTGTTACTCTCCTGCTGACCTGCAGTGACCAGGGTTACGGAATCATGGGCACGGGCCAGGCAGTGCACAACCTACGCGACTTGATGACGGGCCGCGGCGGCTCGTACGGCAAGGTCTTCCTTGACGCCGTCGTGTCTGCCGTCCAATCCAAGGACGTGGTGAGCGATTCGATCAACCTCTTCCGCCACCCGATGTACCGCTCCGCGCACCCCACGCCCGAGCACCTTTTGCCGTTGGTGGTCGCCGCCGCCGCCGTCCATCCCGAGAGCGACAAGCTCCACACGCTGTTCGTCGAGCCCAATGGTGCGCTCGGATGGGGCATGTGGATGTGGAAGCAGCCGCCGCCGGCCGTTGCCAAGGCGTAAGAGCCGCTCCTGCGGCCCGCGAAGGCCAAGACCTCCGCTCCGGAGCGTACGTGGAGTGCACAAACCAACTCTGTATACCATAGACCAGATGTCAGCGATATGCGTCGTCGAAAGCCACCAAGAGCCCGCGAGGCATCATCAGCCAGCAGCCCTGGTGGCCGTCCGAGACACCCGAACGAGGTCGCCTCGGTTGCGCCATTGCACCAATGGCATGCATACCATGACAATTGCACTGTGCCGCCAGTGCATCTGGCCTGCAACTAACTGCCAGCGATACCAGCTCCCGCCCAGTCCTGCACGTGCGAGCCGTGGCACCATCGCTCATTGTTGGCTCCTCGCCGCCCCTGAGCGCTATGTCAAAATAGCCTGAAAATCCTCGACGTCACTGACTGGCTCATGCCCGAAGCGGAGCAACACCAATCTCCATTCCTTTCGTTGTATCTTCTATTTTCCCAACTGCCCTCCTTTGGACCGCTTTGCTCGTTTTCTTCTGGCCACGTTCATCTCGCGCCCGCCGCGCTCGCTCCTCTCGAATACCGCCCGTTAGCTTTTGTTCATGAGCGTCCTCCCATGAAGTTTGGAAGGTGTGTATGCGGCCCCCCACCCTCAACCCCCCTGGCCCCCCTGCCCCCGACCTCGGGGCAGTGAACGTGCGACCCGTGTATTTCCCCAACGCGCACCACGTGCACCGCGACACGAGCTGCGGGCGCGACAACTGCTCGAGGGAGGTCGTCATACACTCTCGAGTTGCACGAATGGTCTCTGTCGCGGAGCGGTCGTTTGATCGTGACTAGGACGCGCGCGTCGCTCGGCGGCGTATGTTGCAAGTGGTCGACGTCGCTGTTTGTCTGTCCGGATATATTCGTCACCGGCACCTGAAACGACCTTCGAGCTCACGAGCTCCTTGGCTCTCTGCGTTCCTCTTGGCAGCAGTTCCCCTTCTGACAACCCAGATACCTTGCCGACAATGCGACACCGGAATGGAAGCGCGCGTATATTGACTACCGCGCGGCAAAGAAGGCCATTAAGCGCGTAGCACAGCGCCTGAAGCAGGCGCAGGACCCTGAGCGACGCGCGGAGGAGGGAGACGGGTACCAGTCGGCGGGATCATCGGACAGCGGTGACGACGACCATGGCCCCGCCAAGCCGCGGCGCGCGGTCAACGTGTCGCCGGCGCTCTCTGCATCCAAGAACCCTACGGTTACTGGGCCGGCAGCTGGGGCCACACCCCCTGCCGGCACAGTCCAGCGACCTGGAGAGGACGACGGCACCTCCTCTTCTCCCCCCACTGAGAGCCGCCGTCTTAAGCCCATGCCCATTGTACGTACAACAGAATGGGACATTGACTGACGACAGCGGTCGGGCCCGCGCTCACCAGGTGGCTATGGTGCAATGGGCACCAGCCCACGACTGTCGGAGGGTCACGGCCAGTCTTTTCGTGCCGGCTTCTCCTACGGCAGCGGGGAGCAGTCTCCCCAGCCTCTGTCCCACCACCACCACCATCACCATCACGCCCACCCCCCACCGCTCGACATTGGCGAGCCAACTCTGGAGGGACGCAATCCACCTACAGCAAGTGAGAGCGAGGAAGCCACAACGCTCGTTGCGTCGCCTTCTGAGTCTGACGATGCCGGTGACCGTCTCCGCAGAGTCCAACGAGATCGCGTCAATTTTTCTCCAGTGGCCCAACCAATCCCTGAGACGGAGAACGACGAGACGAAGACTTCGGCTGAGACTGGGGTCACCAGGGTCACCAGCGACGAGTCAACTGGGACGGCAAAAGCCAGAGTCACCAGCGAGGATTCGACTGAGACGGCCAAGGCACCGATACTCGGCACTGGGCGCTCTCCCGGTTCGGGTGTCCCGAAGCGTAGCCCCTCGGGATTCTCCCCGCTGCGCTCCTTGATCTCGACGCGTGTCCAGGCCTCCGTGGGTTTGTCGCCCAGTGACATGGGCGATGCCCCGAGTCGCTCTAGGAGCATCAGTGAGCACATCTCCGTCCCCATTGATGTTGACGACAGAATCCCTCAAGCTGCCGTCTCCTCGTATTCAGCCGCGTACAGCACGGACTTTCGATGAGCTGTACGCCTCGCTACAGCCGGACGAGAAGGCGTTTTTCGACCTCCTGGACCACGAGTTGGAAAAGGTGGAGAAGTTCTACTCTACCCAGGAGGGAGAGGCTCTCCGTCGTAGCCAGCAGCTTCGGGATCAGTTACGCGAACTAGCAGAACACCGCCGTGTCTTTCACGACATCTTTCCCGAAGGGACACCAGAGTGGGAGGCTGCCATGTCGCGTGTCCTGCCCCAGAGTGCACAAAAGCCCGTCATCCGTGCAGTCCATCTACGTAACCCGTTCTCCAACACGGGCGACGAAGACCACCAGGTTCAGACACCACCGCAATCCGCCACGATGAATAGCAAAACCAATGGTAGCAGTGCTGTGGGGAGTCGTCCTGCCTCGGCCAACGGAGACAGACGATACCGCGACGAAGACAAGACGCGTCTTGCCCGGCAGTATGATCCCGACCGCTACCAACGATACAAAAAGGACCTTCGGATCGCGATGCTCTCTTTTGTGAGTGGGAGGTGGTGTAAGAAGTGTGGGAAAGGAGCCGGTCTCAGTAGCGAGCAACACTGACCCGCGGCAGTACCGGCACTTGGAGCTCATAAAGAACTTCCGAGTTCTGAATGTGACCGGCTTCCGGAAGGCGTTGAAGAAGTTCGAGAAGGTCAGTCAGATCCAGTGTCTTGAATTGTACACCGAGGACCGCATCGTGCCGTGCTCCTTCTCCCGCGGAGAGACGATCGACAATCTGCTCAAGGAGACGGAAGACCTCTTCTCCCAACACTTTGAGCATGGCAACTTCAAACGCGCACGGGAAAAGCTCCGGCAACAGGACATGCCCGCGACCCATTACACGTCCGTCTTCCGCTCTGGCATCATGCTCGGCCTTGGTATACCAGCGGCCATCCTCGCCATCGTCAAGTCGTTCGACCCGGTCACGCGCGTCATCATCCCCGCGTACTCGGCGCTCCTGCTGGTGTATTGTGGCCTGTATATCGTCGTCATCTTCGCCCTTCTCTTTGAGATCAATCTCCTGACTTGGGTTAACATGAGGATAAACTACGAGGTGAGTATGGAGAGGATATGGCAAGTTCCACCAAGGACATGCCACCAACCTCAGGTTGCAAGTTCAAGTAACTGCTTAGCCACGTTTCATTTACCCCATATGTGGCAATGTGGTGTGTGACACACAACAACCACCCCTTCCATCTCCGCTCCGAGTTCTCTATCGCTAACTGTTAGTTCATCATGGAGTTGGATCCTCGCCCAATTCTGGATTACCGCTCGTATTTGGAGATCCCAGCCTTCTTGTTCCTCACGTTGTCCTACTGTTTCCTCTTCTCATTCTACCGAGTGGGAAGTAATCGCGTGGCGCCAACCACTTGGCCGGCGGCGTGGCTCGTGTTTGTCGTTGCCTTCTTTATCAATCCGCTACCAATCATGCGCCGAAGGTCGCGCTATTGGTTGCTCAAAGTCTTGTTCCGCGTCTTGACACCCGGCTATTCCCGCGTTGAGGTAGGTCCTCTGCTACCAAGCCGCCAACTGACCTCCAGTTCATTGCCTTCTTCGTCGCCGATGAGCTCAACTCTTTGGTATTCTCAATCCAGAATATCTACTTCATGTCGTGTGCCTACGCACACAAGTGGCCCGCAGACACTTTTGGCGTTTGCCCATCTGGACGGTCATGGCCATACGCACTTCTGGCATGTCTACCAGCCCTCACTCGTCTTATCCAATGTTTGAAACGTTACCACGACTCGAACATGAAAATCCATCTCATCAACGCAGGAAAGTACTGTTCTTCAATTGTCACGGCTATTTTGCAAGTCTACTGGAAAAGTCAAGGTAGCCCCCATAAGCACGCAAGTTTCATCGTCTACGTCATCTTCGCGACAGTGTCGAGTATCTACACCAGTTCCTGGGTGAGTTGCGCAGGAAGATCGCTCTGACCTCCAGGACCTCGTCGTCGATTGGGCTCTGTTACGTCCTCACTGCAAACTCCTCCGACCACAGCTCATGTACCCTTACAAATCGGTCTACTACTTTTCTATGATTACCAACGTTCTCATCCGCTTCATTTGGGTCTCGTATCTTCCGGCGAGTCTTCAGCACACGCACATGCGCTCGTGGATTTCCGCCTTCCTCGAGATGCTGCGTCGCTGGCAATGGAACTTCTATCGGTGAGTTATCTTAGACGGCGTTACCTCGATTCGTCTAGGGATAGTGTGATCTCTCTTAGTCCTCTGCGGCCGCCATCTCCATCTCTGCTTCTGCTAACATGTTTCTAGATGCGAAACTGAGCACATTGGTAATGCGGATGCGTACCGTGTTACGGTCGCCCTCCCCTTGCCATATGTGCGAGAGCCGGAAGAGTCCGATGACGACCCGAAAGGCGGCAAAAAAGGCGCGGCAGACCATTCGCTCACGGGGCTACTTCGGCATATCGGAAAGAGCCTCATCGGAAGCAGTGCGACTGGCCGCGGATTGGACACGCTGAACATTGGGGCTATGGGCCATGCGCCTCAGCGTGAGTACGAGGGGCGGAGACCGGGTGACGGGCCAGGGAGCTCGACAAGCGGTGACAGTGCCGTCTAGCCCGCTGGTATTTGTCGTTAGATACATACTCAACATTCTCTCATCTTGTCTCTTATTTCCTTGTATTGTACTTCAAGTTGGAGATGTGTATAGGTATAGGATGTAGTTGTGCGTGAACACTCGAGCAGGGTGCTTCAACTGTTTCACGAAGATGCAGGCACTCGCGTTTCTGTCTCCTTGTTCGTTCGAACTGCCCGTTTACGAGACTTGGGGATTCGGAAATCCAGAGAATACGGGCTCAATGATATTTGTTTGAAGGAATATAAACTGTTGACTGTTTACAGCACAAGGTACTGAAAAAAACGATCAAATCTCAACAAAATACTTCAATCATAACCGTGAATCTCGCACAGACCAGGGTACAATTCTAGAGAGATACATGCAAAATTGAACGAGCTATAGAGGTTGAAGCGCAGCTCATCATCCTTCTCCTTGGACATGCCCGTATCAATAAATATATGCAAACCCATAAATCCTGCCGATCAACCCATCGTACACCATGGGACCTGGTGATACAAGCCACTACCAAAAATCGTCCGCGTCCGCACCGCCGCGTTTCTTGCCTGCAGCTGTGGCCTGGCGCCGGTAGAAGTCGGCGACCTGCTCAGACGTCGTCGCCTCGTCGGGACCCTTGTCATCGCGCACCTTGATAAAGCGGGGAAAGCGAAGCGAGATGCCGCGCTCCTCGACCTGTGGGTCAGCTGTGACAGTCCACATGGGACTCACCATGCCGTGGGCGGCAGCGTACACGGGCGACAGCGACAGGTCGGCTGTGAGCACCTCCCACACGACCTTGGGCTGAAACCAAACATCAGGCTTGGCACCGCCGGCCTCAATATCGCCACGCGCGGTCTGCTGTTCGAGGGGGTGGAGCTCGTCGTAAAACTGTTTGAGCACCTCCTCGCTGAAACCCGTGCCGATCTTGCAGATGGTCTGGTACGACTCCGAGTCCTCGTCGTAGCAGGCAAGGAGGAAGGCACCGTACCAGTTGGTACGCTTGCCCTTGCCGTAGTATGCGCCGACAACGACGAGGTCGAGTGAGTCGCCGACACCCGAGAGGTAGTCCTTCTTCAGCTTAAGCCAGTTCATACTCCGGCGCGAGGGTTCGTATGTGGAAGCCGTGGTGGTGAGCATCTTGACCATCAATCCTTCGCAGCCATCCTTGACGCTTTCCTCGAGGAAAGTCTGGATCTCTTCGGTCGTCGTTCCGTCAGATGCCTTGGCAAAGCCAAACTCGTTCTGCACGGGCTGGAAGTGGGTGCTGAGAATCTCGCGGCGCTCCTTGAGTTCACGCTGGAGCATACTCTCACCGTTCAGGTAAAGAAGGTCAAAGGCGAACAGGTGCACGCGGACGGTAATGTCCTCAGTGCGCACGTCCTTGCGCTTTCGTCGCGAGAGGTCCTGGAACGGGAGCAGCTTTTGAGTCTCGAGATCGAACGCGACGGCCTCGCAGTCGATGACAAACGACTTAACGGACTCTTTGATGCACTGTGCGTCAGGGAGAGCAGCACAAAAGCGGCATCACTCACTCTCGGGATCTGCTCCACCAGGTCGGGGTACTTGGCGCTCATGTTCTCGGAGTTACGGGAGAAGACCGCAATCTTGCCATCGTCTAGCAGGTGAACCTGCGCGCGCTCGCCATCGTATTTGTACTCGCAGGTAAACTGCTTGCCTTCGAAGCGGTCGAGGACCTCGGTGATGGCCTTGGTGGGCTTGGCCAGCATAGGCTTGAGAGGGACGCCGGGCGTGAGCTTGCAGTTGGCACGCAGGTGATCGATACCGCCAGTCATCAGAGCCGGCACAATAATGTCATAGGTCGGCAGCTCGCTGTATGTCAGTTAGGGCAACTACTGCCGCACACACCTGTAAACGGCCTTGACGATCTCTGCACCTTTCTCGAGCTTCTCCGTAAGGGCCTCGGATGAGATGCGCTTCTCGCCAATCTCCTTGAGAACCATGGCGTGGGCGAGAGCGACAACGAGAGTCTTGTCCGCAAGACCGATACGCAGCTTACCCTCCAGTGAGCGAATGATAAACTTGGCCTCGTTGCCCTGACACGCGGAGAGCAGTTTCTTGATAACGCCGACCTTCTTCGTCTGCGATGCGTTGCCTGAAGTTTTGGCAATATCGGTCAAGCATTGAAACACATAGGGGACGGTCAAGGGCTTGGGCTTGAACATGGTCGGCTGGGTGTTGCGCGAATTCTGCTGTCAGCGCTTGCGAAGGGCCATCACGTACCATCGCGACCTTACCGAGGTCGCCCTCCTTGCGCAGATCCTCTTTGATCTTATTGGCGTTACGTCCCGTGCTCTCTGCAATGGCCTTAACGAGTAGTGACTCGCCGATGCCGAGTTCCGTACCTTCGTAGTCGGGGCACAGCTGGACGTCAGCACGCATAGCCGCAATGTCTCACTTTGTTGATGCAAAGGTACACGACCTTGAGGAGGCTGGAGCTCTTAGCCTCGGTGGAGGTATCGCGTTGTGCGACTACTAGGAGAAACTGTGTGAGGATCTGGAGAATCTCCAGACGCTTTGTGGTTCCCTCAATCTTTTCAAACGTCGACACGAGGGCGGCATAGGGGACACTGGCATCAGTCACCAAACCCTCACAATGCACTCACGGCTCGCCCTCCTTCCATCCCTTGTCAGCCACCGGCACGCTCTTCATGTTCTTCTTCGTAAAGATTGAGGCGAGCTTGACGGCTGCCTTCTCCTCCTGCTCCTCGAGCTCCTCATCACTAATTTCATCTTCGCCCTCCTCGTCCACCCACGGAATGTGCTCGTCTTCGTCGTCCTTCTTTGGCTTGGGCGCTGGCTTTGTGAAGATGGACGCAAGGGGCTTGCTACTAGTTGCTGATCCGTTACCTTTGATGTGGTTATCGTCGGACACTGGTTTGGACGGTTTCGTGTCACGCTTGGGGCTGGCCGACGCAGACTTGGGCTTGGTGTCCGTAGTCTCGGCCTTCTTGGGCTCTTCCTTCTTTTTAAAGATGGAGGCCACAGGAGCGTCGACCTTGGCTTTCTTGCTCGGCGGCGACGAGGAAGCGGACGCTGGGATCAGCAGGGGTCCTCAAAAGTTTGGTTACCCACGCTTCACCTCCACCTCATCTTCGTCATCCGACGCAATGACGCGCTTGATCTTCTTTCTGGGCGCCTTAACGGGGCTGTCTACGTCTATGAAGGTGTTAGCTGGGGCATGGTGGTAGCGATATCGGCCCACCAGACATTGTCGCAGGCGGGGTTGCTGAGTGTGGGCGAGAGCGGGAGTGAGCAAGAGATGGGGAGAGATGGATACCTCCCGGCGATGTAATGTTGTGGTCCAAGTACAGAACGCGCCTGGGCCAAAACGCGTCTCGACAGCCAGGAAGGGAGGGGAGTCGAGGTGACCTCATCTGAGACTATTATTACGTAAACTGCCACGTGTGATCCAAGGCAGTTGCCCATTGTCATGGATGCGAGCTGTTCAGAACACAGAACAGTCGGAAAAGTATCCGCACCAGCACCTTTTCATCCAACAACAACACCCATCATCACCATCAACCTTGCGGCCAGTTTCTCTCTCAGCACCCCATTCCCTCTGCCAAATGAATCGCTCGTCATCGCGGAAGGACCTGCGTACAGAGCGTCTCGGCGTCACACCATACAGCCGTAAGCCCTTGCAAAAGGTGAGTTCTACTCTCTCAATGGGTGGCCCCTTTGTTGACACCTCCCAGTCGTCGTCATGGAACCCCCTAGCCAGTTTGCGTAGCTTGGCCTCCTCTTTCGTGCGCCGCAATGACGATGACGCGTCTGTCTCCGGAAGCGACGAGGAGTGGAACGGGCAAGCGCCTGAGGCAATGCGTGGTGAGGATGTCTTCTCCCTCGCTTCTGCAGCGGGACGCGGCGGGGCCGACTTTGAGGAGCGCGCACAGACTTGGCGAGAAGGCAAGGCCAAGCTCAGATCGTCCAGGATGGTAAGCACATATGCATATGTCTGGCAACATGGCTGACAACAGGCGCCGCCGACGAGCTGGGATGCCCTCGGACTCTCGCAGGCTGAGAAGGAGATTCGGCCATCGGCATCCATGTCCGCCTTGCGTACAACGGAGACCGCAAGGCAGCAGCAACCTCTTCCTCGGGGTATCCGCCCCTCTGGATCAACACTTGCGCTGCGACGATTTATGGAGGACAAGGGAGTGGAGTTTAGTGCGGAGGATGCCGATGTACTCGAAGGGCTAGCACGCAGCCTGCGAGCAGACAACATGCGTGCAGCGCCTCTAGAGGAGAGCCGCCCCGCTCGTCTCGGAAACTGGAGTGCAGGGACCCCCAGCTACCCTCTCCCCAAGGCAGAAGACAAGGGCACACATCCGCTTCGTGTGGCTGCCTCCGAATTCTCAATCGGCACTAGCGGCCCCGTCCGTGCATCCTCCACTACGGCTCCGCGCAAGATTACCTACCTTGGCCCGGGAATGTCCACTCGCCGCCTGACTCGCCCTGCCCCGCCGCCACGGAAGCCCATCTTCGACAACCTCGAGTTTGCCAAGAAGCGCAAGGTCGACAGCGATGCGATCGACGTCGACGAGCCCATCCCCGAGATTGCGGCTGCCGCATCCGTGGCTTCTGCATTCAACGCATCCAAGCGCAAAGTGTCGATGCGGACCTCGCCGCTTCAGGAAGCACGTGAACCATCACCCAAGAAACGCGGCGACGATGTGCTCCGGGATCTCATCGAGGAGACTCTCGGTCCTGAAGCGACCACACCGTCCATTGTGATCAACCCCTACGAAGATCTGGCGCCTCCGCCCAGCGGCAAGGTGGCCCCCTTGAGGTCGAGCCTTCGCAAGTCGTCCTCGAGCCTCAAGCACTCCATGCGCGGGTCGGCTTCCAGGGGTGCGGCTGAGAAGCTCGTAAACGTGGGAACTTCGACTCGCAAGAAGAGCACGCTCGAGATGGTTAGCAATTACAAGTCTAACCGAGATGCTCCTGTTTCTGTTTCTCCGGAACCCGTCTCCATCCCCAACCCCGGGGCTGCGCTCAAGGAGTCAACTGCATTCGCGCCCTCTCCCAAGCCGGCGGACAAGCCCACAAAGCTCCCGGAGCTCTCCTCTTTCAAGCCGCTCCCTGTGACGTCGCTGTCGTCATCGATGATCCAGTCGACTCCCAAGCGCACTGTAGAGAAGGAGGCGCGAGAGGAATCTCCGGCGGTTGCTACCATTCTAGCAAAGTCGACCCCAGCACCAGTGTTCAACCCCCCAACCGTCGGTCTCGGCGCACCGCCTGCTGTCCTTCCCTCTGTACCCTCCCTCTCTCGTCCCCCTACCACTCGACGCGTCGACCCATCTGCAATCTATCTGTCTGCAAAGGATTCCGCTCTCAACGTCGACAAGGCTGCACTGCCGTTCTACACCTTCACTCTCCCCGCCGGTATCTCTCCCGAGCCCTCTGATGCTATCAAGGACGCAGCACGCGCACGTCCAGCTCCGACATTCACGTTCACGATGCGTGAGCCCTCCCTGCCATCGTCATTTCTGTCTGGTGCTGCTGGCGTGACCGCCGTCAAGGCACCCTCTGGCGCCCAGTGGAAGTGTGACAAGTGTGAGCTCCAGAATCCAGACTCAGCCAAGGAGAAGTGCACCATCTGTGAGGAGCCCCGCCCGGGGGCTGCGCCTGCGGCTACGGTCTCGGCAACAACCGCACCGCCAAAGCCCCCCGCGGGTGGATTCTCCTTCCCCAAGCCTGCCGCCAAGGCTGGCGAGTGGACGTGCAATACGTGCGACCTCCAGAACCCCGACTCCGCCAAGGAGAAGTGTACAATCTGCGAGGCCCCGAGACCGGGGGCTGCTCCCGCGCCAAAGGCGGCCCCAGCAGCTCCGCCAGCCGTGCCCTCTGGTGGCTTTTCGTTTGGAACTCCAGCTGCGTCCGCTGCGCCCGCTGCGCCGGCTGCGCCCGCCGCTGCACCCGCAGCTCCCACTACTGGCGGCTTTACCATCTCGAAGCCCATCGCGTCTGCCGGCGAGTGGACGTGCGATACCTGTATGCTCCAGAACCCCAGCACGGCGACGGAAAAGTGCACAGTTTGCGAGGAGCCCAAGCCGGGAGTTGCCCGGGTTCCTGCTGCGCCGCCCGCCGCCCTCCCCACGCCTCCCTCTGGCGGTTTCTCTTTTGGCAGCAAACCCGCTGCGTCCGTCGCTCCGGCTCCGGGGGGCTTCACTATTCCCAAGCCGGCGGTTACACCGGGGGAATGGACTTGTGACGAATGCATGCTCCAAAACCCGTCCACCGCCACTGAAAAGTGCACGATCTGCGAGGCTCCCAAGCCTGGAGCAGCGCCCGCCGCGCCTGCCCCTCCTGCGACACTCCCCACACCTCCATCTGGCGGCTTCACCTTTGGTGGTGCAAAGGCCGCAGCTCCGCCCGCGCCTCCAACTGGAGCATTCAGCTTTGGTGGCGCGAAGCCTGCTGGTGGCCCGCCTGCGCCCCCGACGGGCGGTTTCTCATTTGGAGGCAAGCCCGTCGCTGCCGGTCCTGCACCCCCGTCTGCCGGCGGCTTCACGTTCGGCGGGGCCAGTCCCGCTGGCCTTCCGACACCGCCGTCGGGTGGCTTCACCTTTGGCCAGTCCGCGGGGCCTGCTGCGGCGCCACTGCTCAAACCTACTGGCGGCGCGGGCGAGTGGACGTGCGGCACGTGCGGCCTGCAAAACCCGGCGTCGGCAACTGAAAAGTGCACAATCTGTGAAGAGCCCAAGCCGTAGAGTAGAACAGCGACAATCCACATGTCCTATCTATTAGCCGTCATCTATGCATCCCGCAGACATGGACCTGGCTGGACATAGTTTTTTTTTTTTTTGGCCGGCACGGCGTTGCCCTGCCTGACGCAATCCCCTATGCGGGCCGTTTGATTGGGCGGCGCCTGCCGCGGCTGGAGTGAGTCACGAGCCAGCAGATCTTTTTGCCTGATTGTCGGATAGTTAAGATTGCCCGGAGTAGCCATACGCCATCATAATAAGGTGCTCTTCTGATGTCTTCCCTCTCATAAGACAACCGTCGTGTGAACAGCCCACTTTGTCTATCTCTTCTCCTCTCTACATCAACTGCCCCCACCGGATCCCGTCGCAGCCGGCACCATGTCGCAGACGTCTCCACAAGTTGTCCGCCGCCCCTCAGGCCCACCTGCCGCCGCGCGCGTGCCTTCCGCGCGCGCCGTCGCCGGCGCCACCGAGACCACCCCGCTCCTCGCCGGCGGCGCGCCGACGACACATGCCAAGCACCCGCAGGTCCCGCAGACTGTCGCACAGGGCCAGCGCGTTCCGTCGCAGCCGTATACAGCCGTCTCTGCTGCTGCAGCTCCTGCGCCGCCGCGGCTGCACGGCCTCGTCGGCCTGGACCGCCCGGCCAGCACGTGGACCGAACTCGGCGTGCTCGTCCGCAGCTCGATCCCGCTCAGCGCGGGGCTCATGCTCGAGAACGCGCTCAATACGATCAACGTCCTCATTGTCGGCCGGCTGGGTCCCAGCGAGCTGGCCGTGGCGGGAAACTCGAGCTTGCTCATCATGGTTACTGGTGAGTGCAGAATAGATGTGGAGGCGGCGGTCTGGCGGCTTGTGAGGTCGACTGCCCGGCACCGACGGCAGATGGATGCCTGGGCCGGTCATGCAAGCGTTGGCTTAGTTGGGAGGTTGGGCTGCCCAATATGCCCAGTTTTTTGGATCTGGGCGAGCGTTTGTCCTCTTGCAGGACCTCTGTCTCTGCAACTGACTGTTACCGAGGAGTCAGTGCTTGGCCTGTGGCGAGTATTTCTGTCTGGATCTCAGATTGGGCGTGATGTTCGTTGTCCGCCCCGTCCCAGGTCCGTTATGGCGTTAACTCGACGGAGCAGCACCCCATCTTCTTCCCTAGTGTTGTTCGCATTCACCCACTGATCGTCCAGGCTACCCGCTCCCACTTGCGCTCGCAGCAGCATTCACTACCCTCTCCGCCCCGTTGTATACGCAGCCCGAGGCGCGACATCATATCGGCCACATCCTACAACGCACCATCGTTCTCACGCTGGTAACGTCTGCGTTCGTCATGCTCTTCTGGTGGAACATTGCGCCGCTCCTCCTCTTCCTCGGCCAACCCCCCGAACTCGTCGAGGGTATGAAGAAGTACCTCCGTGTCGCGACCCTCGTGCTCCCTGGCCTCGGCCTCGTCGAGTCGATGAAGGCTTATCTGCAAGTGCAGGGTGAGTTGAGATCAGCGGAGCCGGCGGTGCGGGGCCGGGGCTGAAATGACCCAATCACCCAGTAAACTCACACGCGTAGGCCTCATGAACCCCCCGCCCCTCATCCTGCTCGCACTCCTCCCCTTCCACATCGCCTTCGCAACGCTGCTGGTACATTACACTCCGATGCGCGCTGCGGGCGCAGCACTCGCTACCGCGACAACCCTCACTATCACAGGCCTCCTCATCGTCATTTACGCGTACCGCACCCGTGCGCGCGAGTGCTGGGACGGTTGGTCGAATCAAGTGTGGAAGGAGTGGGGGAACATCCTCTGGCTCGCCATCCCGGGTGCTCTTATGTTTGGCTCTGAGTTGTGGGCTTTTGAAGTGATTGCGCTTCTGGCCGGCCGGCTTGGGGACACCGCTGTTGCTGCGCAGGCTGTCATTTCCACGCTCGACAATATTGTTGCCATGGTGTGAGTAGTAATTCGTCTTCGCCGTTTTGGCTAGGCTTCACCGTATGGGATGGTCTTCCCTCTACAGGCTAGCCTTCAATCGGAGGGCTGGCCATCCTTCCCGTGCGGACTGGCCATCCCTCTACCGCTCCCTATCTTGGCGCCGCCCTTTGTCCTCTGCCACTTGTCGCTAATCGCACAGGCCGTACGCCATTTCGATCGGAATCGCCAACCGTGTCGGAAACCTCCTCGGCTTTGGCCTGCGTGCCATCAAGCGCGCCCGTCGCACCGTCCGCGCGGGCTTCGTCCTCGAAATCGCCGTCTCGGGAACTACGGGCGCCCTACTGCTCATCTTCCGTAACAAGATTGCTCTCATTTTCACAGACGACAAGAAGGTGGCACACGAGGCCGCCGAGGCTGCCATCTTTGTCGCGTCCTACCAGATTTTCGATGGCCTCCAGAACGTCGGCGCGGCGTGTCTCCGTGCATTTGGCAGGCAGAACGTTGGCTCCATCATCCACTTTTTCGGCTACTATGTCATTGGCCTGCCTTTTGGCGCCTACCTCGGTCTCGGCGCGCCACGATGGGGCCTGAGCGGTCTGTGGGCAGGTGCGGCGCTGGCGTTGGCGTGCACATCGGCAGCGGAGCTGCTGTTTGCGTTTACAATCCGCTGGGAGAGTGAGGTGGAGCGCGTCCAGGCGCGCGAGGCCGAGGAGGAGAGCGATGAGGATAGCGAGGACGGTGTCGCTTGAAAGAGGGAGATAGATCGAACAGTCTGTAGATACCATCCATCCATGCATGTACCATCGTGATTAACCAATGGAGGATGTTGCCGCCACTTGGGGGCGCCACACACAGGATTTTCGTCACGTGACTAATTTTGGCGGTCCTTTGTATTTCTGCTCGCCATCATAACAGCAGCGTCCACCGTTCCGTTGCAGGTTGCCACTCGACAACACACCATCACGCTTTCGCCAGAGGCTACTACGGCCCATTTCTCCCCGTTATCGCCCGTCTCTCACCGCGGACTGTATCCCTACGCAACCTCCTGTGATCCATTTCTTCTTCTTCGTTCCTGTACCCCTACCCACTCCGCTTTGGTGATTCAACTATGTCCGACGACGAGCGCATGGGCGGCGGCGACTACGATGCCGGAGGCTACGACTTTGAGAACGAGGACCCCGACCACATTGAGTGCGTGTGCTATCACAAGTGGGAGAGCGTCCCGGATGGCGATAATGGTGCCAAACTCCGCTCGAGTTCCGAGACTCTCGGCCCTCCCCCTCGCGCGTGATCTAGCGTACCTTGCGCGACCCTGCTGACCCACGCCCAGATATGATGGCGAGCTTGAACCCCGCGACGAGGAGGATGAGATGAACGAGGACCAGATCATCCACGTGAGCCGTGTGCTGGCGCACCGGCGCCCCATCCTGCCCGAGTATTAGTACTGATCCCCGCCCGCAGTCCGGAGACGTGCCCGACGACGCCAAGCAGCGCACGGGCAAGGCAGCCAAGCCCAACGAGGTGCGCATCACGACGCCGTACATGACAAAATACGAGCGTGCGCGCGTGCTCGGCACGCGGGCGTTGCAGATCTCGTGAGTTGCCGGCGCTGAGAAGGGGAGCACGGGATGTCCTGTCCGCCCCACTTCTGGCTGCCGCTGGGTCATTGGTCCCTTGGGGCGGCGCTGATAACAGGATGAACGCGCCGGTGCTAATCCCTGTCGAGGGAGAGACGGACCCGCTCGAGATTGCGCTCAAGGAGCTCGCGGCCAAGAAGATTCCCCTCGTCATCAGGCGGTACCTCCCCGACAACTCGTTTGAGGACTGGAAGGTTGAGGAGCTCATTGTGCAGGAGTAGAGCTCGGGACGTTTGGGTGGAGCCGGCTTCCCTCAGAGGCGGGCGCATTCTGTGTTATGCATTGTATATAGAGTGAGGGAAAAATGTTGACGAGGAGCGGAACGTGTACGCGCGAAACAATGGGCGACTCAGACACCAGAGCTGGATTGTATGGCGAGGAGATTGAGAATGAAGGGACACATGGTCTCGGCTTCTGGCCGCGTTTCGTTTATCCGCTCATAGGAGCACATGCATGGTATCGCAGTATCCTCTATCAGGTTTATATGTGTGGCATTCTCATTAGGTGTGGCACAGGCAACGCCGACCTCTCCTTCGCGTCCCATCCCTACCCTCGTCGTCGCCCCGCAGACATTCAGTCAGGAAGTTCGCGCATGACGAGCCGGTCAAAGCGGCTCTCCTTCCAACCATCATGCTCGAGCCACTCAAACAGAGGCTCCTCGTGCAGGCCAAACACACTGAGCTTGCCGTCGAGCGCCTCCTCGTACTCTTCGCCGCGCAAGCGCGCACGTTCGCGCTCGCGCTGCACAATCGCGTTTGTCGCCGAGTTGCGGCCCTCGAGCACGGACAGGATCTCCTCCTTGTCTGGGTAGTACAGCCTGGTACGATGTCAGTGAGGACGTAAAAGGCAGAACAAGCCGCTAGAGGGAGCTCACCGTGGTTCGAGAAAACCGAAAATGGCCAGCGCCGCACGGAAAATGTAACCGTCGCCTTCGAGCATAATTTGGTCCCACAGACGACATGCGACGGCAAACGGCACTTGCTCGACGAGCACCGAGCGGAAATATGTCTCGGGAAGGCGCAGCCCCAGGTTTTTGCAGTTTGCAAAGATGCGCGGGAACATGTCCGCCTGGAGATTTTCAAACACGCGATAATAGGCGTCAACCTCATCTGGCACCTCGTTGTAAAAGGCCGACAGACACGGGCGCGAGAGAAAGTTGACGAGCGACAGGAACGCGACCGAGGGGGACGATGCAAGGAGGAACATGCCGGCCACGAGTGAGATGTTCGGCGCGTATCCGCGCGCCTGGTCGGAGCGGTACACGACCCACGCTGAGATCAGGTCACGCAGGTCTTGCCGCAGCGGGCTCCCTTTGTGAAACACGTGCAGCGTCGGCAGCGTCTGGTTAATGTCCTTTTCCATCTGCTCTGCAATATGTGCTGGAAATCGCCCTTGTGCCTGCGCTCGTTGTGCGCGGCGGAGGTACCCTCGGTAGGCGTCTAGCGTTAGCTGCTGCCACTTTCTCTCTGACCCACCCTTATTCAACGCCAGCGGATTGCCGATCGCCTGGCTCCATGCCTGCCCGCGCAGTCTAGGCGGTACGCCCTCAAACCATAGCCGGCGCAAGGTAGAGTTGTTGCGCACCTTTGACACGCTAAAGTCGGGGTCGTTGAGCAGCGTCTCCCACTCGGGCGTGATCATGATAATGTGGCGTTCCTTTTCCAGCCGCTTCTGCTCCTGCACCTTTTTCCGTTCCGCCTCGTGCTCCTTGCTTTTGGCCATCATGTCCTCCCACGCGTGCAGGTGCTCCTGGTCCTCGTTGCGCGACTTTGGCGGGAGGTGCTGCGGACGCGTGCGCGAGATAAACTTGTCCAGTGTCGACACGCCCTTGACGCCGAGGCCGTGGACATGCGGCACAGGCGCGGGCAGCGGCGCCTGCGACGCGTTGGGCGTCGTCGGCAGCGAGAAGGGGTGCGGGTGGGCGGGCGGCGCGTGCCGCTGCGGTGTGCTCGCGCCCGAGACCGAGCTGGTCGCCGACGTCGGCGACGGCCCATCCCCGCCGGCCGAGCCATTCTCCCGGTCGGTCTTGACGGCCGGCAGCGGGTGGACGGGTAGCGAGCCGTGGGCTACCGGCTGACCCTTTGCGTCGACGCCGAACCCGCCCCAATCCGACTTGGGCTCGCGCTTCCACGAGTGGCGCTTCGGCGTGTCCACGGCCGACGCCGAGTGCGAGCGCCCGTGCCCCTGCGAGATGATCTGTGCGGGGAGTATGGGCGGCGGCGGCGCGGTGGGATCAAGCGCGATCGACTCAAACGGCGCCGTCTCGTCCACTACGCCGTCGTCGTCTGCCTCCTCCAGCAGCACCCGCCTGTCGTTCCCGCTGCTTCCGCCACTTCCGCGGCTCCCGCCTACTCCCCTCGGATTTGCACCTGCGCCTGTACCAGCCGCCGCTGCGGCAAGTGACGGTAGCGGCACCTCGACGCTGCGGAACTTGGGCGGCGATGGGATGCGCGGCGAGAACGTGCCCGCCGGGCGGGCGGCGGACTGAGACTGGGACTGGCTCGAGTCAGTCGAGGAGCGCGCCGAGCCCGAGGCCGAGCGCGCCCCGACGACCGACACGTGGGAGACGCTGTGGTGTCGTCGTCGCGATGCAGGGGAGGCCGAGGGTGACCTCGAGGCTGCGGCCGGTTGGGACGTGGATGAGGCGGAAGGGGACGGTGCCGCGGAGCCGGAGGCGGGGAGTGGCGCAGGGGGAGACGACGGGGAGGGGGCACCGCTGCTGTCGCTGCTGTGCTCATGCTCGTGGTGCTTCCTGCTCGGGCCCGCGCTAGCTTCAGGCGCCGTGTCGGTGTCTCCAAGGGGGGGCGACGCCTCGAGCGAGGACAGGGCTACACTTGCCATCGCCCCGGCGACACCAATGTCGCCGTCGTCCTCGGCAGCATCCGCCCCAGGCAGTGACGGGCTATGCGGCGAGGGTGGTGTCCGTGTGGCCGCTGGAGGTGGAGAAGGCGGCGGCGGCAGCGCATCGCCGCTGCCGCCAGAGCCGGAGCTGGAGCTGGGACGAGCTGGTGGTGGAGATGCGTCACCCTGAGACAACATCCGGTCAGCGCCAGTGCCAGGTGCCAGCACGACATGCGGCGGCAACGCACCTCTGACATGACGAGCGCGCTGCGCGCAATGTGCAGGTGGTGGTCGAGCGGAACTGGCGGGTGGTGTGGGCAGGTGAAGATGGTTGCACAAACAACAAGAAAGTCGTGCGACGGTCGAAACCCAAGTGTGACCGCATCTGACGCCGTTTATCCCCTGCTCCTCGAGAGGGGACGTGGCGCGCGTATTTTTGGGCCATTCAGCTGGCGCCCGTGGCCCCTTTACATTGTATATGTATCCACACCATGGCGAGCTCTGCTACTTCTGATAATCCCATTATACTGTTCTACCAGAACTGCGTAAAGTCGGGATGCACACCGTCTCGGGAACGCAAGAGGACAATGTTGGACGACGTGGTAGAGAACTGCAGGCCGTCAGTGTGCTGTACCTCCACCTCCACTTTGTTTTTTTTTTTTTTTCTATCCTGAATCCTGGACCTGAGACGATCGGGGACAGCTGCAACAACACCCTCCTCCTCCCATACTCGCAGCATACTCACCCCGTTGCCAATGAACACACCGGCCCGACGCGCAATCTCCATGTCGGCCGCGACGCCAATCTCGTGTTCGGCCCAGTCAGAGTACACATCCGCCTTGCCGACGAACACCTTATCCCAGGCATCGCTGGACAACCAGTGGCGCGCCTCCTCGGCCCACGCGTCTGGTGCGTCGGTCAGAATGTAGATGGAGCGGAGCAGGGGGTGATTGCGGCGCATGCGGCGCGCGCGGGCGATGATGGCGGGAAAGTCGGGGAGGCATTTTGCGCGATACAGGCCGAGGCGCGACGCCTCAGTCATGTCGGCCGGCGGGGGCACATTCTCGTTGCCGGGCAGCAGCGGGAGCTTGTTGAACGCAGCAAATGGTCTAGGGTATAAGCGAGTGCGCTGCTGAGGAGGGCACGCGGTACTCACTGGAATGTAATGGACTTGTTCGGACATGCCTCCTCCCAGCCGTTGCCCATACGAAGGTGCAGCGCAAGGATGTGCTTCAAGTGGGTGTTTGAGTGTGGACGCGGCGACGCATGAAAGTAGTCTCCGAGGTGGTAGGGCGCGGCCTCTGGTGCAATCTCAGGCATCATGCGGTTGACAATGGCCAGCACCGATGGGGCAAAGGTAAAGTGCTTGAGGACCGGCGACTCGATGAGCTCCTGGATGAGCTCCGTGGGAGCGTCACTGTCAAAGAACCTGTTACCAGTCAGATCTGCAAGACACCACCAGCCAACACGTACGCGTCATCAAAGACGTCACCGACAAAGCGGAGGCAGCTCTTGTCCGTTGCTCGGACAAGGTCCTGGAGCTGCTTGATGCGCGCAGGACCGTTCTGCTCGAGCACGAGGTCGCCGTCGGGGTTCTTGTCGCTCCTGACCGTGTGAACGACCTGCGCACGTCTTGGGCACACGGACGAATAGTAGCTGTTGCTGGCACGTGTGAGACACAAACATTCTTCTCGACATGCAGATTCTAAATGCGGTGCGCCTTGACCTTGTCGGCCTTTGTTCCACCTGCCCCTGAGAGAGAACTCACGACACGGCCCGCGGAGTGTTGTAGTAGCCCTCGAATCCGTTCAGCACATTGCCGACGAGCGCGGTCAGAGGGATCCGTGCCGAGCGCCACGGCCACCGCTGGAGCACAAAGGGAAGAGGCTGGGGCCGTCAGCCGGCATCACAAGGACAAGGTCGCGAGTCGCAGCATCCGACGACGCACAGTCTCGTCTTCGACAAACGGCTCAAAGACGTAGGAGCGATTCCCGAGGACGGCGACGTGGTGCTGCAGGCTGTGGCGTCAGTGGTGTGGCGCACCGGAGGTGGGGTCCTCACAGCACGCGCTGCATGAGATGGTTGAAACCTGTAATGTCAGTGGCTCCGGTCCCAGGTCTCGGGTCTTAGCGGGCTTGTCCAGACGCACCAGTGCCCTTTGGTGTGTCGAACCTGGTGTAAGCGGCGTCTCAGTTGATAAGTGGAACACGACCGGACCTCGGATTTGCAGCAATCTTCGGACCCGACTTGTGGGCTTCTCCCTGGTGTGGGGACTCGTCTCGCCGTCTGTTCTGCTCCTCCCACCCCTCCCCCCCATACTCACCGGACAAACAGGCCATGCGCCCCCTCTGGGAACGGCAGCGTGCGGTCGTGCTGGGGGAGGAGCCGCTCGAGTCGCCACTCGGCGGCATACCGGGGCGGCAGCGGGGGCGACATGTGGAACAAGAGCCACCACGCGACGAGCACCAGGACGACGAGGACACGGACGCGGCCGCGGCGCAAGCTTCCGGCGATGCTGCCGCGCTGCCCGCCGCCGGGGAGGAGGGAGCGGGCGCGGGAGAACGAGAGTGCGGCCGTGTCGAGCGTGATGGGCCGGCCGAGCGGGTTCTGCAGGGTGACCCGCATGGCGCCGGGGGGAGTGGAGGGAGGGGGGCTGGAGATGCGGGAGGGGGGAAGGCGGCAGTCGGCGCCAATGTCACCTTGCGCGAGGGGTTCCGGTTCGCGTCGCGTGTCGAGCCGGAGAAGGACGGAAGAGGAAGACAGGATCGAGGAGGAGGAAGACAGGATCCAGGAGATGGGAGATGGGGGAGATGCAACAATGTGGGGGATGCATGCTCGTCGCCAGCAGCACTCGCAGAGGCTGCACTAGCGGTGGGTGAGGGATTCGCAGACGCGCCGCGCAGCGCTGGTCCCATTCATTCGTCACACACCCGCTGGTGGCGGGCGGCTGAGGCCGGCTCGCGCTCGCCCGGTCCGCCGCTGCGGGGCACGGCGCGCGCGCTTGTGCTTGGCGCCATTCACCCTCTGGGATCTGGTGGGCCATGGCGTTGGCAGCCGCCGACTGAATGGCGGCGCGCGGCGGCGGAGCAGCCCCATCGCCCAGAGCGGCAGAGCAGGCAGCGACGACCGCCGCCGTGCGGTCACAGCCTCGTCGTTGCATTGTTTCCGTCGCATTCATTTCCCGCACAAAGAGCCACACTTGCAGTGCACGCAACGACCTGCACACCGGGGCAACGGCCCCCGGCCCGCGCCCCCTCCCCCGCGATTCATGCAGGGACGGGCGCGTGCGGGATGCGGCTCGGGGGTCCGGGGTCGGGTAGCGCGCGCTCGAGATTGCAGTACATGGCGTGGGATGGTATACTACATGACCGGTCGAGAAACAACGTACAACGGCCGCGGAGGGGGGGGGATCGAAAAAAAAGTGTGCAGTGGTTGTCGTACACTCGGGTGGTGGGCCGCGGTCACACGCCAGCAGGTCGTGGGTCCACTGCCCCACCAGTCATGCTTATTCTGTCCACCCCTTCTACACATGACGGCCACTGGAAACGACCGGATGTATGGAAAAAAGAGGCAGGAGGTTGATCTTTCACAAATAATGCGCTTGCCCACATGGGATAAGAGGGAAGCGAAAGTGAAGTTTTGTGAGGGGTGGCCGCGTGGGCGGGGATTGAGGTGTACAATAAACGACAAGACAAGGGAGGAGACGAGACGACAAGACGAGAAACATGGCTGCTGAGAAGGAAGGAGACTTTGAGCGGGGAGGAAAAGAGGTGCAGGTACAACGAGAAACAGTACACGCCCCAGGTCCCAAAGGAGCTGCCCGCCCGTGACAACATGGATCGCTCTCCTGGCGCAAGAAGAGTTCGCGGTCCGCTGGGAGAACAAGTCGCGTCGCCCTGGCAAGAGCAGGGCAACGCCACGGTCGAGTCGCAATCACGGCTGGTCGTTGAAACGGCGGCTCCCACCCACCACCCGTCGTTGCCCTCCACGACGACTTGTGCGCGATGAGCCGGTCTGGCGGCGAGCGCCGTCTCCGTTACCGTACCTAGTGGCCTCGCCCACCGCTGTCTCCTTGCCTTTCTCCCACCCTCCAGCCTCCTCCTCATTCCTACACTCCACTGCCCCTCCGTCCACAACCACGTCGCAAGAATCGTCGATCAGGGTCGCGCATCAGCCGGGCCGGGGGGCGGGGTGAGCGAAAGGATAAGGGAAGCGCGTGGGGATCTCGCAGGTCGAGCGAGCGTGGGGCTGCGAGCGAGCGGGGATGGGGCGGGAGGAGAGGAAGGGGAAGGGAAGGGGAGGAAGAGGGGGCTGCGGGTCGGGTTGGACGTCGAGCTGTGCTGTCGAGTGCAGGATAGGAGCAAGGTGGGTTAGGATGGTTAGTTGGAGGGACCCCCAGGTGGGGGTTTATGTAGCTTTCTGGTCAAGTCGGATCGAGAGGGCCAAGAGCGGAGTGTGGGTCGTGGGTCGTGGGTCGCCGGACCCGGAGCGGGGCAGTATCGCGCAGCGCGTGTGTTTGGTTTCCAAAGCCACCTACACATGTATGCGTCCTCCCACCGCCCCGCCATCCGTCGTTGCTGAAGCCCACTGCGGAGTAGTTTCTCCGACCCGGCGGTGGGAATGGGTGCTGGGCGTTGGACTGGCGGAGTGTGTTGATGGTGGCTGCGCTCCTGGGGCGTCACAACTGTGCATGTGTGCCGAAGCGAGTGTCGCGGAGGAGGTGCACTGGCATGCGAGGAGGCTCGAGACGGGAGGCGGACTTGGTGTCATCCAGCTCGCACCGAGAGTATGATGGGTCAGTACATCTGCCGCTGGTGGGATGGACAATGGAGACCAGGAGACCTGCCGCAGAGAAGAGGAGGTTCCACGCACGCGGGTCCTGGTCACAGGCTGATCACGTGTGGCTGGCTGTCGGCATGCTGCGACAGCGCGGGTGAACCGTCGCGCCTGATTGTGCCGTGCGCGCAGCGTCAAGGATCCGGCACATCATCAGCACATCATCCGCACATCATCCGTGCACTATCTGTACATCATCCTTAAGCCTCTTCCAGCGCCTGTATAGCCGGGCCCTGCCTTTCCCAGCTCCCACACACACGGACAGCTGCCGTCGGAGTATATCGTCTCGTCATGTGCGATTGTGACAGTAGCCGGCCCCAGCAAGATCTAGGCGGGCCAGTAGGTGGCCCCAGGCATGAGCTGCGGCGGGTCCGCAGCTGGCTCCAAGCAAGAGCTGGGCGGCGTCCACCTCCGTCTCCCACCCCCATGCTTACATGTCAGGCCGTCGAGCGCATGTGCAGTTTCACCGCCCAGGACCTGTACATGGCGCAACAAGGGCCGCGAGTGGGACATGACCCCCGGGGCCGCGCGCCTGGTGGGGCCCCCGGGGCCCGCCCTGAGCAAGTCGAGGTGGTCGTGCCATACACTGTGCCACTATCCTCGCACTGCCTGTGCTGCCGCCCAGCCTCTCCCCGGTGCCATCTCTTTCAGAGCTGCAGCCCGGGATTCGACTCAACAGCAGCCCACGGTCGCGACGACCACACGATGCCGGGCCGTATGCCAAATGGCCGTATGCCCAACCGATGCACATGCATGGGAGATACGAGAAACTGGAGAATGTGGCACCGGCGCCGCACACTGTGCGCACCAGTGGAACATGCAAGGCCCGCCGATCTCACCTTCCCGACCACTCCACTAACGGCCGTTCGGCCCACGCCCGAACAGCTCTTAAGGAAGATAAAAACCTAGGAGGCATACTTACCTTGCTCGAATCGTACGCCCTCACATCGCGTCCGGTTAGGCCTGTTGCCCGCCCATTGCACAGCGACTTATAGTCTCAGGGGTGCGGCAGGTCTTGTGCTGGCTTCGGCTGGTTCACCCGCTCAATATTTGGCTCTGCCCACGGTCCTCTCGGGGACTCGTGGGCTCTCCTTTTGCTGCAGATGGCAGCTCAAGCTCCGCATGCATGTCCGACGCCGAGGGGCGGAGCGGCGGTTGGGAGCGAGCGCTGGAGCCCGGTGCCCGCACGTTCGAATCCGGGACGAGGAGCGAAAGGAGTTCAAAAAACGTTAATCTGCACCCGCCACCCAGGCGGCCCGAGTCTGACCTCCACCACGGACGCGCATCCCATGTGTTTGCCACAACCCCGCCTTCCCGGATCCACCCATACCACCATGCAGCTCGCGCGATACCAGGTCTCGACCCAGCGGCCACCACCCATCCTCGGCCTCACGTTCTCGCACGACGGGCGCATCTTCGCAGTCGCCACCGAGACGGGGTACGAGGTGTGGCGGACGTGGCCCATGGGCCTCCTGCGGCGGCGGGGTGAGTGCTGCCTGCCGCGCCGGAGGGTGGGGGACGGCACAAGCAGCGGCGACACACCACCACCACCACTACCACTCGACTGACACCAGCAGCACTCCCTGGGACGCTCGCGCGCGCGATACCCCTTCCCGACTCGGCCCTTCTGGTGCTCCAGGGCGGCGGCGCCAACCCGCTCTTCCCGCCCAACAAGGCCGTCCTCTACCACGACACCAAGGGCGCCGTGGCGGAACTCGAGTTTGGGTGCGTGACATGCGGTTTGCGTTCCTCGCGCGCCGTGCCCCTCTGGGGTGCTCCTGGCCTGACAGGTGCTGATGGAGCGTGACCAGCGACCGTATCCGGGGCATCGCGGTTCGCCACCGGACGATTGTGATTGTGCTGTTGCGACGCGCGTTTGCGTACGAGTACGATGACGGCATCCGGAAGATTGGAGATTGGGAGACAACGGAGAATGAGCACGGTGAGTGTGGGCCGGCGGGCGTCAGCGGGCGGGCGGCGAGGCGGCCGTCTCCCAATGGCCAAGATGGCAAGCCTTGGCATGCTTCCTTCCCAACACATGGGGGCCCCTCGTAACCCACTCTCACACCCAGGGTTATCGGCCCTCTCCACAGCCCCGGACTCGAGCCTCCTCGCGCTACCCGGGCGACAACCGGGACACGTACAGCTCATCCACCTCCCGAGCGCCGGCTCGGACGCGCTACCGACGTTTCGCTCGCCAATCCTGCTTGCACACACGCACCCGCTCTCCTCGCTGGCCTGCTCCGCCAGTGGCGCGCACATTCTGACGGCCTCGGAGCGCGGCACGTTGCTGCGCGTCTGGGATACGGCGCGCGGTGCGCTCGAGGCCGAATTGCGCCGCGGCGTGGACCGCGCCGAGATTTGGGGCTTGCTCTTCGAGGACGCGCGCTTCCCGCCAGCGGACCGGCGAGACGGGCTGCGCCGCAAAGGCGGCCGCGTGGTGGGCTGGAGCGACAAGGGCACGGTGCACGTATGGGAGCCAGCGCGGCCGCCGCGCCAGCCCCCTGCGCTCATCAAGGCGCTTGCGCTGCCAAACTACTTTTCGTCAACGGCGAGTTATGCGCAGTACTACCTCCCGCGCAAGAACCCGCACGCGTTTTCGTCAGCGATCGGCGCGGCCGCGGACGCGGCGGGGCTGCCGTCCATGAAGATGAACGAAGATGCAGACCCCGAGGAGCGCGAGTGGGCAGAGCGATTTGTGGTGAGCTGGATCGAGGTCGAGGTCGAGGACGACGCCCCGCCGCGGCGGGCCGAACCAGCGACTGTCGCCATCGGCCCCAAGAAGGACTCTCGCAAGGCGAGCATCTCGATGGGCACGCGCGAGGAGCGCCGCTCCTACGGCTCCGACTCGACGCGCACTGCGACGCCGAGTCTACGCTCGCAGACGCCCACCATGGTGAATCCGAGCCCGTACGCCAACCTGCACCGCCGCAGGAGCTCGGGCGCGAGTAGCGTGCGTGCGGCGGCGGCTGCCGCTGCCGCTGGAGCACTGCAACCCAGCAGTGGCGCCGGCGGCCGGCGGCAGGCACAGGCGCAAGTCGCGGGCGCGCCGACACTGACCAAGCGGCGCGAACGGCAGCTCGTTGTCGTCACATACGCGGGCGACTGGTACCGCCTTCGCCTACCGCAGGTAGATGCTGAGGGCGGCGACGGGGAGCGCGATCGTGGCGACCACGGCGACCGCGAGCGGGGAGGAAGCAAGAAGACGCAATGCGAGCTCGTAGAGTATCGCCGTCTCGGCGTCGGCGGCGGTGGCTGGTGAACCTAATGACCCATGATACATGTTGTATGCATCCTAGTCTATTTCCACACGGGTACTAACTGCTACGGGCACACTACTCGAGATACTCCTTGAGAGAACCCGTAACACCCTCGATCCGCGCCAGCGCCTTGCGCGCCAGTTGCTCGACCTCGGCATTCTCGTCCTCGATGAGCTCGGCGAGGAACTCGGCCACGGTCTCGGGTACAAACTGGATAAGCTCGTCGGCGTGCCGCTCCCACATGGCGTCGAGCGAGCGCAGGGCCGCCATGCGTGCACGCGGATCGTCGGCGCGGCTCGCGAGCAGAACCGCGTTATTGACCTTTTTGAGGGTCGTCTCGGACGTGGTCGCAGCCGCGAGCGCCGCCAGGGCTGCAGCCGGCGGCGAGTCGGCTGACGACGAGACTTCTGGGAAGAGCGGCAGCTGCTCCACGAGGCGCGGGAGGAGGCGCAGCAGCAGTGCGTCGGTCCAGTACGCGCCGTCGTCGACGTCCATGCTCTTGCCTAGCACCGCGAGGAGGAGAGCCCAGAGCGCGCCGTCCGTCTGCTCGCCGGCAGCGTAGGCGTCGAGCGTCTCATCGGCGTACGGCATGAGCGTCGCCATGTGTGGCGTAATGAGATGCCGGAACTTGTCGAGCAGCCCGTCCATGACGCGCAAGAGCACCATGCGGCGAGCACGCGCGTGGTCGCGCTCCCCGGCGCTGTCGGGCAGATCGACGACGGCCCAGTCGTACAGCCGGCTGAACAGCGGTTTGAAGCCAGCCTCGGACAGCTTGGTGACCAGCTCGAGGAAGGACGCGATTGCCGACGTCTCGAGCGCCGCCAGCGTGTCGGCAAGCAACGTGCTGCTGTGCCGCTGGTCAAATACGTCGAGGAAGAATGAGAAGAGTGGGCGCGTGAGCGCAGGAAGCGCCTTGCGGTCCGCGTGCCGCAGCGCGTTGCGGAGCAGCGCAAAGAACGCTTCGGTCGGCGCCTGTGCACCGCCCTTAAGTGACTTCCAGAGGTCCATGACGACGGGGATGAGCGTCTTTGTCGGGATGCGCTTGGCGATCGCGGCGAGGAGGTGAGCAGACGCACCCTCGTCAGCAGCACGGTGCGCGGCGGCGGCACCCAGGAGCGCGACGAGCTGCTTCGAGTTGACAAAGGTCGGGACCGTGTCGACAAGGGCAGCGAGCGTGTCGAATGCCGTGTGCGCGACCTCAGGGCTCGGCGGGGCGCACGAGAGCGCGAGACACGTGTCGAGGATGGATTGGATGTAGGGAATGCAGCGCGGGCCGAGGCGGTGAACGAGTGCCGAGAGGAGCGGGAGGGCGTCGGGGTTGGCCTTGGCGGCAGTGACGACTGTGGGAACAATACCCGCGAGGGCCGATACCTCAGCGGGTACCGATGTGGCGACGACGCGGTCGAGCGCGGTGAGCGCGTATGCCGCCTTGGGGCCTTGGAGGAGCGCAGCAGCGCGTTTGATGATGGCGCCTGTGGACGTGGCGGCCGCCTTGCCACGGAGGTCGGGCTTGATGAGCGGCAGCCGCGCCGAGAAGAGCTCGAGCGTGCGGCTGACATCGTCGCCATCGCGCTCGAGTACAGTCGCGGTGATCTCGAGGAACGAGTCTACGGATAGCAGCTGCATCGCGTTCTCGAGTACTGCCTCAGCCGCCTCGTCGACGCTCTCGAGCAGCTCCTGCACGACCTGGAGGACAACCGGCTGCGGGCACACCTTACCGCGCAGGCCCTTGGCGAGGGACGCAGCAAACTGGAAGAGAATAGCCGAGTTGGCGTCGCTGAGGAAGCCGTCGTCCTCGCGCTTGGCCTCGAGAACCGTCTCGAGGAGCGTCTCGGCGCGGACATCGGCGGGGAACGCGCCGGCGAGGCTAAGCGCCAGCTCCTGGTCCGCCTTCTTGCGGTTCACCAACAACATGCACACAGGCGGGAGGAAGTCGATACCCAGCGACTTGACAAGGTGGACAAAGAACGGCAGCGTGCGGTGCTTGGGCAGGCGGGCGGCCATGTCGGTGAAAATGGACAGGAATGCCTTGGCCTCGGCGTAGAGCTCAGCCTTGGAACTGGCCTTTTCGCGCAACGACGCAGTCATGACGGGTACGATGCACGCAACCGTCCTCTCAACGACGCCGAAGCTGAACGCGTCGTCGCGCTGCAGGTCCGACGAGCCCATGAATGTGAAGATGGGCATAACGTTGTGCAGGACCGCGTCGGGGATGAGGCGGGCAAGCTCGGCCGCGACAAGCAGCGCGCGCTGCGACGTGCGCGGATTCGAACTCGCGCGAATGACCTTGACAATGACCTCGAGGCCGATGTGGGCGCGGAGAAGGTCGTCGGCGTTCTTGATCTGCTCCAGCTGGGCAAGGATACCGCCGAGCACCTCCTGCTCCAGGTAGTCAACGCTGTCCTTGATCGACTGACGCTTGGTAAGAACAGACGAGAGGACACCCATGAGCACGGCGACGAGGTTGGCGTCGCCGCGAAGTTTTTTCCAGTCGCGCGACTCGATAAACGTCGTAATGTCGGCGACGGCCTCGTCAGTCTTGTCCTGGTCGTCGGTCTTGGCCTTCTTGCGATAAACGGGCAAGTCGAGAGGCTCAAGCAAGGCGGAGATGACAAGGATGCACTCGGAAGGCAAAAGGACAAGCTTGGCAAGCGTCTCCTTGGAGGAAAGCTTGTCGTCCGTGGAAAGGCCGTGGATCGAGTGGATGAGAGAGACGATGTACTCGGCCTTCTGCTCCGACTTGAGAGCAGGGAACAGCGACTCGATGCGGTTCAGCGAGAGGCTGCGGAGCTCGGACGGTGTCTGCACGACCTTGAGGAGGAAGGCCCAGACGTCCGAGCCCGCCTCGGTGACAGCCACAGCGTGCTTGCGGTCAACCGCGTCAAACACCAGGTCGAGGAACTCGGCCTTGTCTGCGAGTGGGAGCGTCGCTAGCCACGCGGCGTCCTCGAGGAGCGGCAGAGCTCCATGCAACCGCGATACGTTGGTAGTACGGTCGAGCGACGAGAGGAGTGCGCGGTCAGCCGACAGCTGGCGCCATGCGAGCACGTGCGACATAAGCCAGTCGACGACGTCACGCTTGTGCGATGCCGCCTCCTTCTTGTGAGTGTCCAGCACGCGGCCGTGGACGAGCGCGAGGCGGCCGGCATCAACGACCATGTCGTCGAGTTCGGCCTTGATCGCGTCGAGGTACTTGCCAAGGTCCGAGGACTTGAGGAGCTGCGCTAGGTCGGAGCGCGGGCCGTAGATGTTCTCCAGGGCGTAGATGTCGGCGGAAGCTGCTGCAGGTATGATGCACTTGAGCAGCGTAGCAGCTGCGGCGCGCACCGCGTGTGCCGAGTCCTGGAGCGCGACGAGTGTCGCCGGAATGAGAAGCTGAAAGTCGGTGGGCTTGTTGGCGTACGCTTTGATAAAGGCGCCGGCGTGGCGGAGCGCGGCGACGCGGAGCGCCGAATCGACGGCCGACGTCCAGACGGACGCGAGGAAAACGAGCGCGTTCTCGCCCAGCTGGCTAAGTACAGCGTGGAGGAGGTGCATGGACACCTTGTCGTTGAGGTTGGCGCTGTTGGCCCAACGATACAGTGAGTGAGCGACGCCGGGGGCCTCGCCAAGGTAGGCTGCCGAAGCCGGAACGCCGGCGGCAGTCGTGAGAAGGGAGAGGTAGGCACGCTGCTGTGTCCGGGCGTTGCCAGGCTTGTTGTACACGGACATGAGGAGGGTCTCAGACGTCGGCGCCTCAACCTCGTGGACGTCGCGCAGCGGCTTCCCGGCGAGGTAAGTCTCCAGGGTGTCGAGGGCGCGAGTGGCGACGACAGCCTGGTATCCGCTAGTCGTTGCGACAACCTGCGCGAGAATAAGAGTGGCAGCTAACCGGGCGGTGACGATACCGGTAGCAATGTTGCGCAGTAGCACGTCGACCTGCGCGCCGACGTCACCACTCGCGGCGATGGCATCGGCGACAGCCTTGATCATGCGGACGTTAAACGTGACGCAGTCGGCGTCAAACGCTACCTTTTCAAGGAGCTTGGATGCCTTGGCAGCAATTGCCCACTGCTCGGCACCGAACGCGCAACGCTCCTGCGTAGCGAGGAGGTTGGGCAGAAGAAGCTTCTCAAACACGGACGGTTCCGTGACATGCTTGGCAATGAAGCCGAGGTGCAGGCTGAGGGCGGTGGGGTTGGGCTTCACCGCAATGAACGCAGCGGTGACAGCCTCGACGTACTCCTTACCGCTGACGAGCGCGGCCAGAAGCTCAGGCTTGGAGTATAGCGCGGCGAGAACAGGCTCCTCGGGGTCGCGCAGTCGTGCAACGATGGCGATCTGCGCCGACCGCACATTCTCGTCCTGCAGGGCCTCCCGGACATTGTCCTTGGTGAGGCCAGCGGCCTCGATCACTCCGTACATCTCCTTGACACCCGAGACGCGCGAGGCGACGTCGGCCGAGTGCACGTCGACGAAAGCCGACTCGGACGACGTCCACTGGAGGAGGGCGGGGTCGGCTGCCGAGTCGATAACAGCGTTGTCGACGAGCATCGGGTGGCGCTGGCGCAGTGTGCCGAGCAGGGTGCGGGCGGTCGCGTGGCTGGCGACCGGCGCCTGGAGGAGTTTCTCGGCAAGCAGGCTGGTGATGGAGGGGGGGAGGTCCGCGTTGACCAGGGTGGTCAGGGTGCGCTCTGACGTCTTGACATCCTCGACGAGAGCGGAAAGAACGGCTGAGACGGCGTTGGAAAAGCCGTACTTTTGCATAGCAGCGACAAGTAGCTCGCCCAATTGGGTAATCTTTGCAAGGCGGTTGGGCGCGTCAGCGCCGAGGCCCTGCCATCCTTTGCGGGGGTCGAGAAGGACGAGGAGGGTGAGAATGCGCTGCGAAGGGTTGGCGCCCGTACCCGGAGTCAGAAGCGCCTCGACGACGGCGGCGAATGGGGGGTCGGCGAGACGGATACAGCGGGTGAGAAGGACCAGCGGCGGGTAGACTGCGGCGTTGACCTCGGGGCCCGCACCGCGCCGGGAGAGGACGGTGACAAATGACTCGACGAGGATCTTGACAACGCCCTCAGCAACGCGTCCGCCGCTCTTGGAGCGCTCGAGGAGGTCGACGAGGGTGGCGCTCCAGAACGCAAGAAGCGCCCGGTGGACGACGTCTTCATCGATCGCCGTTTGAACGGCGGTCGCGACGTCAGTCAACAGCCGCAGAGACGGATCGCGCGCGGACGAGATGGCCGACACAATGTACTCGCGGGGCACAGCCTGTGCCTTTTTTGTGAGGGCCGCAAAGGGGGCATGGTACACCGAGTCAGTCGGGAGCGTGAGGATAGCGAGCACGCGGGCAAAGTTGCTCGAGTCGTGATAGGGGAGGAAGACCTGCAAGAGAACCTCGGCGTTCATCTCGTGGACCCTGCTCCTGTCAGTCGTGGGCCCCAGGAAAGCATACCCTCGACACTCACCTAAACCTCCGTACCAGCCACTCGATACACTTTCCACCGGCCATGATGCCGATCCACTTGCCCAGCCGCCGCAGACACCGCTCGAGCGTGCGGTCGAGCGCCGCATTCTCCTCGGGACTCAGCATCATGCGGTCATTGCGCTTGGCCGCCTCGGAGAATAGCTCTTCCTCGTACTCCTCCATTCCCTCGTCGAGCTGGACGAGCTCGTCAAAGCCCGACTGGCCGAGCGCATGGACGGCGTCGAGGTCGTGCTTCTCCGCCACCTTGGCGGGGAAGAGGTACGACTTGCTCGACGGCTGGCCATACTTGCTTGTAAGCCGCCCGGCGTCGAGGGACGCAATGTTCTGCAGCTGAGCTGCGAGAGATGTCGACATGGTGCGACTTTCGGGAGGTGGGGGGAGGGGAGTGCGTGATGTGATGGATACAGCAGAGTCGTCTCGGATGTCGCATGAAGAAATCTTGGACACAACGTCAACTTTTGGCAAGTCACGTGTGGTTCGGACATGTCGACCATCTCCGCCACTAACGGACAGCCAGAGACGGTGACAAGCCTGGAAGGGTTGACGACTGATGCATACAGCAGCATCGCACCATCGCCCATCGCCCAGCACCCAGCAATGGTCACGACAAACTCGCCGTCGGCGTCAGAATCAGAAAAGGAGCTGCTGCATGGTGAAGTGCTGCCGCCGCTGGCCAGGCCAGAAGTCGCTGCAGCAGCCGACGGGCACGCGCCGCACCAACCGCAGGAGCCGCCGGGGTTCTTTGGGCTGCTCGTCAAGAGCGTCTTCGAGGTGGGTCACCCTCGCTCGTGGGCCGGACACAGACGCAGAGGCACACGCTGACCCCCCCCCCCCCCCCCCCCCCCCCCCCCCCCCCCCCCCCCCCCCCCCCCCCCCCCCCCCCCCCCCCCC